>JBBDGP010000393.1:7707500-8237500 GCA_037952835.1 Lithobates septentrionalis | reverse complement strand
TGATTGCCTGCTGTCAGAGGGGCACATCCCCAGAGTTAGATCACTGTGCAGCCGGCATTATATCTAACTCGTGCACTTTATTATGCCAGTCCCGGCTGACTCCCGGGCACAGTCTGTAGCAGCAGGGTGCAAAATAATGCCTGGACTGCCCACAGAATCGAATCTGCTTTTCATTTAGCATAGAATGGAGAATCTGGTTACTAAGAGTGAATTGGTGTACTGCTGTGCACCCCTATATGTTCCCTTGGGAGGGTATTACTTTTAGGTGTATGTCAGGTGAATGCCTAGAACTCTTAATAGAACAACCACATATAGTCTGGTTTGATGTAATCGTAAATCCTTCCCCTAATGCTAAAATGATCTCCCTATCTAATCGTTTGCTAGAATAAATGTGTTGTCTACATTTTAGTTTAATCCAACTTTCCGGTATAGTGAGGTACTGGTGATGTAGACAAGGCATCACAGCTATTCTATAGGAAGGCTACGCCACCAATGCCTTCCAGGGAGATCTCGCTTCTAAACTGCAAAATCATGCGAGACGTCAGAGGAAAACGTTATTTATTTTTTTATTTTTGTGGTTTATATATTGCCATGGCTTCAGCAACGTACCAGGTCTTCTAATGCAGCGTACACACAGTCGGACTTTTCGACCGGACTGGTCCGACAGACAATCCGATCGTGTGTGGGCTTCATCAGACCTTCAGCGGACTTTTCCAGTCAAAAATCTGACGGACTTTAGATTTGCAACATGCTTCAAATCTTTACGTCGTAACTACGCCGGACCCAGAAATCCACTCGTCTGTATGCTAATCCGACGGACAATAAACCAACGCTAGGGCAGCTGTTGGCTACTGGCTATCAACTTCCTTATTTTAGTCCGGTGTACGTCATCACGTATGAATCCGTCAGACTTTGGTGCGATCGTGTGTAGGCAAGTCAAATCTTTCGAAAGTCTGTGGAAAGTCCGTCGGACCAGTCGGGTCGAAAAAGTCTGCCTGTGTGTATGCAGCTTTAGGCTCCTTTATCACGAAACTGAGGAGGATCTAATCAGCAAGGAATCCATGAGCAGATCTCTTGCTGAATCAGAGCTGAACAGGATGAGTGTCTGCTTTCTTCCATTAATGTCCATTTAGTTTGTGGCTGGTGGACCTGTGACAGCTCTGTGGGCGGCCAGATGTAAAGCCCCTGTACACACAAAAAAAAAAATCTGCGTGGGGTCTCCCCACAGAGACCATACCAGACCCTTATCCGAGCATGCAGCCCGGTAGGTCAGGAAAGGGAGGTGATGAGCATGCGCCCCCCCCCCCCCCCGAACCATATCAGGCCGCATGCCCCCAACATGGGGGGGGAGGGAGATTCCTTGCTTCCACGTTGATGGGGACAAGGGCCTCTTCCCGACAACCCTGGCTGGTGGTTGTTGGGGTCTTCGAGTAGGGGGCTTGTCGGAATTTGGAAGCCCCCTTTAACAAGCGGACCCCCAGATCCCAGCCCCCCCCCCTATGTGAATGGGTATCGAGTACATTGAATCCCTACCCATTCACCAAAAAGCAGTGAAATGTAAATAAAATTGCTCCAAGCTGTCTTCTCCCCGAGCCGTCTTAAAGTGGAACTAAACTCTGGAATCTGTGCCTGAAAAAAGGCAGGCTTAGGGCAAAGGACAAGTTTCTAGTATTGCCTGTGGTCTCCCTGTAGCTATACTTTTCCTATTACTGACTGCCCATGCCTGTGTCTCTCTGTTGTTCGAGGCAGCCATCTTGGTAGAGGCAGGGCTTGGTTTCCTCTTGTCAGAACCTCCAGCAAGCAAAACAGTGAGCAGAACCGTACTGACAGCGCCAAATGCTTTTGAAATTTTCCAAACACTGGCAGTGGGTGGCAGCAATGCCTCGGATCTCATACTGCAGAGATATATACAGCTATGGGCATGTATGTACGAGTGCCTGGGCACCCTCACATGTGAAGTTTGGTTATTTTTCAGGCAGAATTCAAGACCAGCTCCTAGTGCACGTGGGCTCTCTATAGGTGGCTTTTTCCACACCAGGGATGCATGGGTGCCTTGTACTGCCACCAAAGGCGTGAATTTCTGTATGTGGGTATACACAGTACTGGCATACACCTGTATAGTGTGCAAACGTAATCCCCGATCACATATGTTGATCCGCTATAGGCGGGTATGCCTGCGTACAGCCATTTGTTTTTTGAGCAGCTGTACCCAGCACCTGGGCTTCCTGGGCATGAAAGAGGGCAAAGATGCATTGTTCAGGGTATTGCTTGGGAGCAATTAACATTTTTAAATCTTCCATATAATATAGCAAAACTCCACTTTCTGAATACAGTTCTGCTTTTAGACCGGCCATGTAGTTTTGTGGTGTTACTCACCGTGTAAACCTGAAGCTGAGTGTTTCTCACCACTATAATTTGTAGAGTAATAATTATGTGTTATGTGACAGGACTTTTGTACAGGTCTGACTTAGTACAGTTTACCATAGATATCATCTGTTTTACCTTGCCGTAGTCATAGCATTGTATCTGCTTTATAATGTTTATATTTGATGAAAAAGCAAAGCTTTATAGACCTTTTTATAGGCTGACAGCCGTGGTAACCATGTCCTGGGGCATACATGTTTTCTCACGTAGCAGGGTGGAGTAGATATTCTTGTGTGAGAATGCTGAATAGACATTGACTTGTATATTCTTGACCTCATTTCCAGGCCATTGTGGAGACGGATGTATACACTGATGTATACACTGATGTATACACAGTTGTTACTGACTTCGCACTTGCCGTTTTTGTTGCTTATGTTAGTAGCCTTATACTAATGCAAATGTTCAGTGATAGCACAACACCGCTCTTGACACTATTAGTCATGGCAAACGATCAGAAATTAGCTTTCAGTTTTTTAAGTCTGCCTGATCCATGGAGTATTTTTCGCACATTCATGGCATCCTGGCTGTGCCATGGTGTGAAGATTGCCTGTGCTGGGATGAAATTCTCTATCTCTAGCATGGGCGCTCACTTTCACGACAAAAAACAATGGCGGGCGCGACCACCTCTTGCATTATCATAAATAATTTTTATTGAATCCACATAAGCAAATTGATACTCGCATACGAACAAAAGTTAATAAGCCAAACAGATCTGCTCCAGCAGGATCACAACAGCAGTAAGTCCTGGAGACAAATGGTTGGATTTCTGACGTGTTTCGAGGGCCATGCCCCTTTCCTCTTAGGAAGGCTCTACCCTTGATGGGCATTGTAGAAAAGTTGGATGGAAGATCTCCCATGGGTATAGCACGAAGTACCTGGTATAGCCGCTAGCAATAATCTGTGTTCGCCCGGTGGGGACCACTTCACCCGCCAGGACATTACAATGGCTCGGTGGGAGGGATTCCAGCACTGTCTGTGGATGGTGGAATCAAGTGAATTTTTTTTGCTTCATGTACGACCTGCCTAAGTGCTGAGACGCAGGCAAGATGGCTCCTGCTTCAAGAATGTTCAGGGAGAAGAGCGGCCTAGGCACAACCTATAGTAAGGTCTAAAGTAAAGCTCTTTGAAGCATTTATTACTAATGGGTGAACTAAGCAAATGGGATTCAGTTTTTGGGTGGCAGGTGACAGATCTATGGTTGAATAAGGAGCACGCATGTTTTGAACGCGTGCTCCTCCCCACTCCTCCAACCGGAAGGGACAGGTATCGCCGCCCCAGAGCCGTTCTGAGAGTCTGGGAGCCACCAGCGTCAGCTTGACTACCAGCTGCCTCTCCACCTGCGCGCCGACCGCCTTCCTATGAGTGGATGAACCTCCTTAATATTCCAATACTCTGACAAAGCTATGATCTTGTGAGTTACAAATTGTCTACTTTGAAATAAATATTTTTACATTGCTGCACTTAGATTGGCGCTGCTCTCCTTTCTGTCAGATGACAGATTTTCCACTTTAAGGTCTCCGTGTTGGCCATAGTGGCCTACCAGCAGTTAGGTGGGTGAGACAGGCTATTTTTCTAAAGGAAACCCCTTCAACAGTCTGTGTCTACTCACCCACCTCGCTTTACTAGGCCAATTTTTAGATTGGTTTCCATGAATTGTAGCTCAACATTGTTTACATCCTCTTCACTACACTATGACCCCAACTCGATTTATACAGCAGAGAACATGGAGAACTTGTGACTGCTGAAGGCGCATTGTGTTATTTACTCATTTGGGTGGATAGTGGAATTGTAATGTTAGCCAGCGCTATATAAATTATTTAAACTGAAAAAAATAAAAAAAATTCCCAAAATGATAGTGATTTTATGGTATGTTATGTTAACTGGCAGCTCTAGCTGTGAAGAGTGGCAGTACAAGTTTGGAGGTTGTTCTGCTAGAAAAAAAGGATTTTGTTATTCCCTTCTTGTTGTTTTTTAATAACATCTGACCCATACTCTGCTCTTTATCACAGTGAAATATTTTCTGTCTTTCTCTCTGGCAGAACTGAACAGCACTGATCTAAAAGGATGTGTAAGCGAGAACAGTCTAAGCAGCAATGCCAGCCTGCCCAGTGTACAGAGCTGCCGGAAACTCGGCGAGCGCAGGGTGGCCAGCTGGGCTGTGTCATTCGAAAGGCTTCTTCAAGATCCAATTGGTGTTCGATATTTTACGGTAAGTAATATTTATCACACAGACATGGTAACAGCAGGTGAATGCTGCAGGTGTCCACCTCCCAGATGAAAGATGAGTTCCGGGGGGGGGGGGGGGGATATTTTGGAGTGGCTACAGGTGAAATAAGTTGCCTCTAACGAAGAGTGTACTGGGACTGCGGCATTGCTGGTTATAGTAGAAATTACAGTTTAATTCACATCCAAACTCTCTCATCCATGTCTTTATGGACCTTGCTTTGTGCAGTGGTCCACAGTAATGTTGGAACAGGAAGGCGCCATCCCCAAACTGTTCCCATAAAGTTGGGAGCATCAAATTGTCCAAAATGTTTTGGTATGCTGACGCCTTAAGGGTTTCCTTCCCTGAAACTAAGGGGCTAAACTCAACCCCTGAAAAACAACCCCACACCATAATCCCCCCTCCACCATATAATTTGGACACGTGCACAAAGCAAGGTCCACAAAGACATGGATGAGCGAGTTTGGGGTGGAGGAACTTGACTAGCATGCATGAATTCGAGCAGAGACTGCGAGTCAGGCCTTCTAGTCCATGTTGGTGTCTAATTTCACAAATCTGCTCCTGGAAGAATGGTCAAATATTCCCATAGACCAGGGATATGCAATTAGCGGACCTCCAGCTGTTACATAACTACAAGTCCCATGAGGCATAGCGAGACTCTGAGAGCCACAAGCATTACACCCAGAGGCAGAAGCATGATGGGACTTGTAGTTTTGCAACTTCTGGAGGTCCGTTAATTGCACTGCCATAGACACACTCCTAAACCTTGTGGAAAGACTTCCCAGAAGAGTCAAAGCTGTTATAGCTGCAAAGGGTGAGCCAACCCAATCAGGAACCCTACGGACGAAGACTGGGATGCCATTTAAAGTTCATGTGTGCGTGTACAGGCAAGCGTCCCAATACTTTTGGTAATATAGTGTCTATTCTCCCTCTAAGAGACTACAGTCTCTATCACCATGGTTACTTGTGTTTGTACAGTTTACCTAATCCATTCCACTCATCTGACAGAGTTTTGTGTTATCTCGTTTTGTAGAAAAAAAATTATGATCTTGTCAAACTCTTTTGTAAAAGAAACGTTTTAAATAATTGGTGCTTTTTTCTTTGCAGGTTTCTTTTTTCATTACTTTTTGAGCAGAAGCAGGGTCTCTTTACAGACTGAACATTGTTTCCTGCATAAGCCCAATTGTGACTGGTTCTCTTTAAGATTAGCATTCTTTATTGACTAAGGCAGCTGACGTTTCTTTTAAGAGACTATTTGAACTCTCAGTATTTGGCTTTGCCTTCTTTTAGTTTATGGACAATTTATTAAGATTTTACATAGACAATTTTTATATTTTATATTTTTTTTTTCATTATTATATGTATTGTATGAGTGTCCTTGTATTATTTATTGCTGGATGGTCTCCGGGGTTGACCTTGACATTGGTGGCTGTTGCTCTTCTGACTCCTGTTTACCACTTGCTTCTAGTTCCTGAACCTTATAGAACTTTAAAGAGAATTATACAGTATGTGTTCTTTTATTACAAGCGGCACTAAAAGGAATAATCTTCTAGAATGTTTACATTTGGGTCACCTGCCAGATTACGATCGGGAGGCGTTTCAGTCCATTATGTGCAAGTGAAAGTTGAGTTCTCAGTATAAGGCGACAAACACTTTATATACAGTATGTCTTATTGACCACATCGGAGTCACCTTGAGA
This sequence comes from Lithobates septentrionalis, assembly GCA_037952835.1. NCBI lineage: Eukaryota > Metazoa > Chordata > Amphibia > Anura > Ranidae > Lithobates > Lithobates septentrionalis. The sequence continues at coordinate 8,231,153 of JBBDGP010000393.1, read as the reverse complement.
GGAATAACCATTGTAAACATAGAGGATTCATGACTATGGAGTCAGCGGTGAGGCCAGATACTTGAATGCGGTATTTGTTGGGTAATAGAAGAAATGTCATATACCCTTTTACTTCAAAACAGAATGAATGCCTTGGAGCCATATACATTTTAATGTGTATGGGCTAGCCTTTGTCCTCCAGGGACATGACTTGGCCAGATTCGTTTATAAGGCTCCCTCGCACATAAAAAGTGATCCACCTTGAGTTTCAGAGGTGTTTGAAAGGCAGTGAGGAGGCGATATGTCCTCTCCTCGCCGCCAGATTTAACCCTATAATTGCCGCACTACCATGCGTGCCTTGCTGCCCCATAGAATGGCATTAGTTGCGTTTGCCGGGAGCGCTGCCCACCAAAAGCAACATGCTTCTTAGGCTTTGCCACGGCATGTATTCAGCAGTGAGTGGCTTTATGTCCGTGTTCAGGCGGGAAATAGTGGGTGGCATGGTGTTAAATCCATGACCCAACTACCTGGTTTTGCTGCCCATTGGTCGCATGTGTGAACATAGCCTTAGGCAGCCCATGTATTAGTTCTTTTTTTCGTTCAACCAGCTGGTTGAACGAAAAAAAGACCCAATTCCCTCGTCCCTGCATTTAAGGAGGATGGGAGAATCACTTCCACGGAGCTATTGTATTCTGATGGCGGGGAAACTTCACCCCTGTCAGAATACAGTATATTTATCAACGCTGCTGGCTATAGCTGGTGATGCTGATCGCGCAGAAATTTTCCAGCAGGCTGGTTGTACAGCAGTTGAATGTACAGAAGTCAATAAATCAGCCTGCCCATACATGGATCGAAATTAGGCCTGTCCCTGCTGAGCCAACCAAATTTTGATTCATGTATGGCTGGCTTAAGAATAGAAAAGTCAAATAGAGAGCAAATCTTAAATGAAGCAAGTACAATAATTATTATTATTTTGTTATAGGTAGGCTATTCTGGACCATATGGGAGTTTTGGGTGTTCCTGGTCATTTTTGTGAGTTGTAACGTCTCCTGTTGCATTCTCCATAATATGAAATACATTGAAAATTTCAACAGAAAGCATGGGAACCCCTCACAATGTCCATCGGGCTTGCAGACAGAGCAGAGATCTCAACAGAGTCCTCAACAGATTTGAGGAACTGTCAAGTGGTGTAATTCTCCATCTACCAAACAAACTAAACTAGACCAATGTCTTTATTGCATCAGCCATCCACCATTGGATCTGCAGTTTGTAGTAACTGGTGATGTCTACTATGCAGGAAGACATCTGTAGAAAGGCAATGGGCAAAGGGTTGCGACTTTTCTGACCTGATAACGGAGTTTTGCCATGAGGCTGTATTGGGTACAATTAGTACCTTGTAAAGAGTATTTCTCATAGTTTTTTTTCTTTTATTTGCCTGTAGGAGTTTTTGAAGAAAGAGTTCAGTGAGGAGAACATTTTGTTCTGGCAAGCCTGTGAATATTTCAGCCGCGTTCCAGCTCATGACAAAAATGAGGTAATTTATCAATATTGTTGCTTGCTGTATTTCCCACTACTTTTCTACAACCTGAACGTCATCACTTAATTCCTGTAAAAATCACATTTGCCTCACACTTCCGTGAAAGCTCCATTTGGGTGTTGTTCACTTCAGTTTTCACACTTGTATACTGCCTGTGGACCAGAGAAATTTTTACACTTCTGCTATGGGGCTGTTTATTCGACAATAACTTTGTCATTATCTACATTAACCAAGTAATACAAAGTGTTTTTTTTTTATATTGTCTTTTGCAATAGGTATTTAATTTTTATTAACAAAAAAAATTTCTATTTTGAGCAGTGTTGGATAAAGTTTCAATTTTGTACCCTTTTTTTTTTTTTTTTTTATGCAACTCAAAAAAAAAGTACAAAACTAATAAAAGCCAGAAATAATCCTGCCTAAAAAATATCATTTAAAAAGTTTTCAGTAAAATAATACTTAAAACAGTAGAAAACCCAGAAACAAACCTTTTATATATTGCAATTTACCTCCTAAAAAAAAATGCTGTGCTCCATTTTATTTTATTTTTTCAAAATTTTCTCCCTATATTTTCAGCTGGTGATTTAGCCAATAACACTTCTGTCAGTGTTTTTTTTTTTTTTTTTTTTTTATCCTTTTTGGGATAAAGATTTTACATAAAATGGTTTATCTTATCTCTCCAGTTGCTGCTTTTGCTGGATAGCTTGGCCTGTTGAAGGAAGTTGACAAATTATATTTACTGGCTGAATCAACAATTTAAAATGAAAGGGGGGAAAAAACAAAAGATTTAAACAAATGCTGTTACCACATCTAAGAATTGATCATCTATATTTTGCTTTTTGCATGGGGTGAGGGTGGGAAACAGAAGCAGGACAGAAAGACAGGGCATACTACATATGCCCTGTGTTCTTCAGTTAAGCTTTTTGGGTGTCTAGCATGCCCAATGTCCACAGCTGGTTAAAGCCAATCTCTATTTAAAACTTCTCTTTTTTTTTTTTTTTTTTTCTATTTATAAAACTCCTCTGTCTGTCTAGTTTTTATTGTGTCTTACCCGTTGGGCAGGTTTTCCCCCACTTTCCATTCCATTGACTCCAGAACAAGAAATTATCAGGCTTCAGTGTCCAAAACAGTAAGACAACTGTGACTCCTCTCTCCACTTCCTTTGTCCCCATCAAAAACAGATCCCATTGCATCTTGTCCTTAAGACATCCTATTACTTGGATGGGAAGTAAAAGTAAATCTCCCACTACAGTTAAAACCTGACAGAGCTTCTAACCTTTCCCAAAGATCTACATACACACACCCATTTCCCCTCCCTGGTGTCATGTGACTCGTTAGTGTTACAAGGTCTCAGGTGTGAATGGGGAGCAGGTGTGTTAAATTTGGGGTTATCGCTCTCATACTGGTCACTGGAAGTTCAACATGGCACCTCATGACAAAGAACTCTCTGAGGATCTGAAAAAAAGAATTGTTGCTCTACATAAAGATGACCTAGGCTATAAGAAGTTTGCCAAGACCCTGAAACTGAGCTGCAGAACAATGGCCAAGACCATACAGTGGTTTAATGGAACAGGCCTCTCCATGGTTGAACAAAGAAGTTGAGTGCACATGCTCAGCATCGTATCCAGAGGTTGTCTTTGAGAAATAGACGTATGAGTGCTGCCAGCATTGCTGCAGAGGTTGAAGGGGTGGGGGGTCAGCCTGTCAGTGCTCAGACCATACACCGCCCACTGCATCAAATTGGTCGGCATGGCTGTCGTCCCAGAAGGAAGCCTCTTCTAAAGATGATGCACAAGAAAGCCCGCAAACAGTTTGCTGAAGACAAGCAGACTAAGGACCTGGATTACTGGAAGCATGTCCTGTGGTCTGATGAGACCAAGATAAACGTATTTGGTTCAGATGGTGTCAAGCATGTGTGGCGGCAATAAGACGAGGAGTACAAAGACAAGTGTGTCTTGCTTACAGTCAAGCATGGTGGTGGGAGTGTCATGGTCTGGCGCTGCGTGAGTGCTGACGGCACTGGGTAGCTTCAGTTCATCGAGGGAACCATGTATTGTGACATACTGAAGCAGAGCATGATCCCCTCCCTTCAGAGACTGGGCCGCAGGGCAGTATTCCAACATAACAACCCCAAACACGCCTCCAAGATGACCACTGCCTTGCTAAAGAAGCTGAGGGTAAAGGTGATGGACTGGCCAAGCATGTCTCCAGACCTAAACCCTATTGAGCATCTGTGGGGCATCCTCAAACGGAAGGTGGAGGAGCGCAAGGTCTCTAACATCCACCAGCTCTGTGATGTCATCATGGAGGAGTGGAAGAGGACTCCAGTGGCAACCTGTAAAGCTCTGGTGAACAAAATATTGACACTTTGGGCTCAATTTGGACATTTTCACTTAGGGGTGTACTCACTTTTGTTGCCAGTGGTTTAGACATTAATGGCTGTGTGTTGAGTTATTTTGAGGGGACAGCAAATTTACACTGTTATACAAGCTGTACACTCACTACTTTACATTGTAGCAAAGTGTCATTTCTTCAGTGTTGTCACATGAAAAGATATAATAAAATATTTACAAAAATGTGAGGGGTGTACTCACTTCTGTGAGATAATGTATATGACTTGTCCTCTAATTAGTCTTTCTGATTTGCAGTTGTCCTACAGAGCCAGAGAAATATTTAACAAGTTTTTGAGTAGCAAGGCGACCACTCCAGTCAACATTGACAGTCAGGCTCAGCTTGCTGATGACATTCTCAATGCCCCGCACCCGGATATGTTCAAAGAGCAGCAGCTGCAGGTAATTTTGGTTTTAGGTGGGAGATGACCTGTTTCAATATTTACATCTTCGTGTTAAGGTGGCCATACATGTAGCATTTTGGACAATTCATCTATGACTGTGCGCAAACTAGTTATCAAATATAATATTGAGCAATTCAGAACGATCAACCGGTTATAAATGTATATAGTCTTCTAAAACGATGATCGAAACTCTATAGAAAATCTTCGAACCACTTTAGGATGTGTGTGTGCATGTATGTGTATGTGTGTGTATATGTGTATATATGTGTGTATATATGTGTGTATATATATATATATGTGTGTGTGTGTGTGTGTGTGTGTGTGTATATATATATATATATATATATATATATATATATATATATATATATATATATATATAATATGTGTGTGTATATACAGTTGTGCTCAAAAGTTTGCATACCCTGGCAGAAATTGTGAAATGTTGCCATTTATATTGAAAATATGACTGATCATGCCAAAAACTGTCTTTTATTTAAGGATAGTGATCACATGAAGCCAATTATTATCAGATAGTTTTTTGGATCCTTTTTAAATCGTAATGATAACAGAAATCACCCAAATGGCTCTGATCAAAAGTTTACATACCCTGGAATGTTTGGCTTTGGTACAGACACAAAAGGTGGCGCACACGTTAAAATGGCAATTAAAGGTTAATTTCTCACATGTGTGGCTTTTTAAATCACAATTTGTGTCTGTGTATAAATAGTCAATGAGTTTGTTCGCTTTCACTTGGATGTCCTAAGCAGGCTAGATACTAAGCCATGGGGAGAAGAAAAGAACAATCAATAGACCTGCGTAACAAAGTAATGGAACTTTTCAGGGCTCTTTTGATGCCAAGGTCAGGTAGACCAAGAAAGATTGCAGCCACAACTGGAGGAAGAATTGCACAGGATACTAAGAAAAGCCCACAGGTAACCTCAGGAGAAATACAGGCTGCTATCCAAAAAGACGGTGTGGTTGTTTTTAACTGCCTGCCGTGGTCTCCGTGACCGCGGGTCCCGCTTACTCTGTCCGCCGGGTGACGGCGATCGTGTCACGGAGAGGAAGAACGAGGAGATGCTTATGTAAACAAAGCATTTGTTCTGCCTAGTGACAGGACCGTGATCTACTGCTCTCTGTGATTGAGAGCAGTGATCACTGTCCTGTATGTTCAAGTCCAGCCCCCTCAGTTAGAATCACTCCCTAGAACACACTTAACCCCTTCACTGCCCCCTAGTGGTTAACCCCTTCACTGCCAGTGTCATTTACACACTAATCAATGCATTTTTAATCGCACTGATTGCTGTATAAATTACAATGGTCCCAAAAATGTGTCAAAAATGTCCGATGTGTCCACCATGATGTCGCAGTCCCGATAAAAATCGCAGATCGCCGCCATTACTAATAAAAATACCATAAAACTATCCCCTATTTTGTAGATGCTTATTGCGATATTTTTTTTTTATACCAAAAATATGTAGAAGAATACACATCGGCCTAAACTGAGGAAAAAAAATTTTTTTTTAATGTTTTTGGGGGATATTTATTATAGCAAAAAGTAAAAAATACTGCATTTTTTCTTTAATGTCGCTCTTTTTTTGTTTATAGCGAAAAAAATAAAAACCGCAGAGGTGATCAAATGCCACCAAAAGAAAGCTCTATTTGTGGGAAAAAAAAGGACGTAAATTCTGTTTGGGTACAGCGTCACACGACCACGTTATTGTCAGTCAAAGCGACACAGTGACAAATCGAAAAAAACACTCGTCTTTGGGCAGCCAAATGGTCCGGGCTGAAGTGGTTAAGGAGCACAATTTAACGATACTTGAAGAAAAAGGAGCTGCATGGTTGAGCTGCCAGAAGGAAGCCTTCACTGCGCCAATGCCACAAAAGAGCCCAATGAGGCATATCAAGGTGTTGTGGGGCATATTGTAACCAGGCTTTTTTGTGGAACTTGTACAGTAATTGCTTTTTTCTGGCAACTTTACCATGCAGCTCTTTTTTGTTCAAGTATCATTGTATTGTGCTCCTTAAAAACAACCACACCATCTTTTTCCAGAGCAGCCTGTTTTTCTCCTGAGGTTACCTGTGGGTTTTTCTTTGTATCCCGAACAATTTCTGTGGCAGTTGTGGCTGAAATCTTTCTTGATCTACCTGACCTTGGCTTGGTATCGAGATCCCCAAATTTTCCACTTCTTAAATGATTAAACGGTACTGACTGGCATATTCAAGGCTTTGGATATCTTTTTATATCCTTTTTCATATTTGTAAAGTTTCATTACCTTGTTACGCAGGTCTTTTGACTGTTCCTTTCTGCTCCCCATGGCTTCGTATCTAGCCTGCTTAGTGCATCCATGTGAGAGCAAACAAACTCATTGACTATTTATACACAGATACTAATTGCGATTTAAAAAGCCACACGTGTGGGGAAATTAGCCTTTTTTAATAGCTATTTCAACCTGTGTGTCACCTTCTGTGTCTGTACCAAGGCCAAACATTCCAGGGTATGTAAACTTTTGATCAGGGCCATTTGGGTGATTTCTGTTATCCATTATGATTTTAAAAGGAGCCAAAAAAAATGTGATAATTAATGACTTCATATGATCACTATCCTTGAATAAAAGACAGTTTTTTTGGCATGATCAGTCATATTTTCAATATAAATGCCAAAATTCCACAATTTCTGCCAGGGTATGCAAACTTTTGAGCACAACTGTATATATACACATACATTTTCAAGGGTAGCCACGGCCCTCTATGCTTGAAGTAAATGCCCAGGTGCTCACCCACAGAGAAATCCATATCGATCCAAAACTGGTTCCGAGGCACTCATGGGTCTTGCAGAGGAGGAAAATCAAAAACATTGCTGTTTTTTTTATCATTCCCCTCTGCAAGAGCCTCTAAACCAGTGTGTGTATATATATATATATATATATATATGTATATGTAATTTGTTTGTTTTTTACGTTGTTGCTGTAACGCTGTAAAATTGTTAGCAAATCACTTTAAATAGTGATTGCCAGCAGATGGACTCTTTGCTACTAGCAGCATGTAGTAGCAATTTCATTATGCATGATTGCAAGATCTTGGTTCCAGTTGTAATGCTGTGCAGAATAGTACTACTTCATATTCCCATCGCACACATTCCTGGATGAGCTCACGAGTATGGGTCCTACAGCAACAACCAGCTGGATACAGGTTCAAGTCACAATAAAGATATTTGCCAGCACACCATGGAATGACGTAGATAGTGTCCAAACGTGTAATTTAGTGCATGATCACAACACTAGGAGAATGCAAAGTTTCGGAGTCACGCAGGACCCCTTTGTCAGGTATGTGATGACATGCCTGACGAAGGGGTCCTGCGTGACTCCGAAATGTTGCACTCTCCTTGTGTTGTGATCATGCAATAAATTACACGTTTGGACACTATCTACGTTGTTCCATGGTGTGCTGGCAAATATCTTCGCTGTGCAGAATAGGTCACACAATTGCATTACTGTCTCAAGACATGAGACAGACTAAAACCACTATATAATGACGATGGCACTTGCAGTTTGTGAATTTTATAAGGATCACGTGATCACTTTGAAGGCTTTACTGTTCATTTTTGTCAAAAATGTATGTTCTTCTATTTCTCAGATATTTAACCTGATGAAGTTTGATAGCTACACTCGATTCCTGAAGTCTCACTTGTACCAGGAATGCATGCTGGCTGAAGTGGAGGGGCGATCCTTGCCAGATCCCCAGGAGATACCCAGCAGCCCAACCTCCAAACATAGCGTGAGCTCAGACCGTTCTAACTTCTCTACTCCTAGAAAGGTACCAAATCTAAATCCCCCTCAGTCCGTGCCAAGTGGTTTGACGTTGAAAGTCACTTGCAGTCATTGGATGCTCCTCAAACACGGGCACTCATCGGCCTGTATTGATTTTGTAAATTCCTCACAGTAATTCTGGTATGGGGGGGGTTCTATTGGAACAGGGTTCCTGCTGAAAAAAAAATTATGCTACAGCAGTTGCTTTTCCAAGCTGAACAAATGTCAAAAGGAAAAGCCGCACAACTCCAATCTCATGCTCTAGCAGCCTCTGTGTTGCTTTTTTGCAAATGGCCCGATCAGCCAACAAATGTGGAGTGGGAACCAGATGCAGAGTGTTTTCAGGATCTGCAAGCAAGCTGAGGGAGATTTCCTTTTACAATGGCAAAAAAAATTAACAATTAAAATCATGTGAGGTTGGCAGAATCAGAGAAAAAGCGGAGGGAAAAATGGAAACTGACTGAAAACTCTAGGTAAAAAAAACCCATTGTGGAATCAAATTGTATTATTTTAAAAACAAATTCACATCCATTCTACTGTTCATTCCACTAGGAAATCGAGTATTCAATCTGTGTATCCACCACACCTCCAGCTAAAGTAGGGTATGGTGTGTACACCCCCCCCCCCCCCCCCCCAACAGATCTTCTCACCTGTTCCAGACCGCAAAAAGAAAGACTCCAGATTACCACCATGGACTTTTCTAAAGTGTTTAGACACATTTAAGCTATTAGAGTGTCATTGTAGTGTTCTGATTCTAATATGTAGATTGCGAATAGTGCATCCCACATACTGTACTCCACAAGTACTGCAATCAGTTAGGTAGACAATCATCTTTGAATTACAATTTATAAAACTTTTATGGGATATGTTCTACCTGTTGAAAAAGAAATGACAGACTTGCTTTTTCTGTGTCTTTTACACTGTTTACAGGTGTTCTAACCACAGGGATAGGAACCCACTGTCCCTAACCATGAAATGGAACGAATTAAAGAGGGGGAAAGCATAGTAAAGTAGGAGCTTTCTTACTAGAAAAACTGCATCCCTGTCTTTAAAATATCATGCAAAGTTTTGTCCACATATAAGACAGGGAGGCAATGTTTAATAGAGACAATCTGGTTGTATTGTTGTGAGTAAGTGGTCACAAAGTGAACACCCCCCCACGGGATTGTGTCCTCTTACCAATCAGATCACCACGATCTCTATTTTCTGCCAACCTTCTGCCTCTATCAATCAAATGTCTGCTAAATCCCTGTTCTCTCAACCTACTGGTTACATTCAATGTTACTTTATCAAAATCCTTATGAGAGGAACAATTTCTTCTTGTGCTAATTAACTCACCTGTTGGCAATGCCCGCACCGTATGCGCTGGGTGACAGCTCGATGCTAGCAGAAGTGAGTTACCTGCACATGGTTTCCTGTAGGGCTGAAACAACTAATCGATTAATCGACAACTAATCGATTATGAAATTAATCGATTACTATTTTCATAATCGATTAATCACCCAGTAACATAATGGGGTTAAAAAAAAACGTAAAATGAGCCCCTATAGAAGAGCAAATAATCGCTACTGCAAATATTACTTTCACAGTTCTACACTAAAAAAATTAACCCCTTACAGTAGTGATTATCTGCTTTTTTTGTACTATAAAGGGCTAATTTTAGTTTTTTTAACCCCATTATGTTACTAAACGTCTTAGACCTGGTTCACATCTGTGTTTTTTGGTGCTTTTTGCAGAAACGCACTACAGTTCATTTACATGTTTTCCTATGGGACACGTTCACGCAAAACTGTGCTTTTTTTGGTTCAATATACTTCAATTGAAAAGCTTCAGAAAAGCATGTAATGCGTTTTTGCAGCAATTTGTGTTTTTTAATCTGCCCAACAAAAAATTGTCCAAAAAAATGCAAATCGCCGCAAAATCACGTGCGCAGAAATCAAAACGCACAGCAAAAAGCACTGCAGAAACAGATCAAAAGCAAACTGCATAGGTGTGTACCGAGCCTTATGCTGGCCACACCGATCAATTTTCAGACAAAAAATCTTTGTACATTCGCTGAATGAAAGAACGAACGTTCTTAAAATGACATTATTTTTGAAGGAAGACATTGTTTTTGTTTTTAATAATTTGATCACTGAGTCTGATATTTACCAGATTCACCCTTTAATAGTATATACAGTATATATCCTCTAATAGTATATACAGTATATCTCCTCTAATAGTTTATACAGTGTATCTCTTCTAATAGCATATACAGTATATATCCTCTAATAGTATATACAGTATATCTCTTCTGTCTGTTATGCTCAGAGTGGATTCGATATTTTGCTCCCTAACCATATAGTTGGTTATTTATATTTACCACTGCATAGAGATATTTAAGAATAAATTACCTTTTTTTTAAACTTTACACATTAACTAAATTATACACCACACCTTTTTTTTTTTTAAGGTTATTAACCGAATAATCGATTAATCGAAACAATAATCGGCCAACTAATCAATTATGAAAATAATCGTTAGTTGCAGCCCTAGTTTCCTGTAGGTTTTGGTAGAGACCATTCCACTATCCACACATCCCACCAAAGTCAAATTTAGATAATCAATAGTGACCGGATCTGACGTGTGGGTGAACTCCAAATTCAGATTGGTATTGAGATGAGCCAAAATGAGCCCAATACATGGGCTGGCCCCTTCCATACGAATATCAAATCCTCTAGAAAGCAACAATACCAATCAATGACTTCTCCATATGGGTTACGTTGGGAGAAGAGGAAAATCTCCTCCCACCAACCCATGTACACATTTGCAAGAGAAGGGGAAAATTTTGAACCCATCGATGCGCCACAGCACTGTAAATAATATTTGGAGTCAAACATGAAATAGTTGTATTTTCGCAGGAATTCTATGGCCATGCACAGAAATTCACAACACTCCCGCTTATAACAAGTAAGATGATGTACAAAAAAAGGGGATCAAGCTGCGTTAACAGAAACCCAAACCTTAAACCAATAAACAAGTGAATAAATAAATATAAATCATAACAGCAGCAATTCTCCTGAATAACATAAGTACATTGCAGAATATAGGGAAAACAATAGAATCGCGCTAATTAAATAATCAATTGCGAAAAATTCAAACTATGATATTAATATGTGAGCAAACATATATTAAATGCAGTGATATGGTCTAGAACAACCCACTCACTCATACATAATGCCACAGTGCTGTGCCATAAAAATGCATAAAGTGAAAAACTGATTGGTATCCAATAAACAATGTTAGAAAAACCAAAGGGTTTGGTTCCCGTGAATGAAAAAGTCCCTTTAAATAAAGTGATTGTGCAAATTAGATCTTGAGAAGAAAAAATCCGCCACCGGTGAAGAAGGGGTGACTGCTTACCAGAGCCCCATGATCCCCCACTACAGAGGATCAGGGGAAGCTGGTATGTGAACACTTCTGCAGGGTATAGCCAACGGAACAACTGCTGGGCTAGTTTAGAGATGATAGCTGTGTCTAAACCTCCTCTGCAGGGCTCCTGATAATCCCAGCTCGCCTCATAGAAAGATGGACTCAACCATAGATGTACATAGTAAGAGAGAACATAGGCGCTCCATAGTGTAAAATCTCTTGATTTATTGAATAGGTGAAGTAAAATAAACACTTGCATCGATTAAAATATTAGCAAGCCTTGTTCGTCTGGTGCGCCGGCCGTAGCACACAGACTAACCCGTCCTGCTGAACGATCAGTGGAAGACACGTGGTGACGTCAGCGCGTCGCTCGCCCTACACGGGGTTTCGTGATGGGTCACGTCGTCCAGGGGCCTGTAAGTAAGATGATGTATAACAGCTTGGTGTGCCAAGTGGAGTGGTATGCAGGAGTACAGTGTTTTAACATCCACTCTGATCCAACAACTATTGGCCGGCCATTTTATCTCATGTGTATGTGCCAGTAAATGTCCTGTATCCCTAAGATAACCGGGTAAGCTTTTGACCAAGGGTTGTAAATGTTCCTCAACCCATTCACTAAGTCTTTCTAATGGGGATCCAATGTCCGGTACTATTGGGCATCCCTGAACAGGGGATTGCTGCTTGTGTACCTTTTGGAAGGTGGTGGAATATTGGGGTCACAGGTTTATCTGTAAATAGGAAATCGATAATCCTCTGTTCTAAAACTCCCATTTCTTTACCTTCATCCAAAAGTTGCAACATTCCCCGTTGAATACTATCAGTAGGATCGGAATCCAGTGGCCTATAGGTGCTAGAATCATTTAATTGTCTAAGTGCTTCCCAACTTATAGTCTTCTGTAGTAAAGCGGAGTTCCACCCTATTTTACAAGTTGTTCTTAAAGGAATGACCACCCCTCCACCACTCATTTTTGGATAATTCTTTTTAATTTTGTTTTTTATTTTTACTTGCCTTATGTGAAGTACTGAGTGTACTTCCTTCCTACCTTGGCCATGGCCCACGGTGTCATTTCCTCCTTCACCCCGCTGCCTTCTGGGACCTGTGTGTCCCAAAAGATGACGGGCCATTCCGAAAGCACCGCGCAACTCGCGCATGTGCAGTAGGAAACCGGCGGTGATGCCTGCAGGCTCCACTGCCGATTTCCCTTAGTTACAATGGCAGCGCCTGCACCTGAGCCGATGGATCGGCCTCGTGGGGGGGGGGGGGGGGGACGGACATCGCGGGCTCCCTGGACAGGTAAGTGTCCTTATTAAAAGTCAGCAGCTGCCGTATTTGTCGCTGCTGACTTAAAAAAAAAAAAAATTTTGCATCTGGAACACCGCTTTAAGAACTACAACTGCTCCACCTTTATTATTATTATTATTATATCAGTTTTAACCTTTTTTTGTTGCAGTGCCTCATGTTCCCCTTTACTTAAGTTATATTTTAACAGGGTGTGTTTGAGACTCTGACAGCTCTTTAAGTTTGAGCTCCACCTCTACTACCTGCTGGAATGAGTCTACCACTTCACTCCTAGCCTGAATGGGATAGAAATATCTGTCTCCAGTGGAGACGGGACTATTTCTAATCCCATGGGACCCCACATCAGATTCAGATAGTAAACTTTCTAAAGTAGAAACCACATAATAAGATGATCAAATGAGAATGAGGAAGACATCAATTGGAGCCACACTTTCCTAGTGGAATGAACAGTAGAATGGATGTGAATTTGTTTTTAAAATAATAAAATTTGATTCCACAATGGGTAAACTTTTTTCCCCCTAGAGTTTTCAGTCTGTTTCCATTTTTCCTTCTGGTTCTGCCAACCTCACATGATTTTAATTGTTGATTTGATTTTAAATTGGATTGCACCGCCCCCTTTTCTGGAGGAATGGATATCTTTTCTATATAAACTTGATTTTATTGTAAATTTGTATGCTATGAGGAAGGCTCCAGCCGAAACATGTTGGCTTTTTAGATGTCGCACTGCTGTTAGTGTTCAATAAAGATTTAAGAAGCAGCAATCGAGTTGCCGACATTTTTTGCTATTTTGATGTTTATGGGACGCAATAAGCCTGAGCACTGTTGTTGTTCAGCTCATCATTCTACAATCATGGGGTAGACCTTGGGTGAGTTTTTGTCTACTGTCACGGAACGTCCCACACTCCGCTTGAGTGTTTCCGTCAGTATACCGCTTCCTAAGTTCTGGAACACGAGTCCAATGGATCTGGCTATAGGAACCCCCAAGAACTAGACAACACCAGTCTTGGAGTACATCAGGACTAACTCTTTATTTGAGATCTCACACAAATTTATACAGCAGGCTGACTCAAAGCTAACCTAATTAACATGAGCTAATTTACTACAAAATTTACCCAGACCAGATGACTCAGAGACATGACCTGTAGGACAGACTTGTGGGCACCGAGCTTCACACAGTAGTATAAACACAATAGCTGGAGCTAATTACAATTAACAATACAAACAACAATCTCCCCCCCTCCTCAGCCTAGTCATCAACAGTTTGTCTCCTAGCCAGTCCTGGAGGCTAATGTGATCAGCTCACTCAATTAACAAGTTAAGTTCAGAATCAACCAAACCAATAATAGTCTCTACATACAACCTGGGAGATATTGTGGACAAATATTACTGTCCCATTTTAAATAGTCCAAGATATATTTTCTCACTCACCCTGTGCCAGGATAGCACAGGGTGACTTAGACATAAGATGTATATGGGGAGCTGAAACAAGGACATCCCCTACTTTCCAAGGGATTTTGAGTTCCACGGGCCCTCCCGTCACATCTACATTGCCAGATTTCCTTTGCATGTTGGTAGTACAAAATACTATTGAATTCAACCATTGCTTGAGGCCACACATTACACGGCACAGAAAGGGGAGGCTTCTCAGATCTTGCCCTGGGGATTTAATATGCGTGTAGGAATGTGTTGTTGGAGTATTAACAAAAACAATCTCTGTGCGCTAGCACAAAATCACAAGGTGTATGAATAAATCAATAATCTATGTATATCAATAACTTAAGTTGCGGCAAACCACTCGATGTATTCCCACAGCAAAAATATAAATTGATAAACGGTGTTGCTCCACTCAATTATAACTTCTATAGCACTTTAAAGAATTTACTATTTAATATCAAGGGAAAAAAATAAATATTAAACAACAAGACGTCCCACTCCCCATGCATTCCAGTGTAATAAAGGAAAAAAAGTGCTCTGTGAACAAATATCCATCCGCCGCATGAAGATCTTTTACTTCTGTGCTCCACCTGCTTTACCACCAATAGAAATACCCGCTCACCTGAAATATTGGACCCATATAAATGAATATACAGGTTTCAGGAGCGCGTTCACTGGGCACAGGTTATTCCATCCACCCACTGGACCCCCCAGATTAATGGGATGGACCGGACGGTTTAATAGTGGTAGATCCCCTTTGAACGCATGGCATCAGACTCCCTCCCCCACTTATTTCTTTTGTAGAGTAGAGCAACACTTCTTATCACTTTATATGTCGGAGTATTAATGTCTTGTCAGAGATAAAGAAAATTAAAAATATAAAGTCTTGTAGATCTTACCATTTTATTTATATATAGGTTCTGACTGATTTTCTGTGTATACAGCAGTCCAGTAAAAAGACTAAGTCAGGGCGATCTCTGAATGAGGAATCGGGAGGAGAGGACGATAATGAGAAAAGGAAAAGGGGAACCTTCTTTTCCTGGTCCAGGAGTAAAAGTATTGGGAAATCGCAAAAGAAGAAAGAAAATGGGGATGTTTCCAATGGTGAGTATCGGTGTGCTAAATGGTAACGAAGTATAGGGGCTAATGCTGTGTTACTGTGACTGCATATCCAACATAGGCTGCATTATAAGGCGACACACATCCACCCACACACGTCATTGACAACCAGTAATACATTTGCATGTAACACAAAAGATTCTAGTCTCCCTGCTTGCAATGTAAACCACTTGTAGCTACCCCAAAATTGTTTATGCAGTTTTGTTGTGGTGATATTGTACTGGGTCCCTAGTACCGAACTACTAGAGGTGTAGGGTGCCAGGTGTTTTGTATTCTTTACGATTACTGAAAGAACACCTACACAAGGAAGATTCCTGACACATCCGTAAAACCTTTCCGCAAACATTGTGACGTGTTCAGCGCATCTCAACTGACACCGCTGCCCAACAAATCTATTACAATTACCGTATATACTCGAGTATAAGTCGTTCCGAGTATAAGTCGAGGCCCTAATTTACTACAAAAAAAAATGGGAAAAACTTATTGACCCGAGTATAAGACGAGGGTGAGAAATGCACAGCTACTGTAAGTGGAAAAGAAGGTCAACAATGCCCATTTGCAGCATCACTGTGCCCATTTGCATGCCTCACTGTGCCCATTTGCAGCCATAGGTCCCCTGAACTTCAAACTCGGTAGTTAAGGGTTCCTAGATGCCCCCTAGCTGCAGCCAAAATTTGGGGTCTCTGAACCCAAAGGGTCCTGAAATGACATTGCTGCAGATGGACACAGTTGACCGAATTTAGGGCCCCGTATCTCGGGGCCACTTAGTGCTAGGAACCCCAAATTTGGTGTGCAAACCCAGTCGAACTAGCACCATAAAATTTCCAAAGCTGGGGTTTCTACCACCAAGTGGCCCTGAGATACAGGGCCCCAAAAATCAGTTCAGAAAATGTCAAGCACTTTTCTGCAGCAGAGAATGACATTTTCTGAACCGGATTTGGGGCCCCGTATCTCAGGGCCACTTGGAGCTAGGAACGCCAGCTTTGGATATGTTATGGTATCCATTCCACTGGGTTTGCACACCAAATTTGGGGTTCCTAGCACCAAGTGGCCCTGAGATATGGGGCCCCAAATTTGGTTCAGAAAATGTCAAGCACTTTTCTTCTGCAGAGAATAACATTTTCCGAACCGATTTTGGGGCCCCGTATCTCGGGGCCACTTAGTGCTAGGAACTTCATCTTTGGATATGTTGTGGAACCAGTTCCACTGGGTTTGCACACCAAATTTGGGGTTCCTAGCACCAAGTGGCCCTGAGATACGGGGCCCCAAAGTCGGTTCGGAAAATGAATTTTTTTGCTGCATAAAAGTGCCTGACTCAAGTATAAGTCGAGGGGGGCACTTTCAGCACAAAAAAATGTGCTGAAAAATTCGACTTATACTCGAGTATATACGGTACATTGTATACAGTGTGAACTGTATCCATACAAGCTGGTGACTTACAAAGAGTAACCCCTCAAGGCATTCTGCAACTGGACACTAGAACCATTTGAAGAACCTTCCCAAATGTGGAGGCAACCAAATAAAACAATTTGAAAAAATTGTGAAAAAAAAAAAAAAAACAGACCAAGAGAAGTAGGGTACCAGTCTGCCGCTCTTCTAGTTGCCAGTACTAGGTGTACTTACTGTGGGCAAACTGTCCCTTTTCAGCCTCCCAAATTCCAGTCTTGGCATGCTGTATTGTCTGATCTTGTGTGATACAAAGGTTGGCAAGTTGACTGGGGTCAGGGTGTGCAGAACAAGACAGTTGGCCTAGGGAAGGGGGGTAAGAAAGTTACCGGTTTGGCATTTATGGAGTTGTGGGCAATAACCTGATGAATAATGAATGTAGGAGAGAATAGTGTCTAAGTTGACCAAAGCAACAAAACAGAATTATTTTATCTTGACTTATAAGTAGGGTTTAGAAAAGGCATTGTTCTGAAAAACCTTTTGCTCAATGCCAGAGAAGCCTATCCATTCTGAATAGGCAATCTGAAGCAGCCTTTTTCAACCAGGGTGCCTTGTGGTTTCTTCAGGGATGCCTTGGCAAAATGCCTAAAAAATGCCCAAAAATGTATACAAGCCTGCCTTTTACATACACAAAAACACAGGTTTTTGTTGTGCACCATTTCAACATTACAGCCACTGGTGTCCTAACAACCAATGATGTCATCAGTGTTGAGGGTGTTGATCATCTGCACAGCATCCTTGTTTGACCCCTCTCTGTGTTGATCCCCTCTCCGTCAACACTGGTTTCACATTAGCTGAGTGTTGGAGAGCAGCTGAGGGAGAGGAGAAACATTGCAGTACTAGTCGGTACCAGTGTGCAAAAGTGTATTTGCTTTGGAAGAATAAATCACCTCTAATGTTGGGTGTCCTACATTTGTCAATGCTGCCGCATTATGTAAAACTATTAGAATTATTTTTTACATTTTAGAATGGGGTGCCTTGAGGCTGTCTATAATTTTAAAGGCGGCCTTGACCGAAAAAAAAAAGGTTGAAAAAACCACGTCTTAAGTATGGGGTTAAAAGCTTTTTTGCAAATCAAGAGGTTGGTTGGATGGAGCATTGTGAGTAATGCCGCGTACACACGAGCAGACTTTACGGCAGACTTTGCCCGGCGGACTGGATTTCGTCGGACAATTCGGTCGTGTGTGGGCTCCAGCGGACTTTGTTTTCTCAAAAGTTGGACGGACTTAGATTTGAAACATGTTTTAAATCTATCCATCAAACTCGAGTCCGGTCAAAGTCCGCTCGTCTGTATGCTAGTTCGACGGACAAAAAGCCACGCTAGGGCAGCTATTGGCTACTGGCTATGAACTTCCTTGTTTTAGTCCGGTCATACGTCATCACGTACGAATTCGACGGACCTTGGTGGATTGTGTGTAGGCAAGTCCGTTCATTCAGAAAGTTCGTCATGAAGTCCGTCAAAGTCCGCCGGGCAAAGTCTGCCGTAAAGTCCGCTCGTGTGTACGCGGCATAAGGGTTTGTTATTGCCCAGATGCCATTGAAACAAGAGGTCGGCTTCAATTTCTGATAGAGGCCCAAAACTTCCTTGAGAAAGTGTTTGGATTTTTCTAGCAAATAATACGTTTCGCTCTCTTTGTAAGTAGTACCATACTAGTCATAACTCAGTCGCAGTGCAGCATTAGATATTTTTCCCAATGGAAATGCATTGCCATTAACCAGCACAGTTTCAGAGTTCACAACTGATGGTCTCCTCTTCATCATTTTCCTGGCAGACTCCACTTTTATCAACGGGGGTCCTGGCAGAAGGCGCGAGTCTCAAGGTTCTGTATCCTCTTCAGCAAGCCTTGAGATGATTAATTGTGGAAGTAATGGCAATGCTCTGGAGGTAAGGAGCAAGTTCTGACTGTAATTGTTTTATATGGCAGCGACTCTTATCGGACTACTTGACAAGAACACTTTAAAAGCCTGGAGCTCACATTATGCATGCTTTAGCTAAATGATCGTATGGATTCTTGTGACCTTTGTAATCGAATTTACATGTAATGTGCTTGTCTCACCTTGAAAAAAGATTTATTGTAATCCTATTAGAGGAATCCATTACTGACATCACAGTCTAACAAAGTGCCTGAAGAAAGAAGCAGTGTCATCCTTAGTAGCCAATCGATTTCCGCACTTTTTTTTTTTTTTTTCAGTGCAATGTTTGCTAATTTTAAATACTACAGTGGAAAAAAAAGTATGTGAGCCCATTGGAACGAACATTTTTTGGTTTTTTTTTTTTTTGGTTTTTTTACAGCGATCACTTCAAGCAAGGGCTTTCGATAGCGCTGGTTTAGACCTGCACAACGTTCAGGAGGAATTTTTGACAAGGTTAACTCTACTTTCGTGATGAAAAAAATGAGCAAAAAGAAAAATAACGTTTAATATAGTAAATACAATTGCGACACACGTCATATTGTAATTGAATGTTATTAAAAATGACCTTTTCCATTTGCAGCGCTAATTTTCTGTAAAATACAATACGCCTACCTGGAGGTGTTCTGTATACATATGGTGTACAGAACGCCTCCCAGATATGTCATTTCCCTCCTATGTGATTTCTTACTGATTTTTCCAGAAGTCTGCACTAAGATACAAGTCTCCTGCAACAAAATTGTCATTTTTGGTGAGAGACTCCCAAAGGTAAACCATGTCTAAAATAATGCAGAGCCTGCCACTTTCCTCAGAGCCCTTCGGTTGCAGCAGCTGACTGATCATTAAAGATGATGGTGTACAGAATTCCCCCCAGAAATATTATTTTTGCTTGTGTGATTGGCTTACTGATTTTCCCAGACGTCTGCACTAAGATGCAAGTCAGATTTTGAGCATCCCCTGCAACAAAAATGTCATTTTTGTTGAGATACGCCTAAAGGTAAATCACGTCTAAAGGGATGCAGACCCTGCCACTTAGTAGAGCCCTGCAGGTGCAGCAGCTGACTAATCGTTATAAACCACTCTCATACAGATTTACTCGGCACATGGACCCAGACAAACGGCTTTTTCTTTCAGAATAACACAGAAATATACTTGGCTCGCCCAAAGGGGAATGTTTTTTTTTTTTTTTTTTTTTTTTTTTCTCCACAAAAGTGGAGTTACTCTTTAAAGTGGTTGTAAACCCATTACAACCACTTTAACCTACAGGTAAGCCTAGATTAAGGCTTACCTGTAGGTGCAAGAAATCTCTCCCAAACCTAAAAGGTTTAGGAGATATTTGCAGAAATAGCGGCACCGATGCGATGCATCGGGCGCAGGCACACTGAGCGTGCCGTTTCTAACGGCGATCATGCCGTTAGTGGCGGCACCAGCGTGCATGCGAGGCAGTAACCTCATCGCTGCTCCGGCCAGTCACAGCGCCGGAGCAGCGATACCCGGAAGACACGCAGAGTCAACATGGCAGCAACGGAGGAGGTGAACGAGGGTCGCTTCGGGGGCTTCGATCTCAGGTAAGTAATGCATAATGAGCTAGTATACTATGCATACTAGCTCATTATGCCTTTGTCCTGCAGAGTGTTTTTTTTTTAGAGGGTTTACGTGGTGGAATTACTTCAATGCATAGTACCCTTGTCCTGCTTCATTACCCAACTTCTGATAAGCTTCAGCTGGCGACAGCCAAGTCCGACATTATCCTATAAAATATTTTGGTCAACTTGGGAATTAATTTCACCTTTGATGATGGCAAATAGTCCAAGCCCTGAGGCAATGAAGCAAGCCCAAATAATGATGTTCCTCCACCATACTTCAATGTTGGGATAATGTTTTGATGTTGGTCAGCTGTGCCCTTTTTGCACAGTACATAGTGCTGAGTATTCTTCTCCAACAACGCCACTTTAGTTTCATCGGTCCACACAGCTTTTCCCAGTAGCTCTGCAGTTTGCCAAGGTGCTCTTTGACAAATGTCAGGGGTGCCGCAATGTGTTTTTTTTTTTTTTTAAGCTGCAACTTCTTTCATGGTGTTCTGCCATGGACACCCTGACTGTTGAAAGACTTACATACTGTAGACTCATGAACAGGGATATTTTCCAGTTCCAGTGAAATCTTTAAGCCTTTAGCTGTTACTGGTGGGTTCTTCTTTACCTTATTGAGGATTCTGCATTGGGTCTTGAGAGTCGTCTTGGCTGGGCGCCCACTTCTAGCAAAAGAAGCCACAGTACTAAACTGTGTCCATTAATAGACAGTTTGTCGACTAAACACTTTTGAGATTTCCTTGTATCCCTTTCCAGCCATATACAGATCAACTACTTTTTTTTTTTTTTTTAAATACATTGAGAGCTCCTTTTTGCGAGGCATGGTTCCCATCAGCTGATGCTTCTTATGAACAGTAATCTTCAAATGTTTGAGTGTCTTTTATCAACCAAAGTAGCTTTAAACCACACCTCCAAACTAATTTAATTAATTGGATGCCAGGTGTGCAAACTACTGACCCCAATAAACTTTTGTTAAAGTAATTAGTCTATGGGGTCACTTAATTTTTCCTCCAGCACTGTTAATGTTTAATGGGTGTGTTCAGTAAAGGCACAAGAAATAAGAATTGCTTGTGCATTATCAGTTTAATCACATTGAGCTTCTCTATTGTTGTGACTTAGTTGAGGATCAGATCACATTTTATGGCAAATGACTGCAGGAAACCAGTTAATTCCAATGGGGTTCACATACTTTTTCTTGCCACTGAATTTCACAAAATAGACTTCTGCTCATCGTGAACTTTGCATGTTTGCACGCTGTATTGCCGCCCTCACAGGAAACATTAAATAAGTCCATGTTGTACTAGTTCTGCTGTCTGCTCTTTATCAGCGTTTTCTTTGTGTTCTCCAAAGTTTGAATCGTCCAGAGTGTCGTCTTCTGAGAAATCCCCTAAACACTGCTACATCGCTCTGCCAGATGGCTCCTCCTGTGCCATGGTTGTGAAGGCCGGTTTCTCCATTAAGGAAATCTTGAGTGGCCTGTGCGAGAAGCATGGCTTTAATATTGCTGCAGTGGATCTCTTTTTAGTCGGTGGAAACAAGGTAAGACTCTTTCTGCTAAGGTGGGCTCTACCCCCATTTTTTTTTCTTAAGTTGGATAGAGTGATAGTTTTTGATCTTTTAGTTGGTCTGTGGGAAAAGTGGCTGGATCTGCACCGATCATGCATCGGCCATCCCCTGTTCTCTCCCTTCTCTCACAGGAGACTTTGCAGCAGTGGGAGCCATTGGCTCCTGCTGCTGTCGACCAACTCCAGAGCAGAGAGCTTGGGGCATGGCAGAGCCGCACTGTGTGTGTCAATAGATGGACACAGTGCTGCTCAGGATCGAGACTGCACTTGGAAAAGAGGAGGAGCCAAGACCACCAGGGGGGGACTCCAGAAGAGGAGGATCAGGGCTGCTCTGTGCAAAACAATTGCACCGAGCAGGTAAGTATTTAATGTTTGGGGGAAAAAAATGAAACATAAGTGGATGCTGCATCAGTCCGATGCTACATCTGTCCCCCCGCTGGCTCTAACACTGAGAACTGAGGGTTCAAACACAGCCGATTGCTCGGTTCTCAGAGCTTCCTGAGCAGTTAGCTGGTGACTGTAAGTGAGCTTTGGCTGTACTTTACCTTTCATGGTTAGAAATGGGTAGATTCATGCAATTCCACTTCTACCCCATCGAACTATACTGGTGCTTAGAAGCTGTTGTGGGTCCTTTTTTGCTTCCCTCCTCGTCACGGCTCTTTAGCAATCCCTAGATAGCAGCTGTAAAAACTTTGTAAAAATTTACTTTACTTCCTTTTCCTTTCATTCCTCTTTTCTCAATAGCTGTCAGAGCAATAGAAAAAAAAACCAAAAAAACAATCAGATAAGGAGGTATTTTGTTGTATCCTGGCAGATTAAAAATACAGATTGGAAATAGATGTTTTATGGGTTAGATTATTGTTAATCTGTCGTTTAAAGTAAAATGGAGGTTGCCACTACTGAATTCTCATTTTGAGAATGCTAGTTTCTGACTGTCGTGCTGATGCTTTGGCTTTAACCACTTCCTGACCAATGAGGTCATATGACGTTGTGGACTTTGAGTGGGGATATCTGAATGATGCAGCTGCAGGCATCTTTATCATCTTTTTCTGCAGGCGATTCCCTGCACGTAAAAACAATCATATCGGCTGTTTTTACAGGCGGCGGGAGGGGACATCTCCCATCACCCACTGGTGCTTCTACCGGCTCGCCCATGCAAACGGTGAGCCAGAGAATGGCGGCCGTTTACCATAGAGCTGACCGAGGACCAGATGGTCCTCGGTCAGCTCTATGACCTTCAGAGGCCGGGCACAACATTATCTGGCCATTATCGGGCACAACATCCGTCTGGCCTCAGCAGATGTAAACGCTGCCGTTCCTTCAGCTAGGAAGCCATGATCCTTTTTCTTCTTCTTCTTTTTTTTTTTTTTTTTTTTTTTATCAGGCTTTCTAGCCTGAAGGTGAGATCTGGGGACTTATAGACCTATAGAATGACCTATAGACTTATAGAATGAGAGCAATAATTGTAGCCCAAGACCTCCTCTAACTATAAAATTTTTTTTTACAGCATCGCCTATGGAGATTTTTAAGTTACCGAAGTTTGGCGGCATTCCACAAGTGTGCGCAATTTTGGGGCCAGTTCACACCATAGAAACGCAGTCCGGATGTTTTCCAGATGCTTTTCTGCATGCGTGTATTGGATCTAGTCCAGTGCTTTTTTTATTTTTATTTTTACCTTTTTCTCCCTCTTTTTTCCTAACCTTACATAGGGACATGTGCGTTCCAGGGCATTTTTGATGCATTTTACAGCATTCCAGTACAGTCTAGTGTAGGAAAAATACAGCATGTTCGTTTTTTTTTTTTTCTGGAACTGCAAGCACTGGTGTGTGAACTATGCCTTTGAAAACCATATAACCTACTTTCCATGCATTTTTGATGTAGAAAAAAAATGCACTGGACTGCATGTGGTGTGAACTGGCCCTTAAAGCGTGACATGTTAGGTATCCTATTTACTCAGTATCACATCCTCTTTCACATTATGCAAAAAAATCAGGCTAACTTTAGTGTTTTTTTTTTTTTTTTTTTTTTTTTTTTTATATATATTCATGAAACGTTTGAAAAATTGCTGCGCAAATACCGTGCAGCATAAAAAAAAAGTTCCCTAGGGTCTCTGCTAAAATAAATATAAATATTATATATATATATATATATATATATATATATATATATATATATATATATATATATATATAATAATTTTATAAATTACTCAGAACCCCCAAACACATACGTACATACACATATTTTATATATATATATAATTTTATATATATATTAGTATACATATATAATATATATAATAATTTTATATATATATATATATATATATATATTAGTATACATATATAATATATATAAAAATTATATATATATATATAAAATATGTGTATGTACGTATGTGTTTGGGGGTTCTGAGTAATTTTCTAGCAATAAAATGATGATTTTTACATGTAGGAGAGAAATGTCAGAACTGGCCTGGGACGCAAGTGGTTAAAGAGATCCTTTTGCCAGACCATTCATTTCCACTTCAATCCACCCATAAGATTATTTCTTGACTTAACTTATTTTATGCAGGTTGTTTAACTGTAAAAGCCTACCTTGTATAGACCTCCAAAAGCTGTGAGGCTGCTGCTGATCGTCGCCGTCTTAGATCAGCAAAATCAGCTGTCACTCAAGTGGCCCTCTGTAGTATTCCCCTTCAGTCCTTGCAGGCACCCCATGGTGACGTCTGCCAGGAAGAGAGGGTCACATTAAACCCCCTGGTGCTCAGTACAGATCTCTGCACACAGCAGTGTTTGGCAGTGAAAGTGTTAAAGCTCCTGGCCCCCTCTGCTGACAAGTAGCAGTGTGTAGAATGTACTTGGTCTCCCCCCCACAATGTGTAATTTATTGTGTGCCTCTGTTTATTTTGTCTTCCATGTAACTCAGCCGCTCGTTCTCAGCCAAGACAGCAGCATTCTCGAGTCCCGGGATCTAAGAATAGAAAAACGGACGTTATTTCGGTAGGAGAAACCAAATGAATCTACCAAATGTAACATTTTGGGCTGCTGGGAGGTTTTCCGTTGCGGACCCTCCTGGCAGTTACTTTTTCCTTTTTCCAGTTTATTTAATGTATTTCATCAGAGTCTGCGCTCCACAGTCTACCAAACTAACAATCTCTCTGGGGTTATTACAGCCATGGATCATTTCACATCTACTCGTATTTTCCTGTGTATGGAATTGTGCAGCTAAAGCAATTTGAAAGGAATGAGCTCCATGAAAACGTCTTGCCATTTTTATAGTGTTCCTGTTTGTAAGGCCTGAGAATAATGGCAGCTCAACATTTAACCACTTAAAGATGAGCTCTGATCAAATAGAAAGTTGAATGTAAAACAAGGCAACATGTATGTACCTTTCCTAGGGCTTTCAAACTAGAGGCACTCGTATGCCATCGGTATGCTGGTATGCCGATGTATGCGTTACCTGGTTCCTGCAATCCGCATGCGTTGGGTGGGTGGACTTTAACCACTTCAGCCCTGGAAGATTTGGCTGCTCAATGACCAGGCCATTTTTTGCGATACGGCACTGCATCGCTTTAACTGACAATTGCGCGGCCGTGCGACGCTGTACCCAAACAAAATTGATGTCCTTTTTTTTTCCCCACAAATAGTTTTCTTTTGGTGATATTTGATCACCTCTGCGGTTTTTATTTTTTGCGCTATAAACAAAAGAAGAGCGACAATTTTGAAAAAAAAAACACAATCTTTTTTTACTTTTTGCTATAAATATCCCACTTTTTTTTTTTTCAAAAAAAAAATATTTTTTCCTCAGTTTAGGCTGATATGTATTCTTCTACATATTTTTGGTAAAAAAAATAGCAATAAGCGTATATTGATTGGTTTGCGAAAAAGTTATAGGGTCTACAAAATAGGGGATAGATTTATGGCATTTTTATTATTATTATTTTTTTTTTTTTACTAGTAATGGCGGCGATCTGCGATTTTTATTGGGACTGCGATATTGAGGCGGACAAATTGGACACTTTTGACACATTTTTTGGACTATTGACTATTATACAGCAATGTGCTATAAAAATGCACTGATTACTGTATAAATGTTACTGGCAGGGAAGGGGGTAAAACTAGGGGGCGATCAAGGGGTTAAGTGTTTCCTAGGTGTTTTCTAACTGTAGGGGGGGGTGGGACTGTCTAGGAGGAGAGAGAGATCGGTGTTCATACTTAGTATAAACACACGATCTGTGTCTACTCCCCTGAAAGAACTGGGATTTGTGTGTTTACACGCACAGATCCCAGTACTCTCTCTGTCACGAGCGATTGCGGGTGCCCGGCAGTCATCGCGCCCACCGAGCACACGCTGCGGGCGCGCGCCCCTAGTGACCAAAAGGAAAAGCGTTATAAGGTAACGTCGATTTGCCCAGCCGAGCCACCCTGCCACAGTAAAACTGCAGCAGCTGGTCCGGAAGTGGTTAACCACTTAACTTCCAGAAGATTTTAACCTCTTCATGACCAGGGCCTTTTTTGCTATTCGGCACTGCACTTGTGCAGTCATGCGATCCTACGCACATTAAATTTTATATTTTTTTTCCACACAAATAGAGCTTTCTTTTGGTGGTATTTGTTCACCACTGGGCATTTTATTTTTTGGGATAAAACATATCATATAAAAAATTTACAAAATCTAATTTTTTCATGAACGTAGGCCAAAATATATTCTGCTACATGTCTTTGGTAAAAAAAAATCCCAATAAGTATATATTATTTGGTTTGCGTGAAAGTTATAGTACCTGGTATAGATCCTCAAATTTTTATTTACTTTTTATGCTAGTAATGGCGATGATCAGCGACTTATAGTGGGACTTTGATAGTATGGCGGGCAATCTGAGACTGGCTGGAAGGTACACTGTCATCAATTGTGACACTAATACAGTGATCAGTGCTAATCCTATACAATGTCACTGTACTTGTAATGACATTGGCTGGGTAGGGGTTAACATCTAGAGGCAATCAAGGGGTTAAATATGTGCCCTAACTATGTTTATGTGTGTGTTTATGTGGTGCTTTTTCTGAGCGATCTTGCTTTTTTTTTTTTTTTCCTTCCCCCTTGCTTTGCAGGGAATAAAAAGACAGCAAGATTGCCTGTCAGTGTTCGGAGCTCTGTGTTGTTTACATCACAGAGCTCCCTTCCCTGAAGTGACGGAGCTGATCAGCTGGTGCCAGGAATCATTAGTTGGCCAGCACCCAATGATCGGTTTGTGCTGTGACAGAGCACAGCCAGGGCGACGGGCGTGCCCTCTACCTGGAAGTGCTGAATCACGTAAAAGATGCGTGATCCAGCACAGAGCCGCCACCCTTCCGGAGTATATCAGCGTGGAGCGGTCGGCATGTGGTTAACGCTGGGCGGCTGCATGTGTGCATCCATGGGCAACGGCTTTTTCTGTGTTGAGAGCGTGCGCACTAAGCTGTCATGGGCAGCTCCCACTGCATACTTGCAGGAAGAGAGGTTTTTAAAATATTAGCAACAGAATAAATGTTTGATTTTACAAGTTACTTGCGCATGTATAGGGATCAGCCTACAGAGGTGCATGCATCATGAATTCTTAGGCTTGTTTCACACGGGCTTCAGCTTGTTTAAGAGCAGTGTGAACAGCAAGCTTTGACACCAAGCATTTGCAGAGCTTTCACCAAGCATTTTTGAAGTTTTTAAAGTACCATTCAGCTCCAGTTTGTAAATGTTGAACCCAGATCCTAATGGGAGTACTGATGGCCACTTTAAACGAGCTGCTGGCAGGCTTCAGCACTTGAAGCTTGTTGAAAGCCTGCTGAAGCTTGTTTAAAGTGGTCATCAGTACTCCCATTCGGATCTGTGTTAAACATTTACAAACTGAAGTTGAATGATACTTTTAAAAACTAAAATAAAGCTTGCTGAAAGCTCTGCAAATGCTGTTGTTAAAGCTTGCTGTTCACACTGCTCTTATACAAGCTGAAGTATATGTGAAACAGGCCTTTGTGTGTGGGGGAGAATAAAGGTTTGCTTTGAAGTAAAAATGTGCTTTGCTCATTCAGGGTAATGCAATAGGTTCACTTTAATGCACATCTCCAAAGACAAACATACCTTCCTTTAGTTCCCCACCACTCCTTTGAGCCACTGCAGGCTATGGAATACCCTGTGATGGCACTGGTTGGCTTGGCGTCGTCACATGGCTGAGTCACATGCTCCTCTATACCTGGAAGTATTGGGTAACGGTGTGTCTACTAGATTCTAATGCTCTGCAAAGCAGGGCAGGGTGATGGAAAGTTGAAAATATACAGCTGGACCAGCTGTAGCACATAGAAGGGTTGTATGGGGGAAGGGGTGGGAGTGATAATAACCAGGGCTTTTTTTTCAGCCAGAACTTAATGTATGTAAGGGGTACTGGGGTATGCTGAGGGTCTATTGATACTGGCAGGAATCTATTTTTGTGTGAGGGTCTATTGTTGCTGCGGAGGGCTATTGTTACTGGGTAAGGATGGAGGGGTGGGCAATTGAGAGAGAGAGGTCTATTGTTGCTGGCTGCTGGTGGGTCTATTGTTACTGGCCGCTGGAGGGTCTATTGTTGCTGGCTGCTGGAGGGTCTATTGTTGCTGGCCGCTGGAGGGTCTATTGTTGCTGGCCGCTGGAGGGTCTATTGTTGCTGGCTGCTGGAGGGTCTATTGTTGCTGGCTGCTGGAGGGTCTATTGTTGCTGGCTGCTGGAGGGTCTATTGTTGCTGGCTGCTGGAGGGTCTATTGTTGCTGGCTGCTGGAGGGTCTATTGTTGCTGGCTGCTGGAGGGTCTATTGTTGCTGGCTGCTGGAGGGTCTATTGTTGCTGGCTGCTGGAGGGTCTATTGTTGCTGGCTGCTGGGAAATCTGTTGTTGCTGGAGGTCTATATGTGGATCTACAGCCTTGGCCAAAAGTTTTGAGAATGACACAAATATACATTTTCACAAAGTCTGCTGCTTCAGTGTTTTTAGATCATCTTCTTTTTGTCAGATGTTACTTTGGTATACTGGAGTATAATTGCAAGCTTCTAATAAGTGTCGAGGGATTTTATTGACAATTGCATTAAGTTTATGCAAAGAGTCAATATTTGCAGTATTGACCCATCTTTTTCAAGAAAGCCTGCAATTTGCCCTAGCATGCTGTCAATCAACAAATCTGGGCCACATCCTGACTGATGGCAGCCAATTCTTGCATAATCAATGCTTGGAGTTTGTCAGGATTTGTGTTTTTTTTTTCGTTCACCCACCCCTTGAGGATTGACCAAGTTTTCAATTGGATTAAGTTCTGGGGAGTTTCCTGGCCATGGACCCAAAATTTCGATGTTTTGTTCCCCAAGCCACTTTTTTTTTCCTTTTTAATATTCTTTATTAACATTTCTTAAAATTTACATACCTTCCAACAGACATGTAATAACAACACAGGCTTCATGTAAACAAGGCTCTCTGGGGGGAAAGCAGGTTACCCCACATCAGTATAAAAAATGCTTCCATACCAACACTCCTGCCCCCTCCCCAAATTACCCTAAATTGACCATTATTTATACAATGTCCTTTTTACCCCAACCCTTCCTCCTAACCCTGCCCCCCTCCCTCCCTCCCACCCCATCTAGGATCCCATATTCTTTCAATTATTCCTTACAACCTAGGCTTATCAACCAGGGGTTCTTGGAGACATTGAGGGCTCCCTTGGGCAAGTAATGGTTATGATGGAGAGGTTTGGTAACCTGTCAGGATTAGTGGTGAACTGGAGGAAATCGGCACTCTTGCCAATAGATATTCCTAATAATTTGACGACACTGGGAATCCCCCAACTAAAAGTGGCTGCAACAATACGGTATCTGGGTATAAATATGACAAAGGATCCCAATCAGTACATAGAAGACAACCTAGCTCCATTACTGGTTAAATTTAAGCGCAAAATAGATATTTGGAACCGGCTGCCCTTAACAGTAGCAGGGAGAGGCAACTTAATTAAGATGATCTGGCTCCCTCAGTTACTGTATGTGTTACATAACTCACCGGTGTGGGTGAATAAAAAATGGTTTAAGAAAATTGACACACTATTTAGGGAGCTGGTATGGAGGAGGGGTAAGGCTAGAATTAGCCTCCAGAGTCTACAGCTGCCAGTCGAGGAGGGAGGAATTGCACTCCCGCATCCAAGATGTTATTTTCTGGCTGCACAGCTGCAGCATATAAGAGGCGGAAGTACAGATGGTGGGTTGTTGACTCTGGAGGCGCCACATAAGATAGTGGTAGAGGCATTAGAGGCAGACTCTTTCCCTGATAGCGGCCCCACAATAAGGATGATAATAAAGGTCTGGAAGGCAACAAAGAGGTTAATGGGGTATGTTGGGTTTACAGAATATGCTCCTCTGTGGCATAATAGGAATCTACAGGAAGTGGTGGCCATGGGGGAATTTAGAGAATGGGAAAGATGGGGCATAAATAGACTATCCCAGCTATATAAAGGGAACGTATTAAAATCCTTTGAGGAACTCCAAATTGAAAATGGAATCCCGAGACAAACTTTCTTTAGATACTTACAAATGAGATCCGCTCTAAACGCCCAGTTCAGGATACACCCATTAGTGTGGAGTGAAGCAGTACTGCTTCAAAAGGTGGTTAAATCTGGGAATATGAAGGGTTTTATATCTGGAATATATGTGCAATTGTGCACAGAGATTCTCACACTTAATGCTGATACATAGAGCATACTACACCCCAAAAAAAACTATTTAGATTTGGACTAAGATTAGATGCTAAATGCCCAAGATGTGGTGAGGAGGGGGACCTGATACATATGGTTTGGAGATGCCCCAAGCTAGTCAGATACTGGACGGGGGTAATTGAAGCCATTAGCGGCAGGTGGGGGTTACCTTTGGAAATAGAGGTCAGATTATGCATTCTAGGATATAGAGTATGGAGACCGGAGGAGGCAGTACTAAAAACAGCGGCCTTGAGGTGTCTGTATCAAGCCCGAAAGTTGATCATGCAGAGATGGCAAACAGTCTCACCCCCGACGGTTGTGGAGTGGGCAAAAACAATAAATGAGATAGTTTGGAAGGAGAGAGCCCTATACATTAGAAGAGGGAACTTAAAAAAATTCAAAGAGATGTGGAACCCCTGGTTCCCCAAGCCACTTAGTTATTGCTTTTGCCTTATGGCAAGGTGCTCCATCATGCTGGAAAAGGCATTGTTCTTCACCAAACTTTTCTTGGATGGTTAGGAGAAGTTGCTCTCGGAGGATGTTTTGTACCATTCTTTATTCATGGCTGTGTTCTTAGGCAGAATTTTGAGTGAGCCCACTCCCTTGGCTGAGAAGCAACCCCACACATGAATGGTCTCCGGATGCTTTACTGTTGGCATGACACAGGACTGATGGTAGCGCTCACCTTTTCTTCTCCGGACAAGGTTTTTTTTTTTCCGGATGCCCCAAACAATCGGAAAGGGTATTCATCATAGAAAATGACTTTACCCCAGTCCTCAGCAGTCCAATCCCTGTACCTTTTTGCAGAATATCAGTCTGTCCCTGATGTTTTCCTGGAGAGAAGTGGCTTCTTTGCTGCCCTTCTTGACACCAGGCCATCCTTTTTAAAAGTCTTCTCCTCACTGTGCATGCAGATGTACTCATACCTGCCTGCTGCCATTCCTGAGCAAGCTCTGCACTGGTGGAGCCCCGATCCCACAGCTGAATCAACTGTAGGAGACGGTTCTGGCGCTTTCTGGAGTTTCTTGGGCGCCCTGAAGCCTTCTTCACAAATGCAATGGAATTTTTTTTTTTTTTTATGGGATCAAGTTCATTTTCATGGCAAAGAGGGACTTTGCAATTAATTGCAATTCATCTGATCACTCTTCATAACATTCTGGAGTACATGCAAATTGCCATCATAAAAACTGAGGCAGCAGACTTTGTGAAAATTAATATTTTTGTCATTCTCAAAACTTTTGGCCACGGCTGTATTGTAGCTGGGGTGGTATTTTGTAACGGGCAGTCCATTGTTGCCGGGGGGTATAATGTTGTGTAGGCGATCTATAGTTGCTGTGGTGGGTCTAGTGTCGCTGTGTGGTATCTATTACTGGGCATGGGGTGATCTATTGTTGCTTGGGGGTGTCTATTAAAGGGGGAATCTATTGTTGCTGGCTGCAGAGGATCTATTTTAATACTCTTCTTGTTCACAAATCCCATACAAATTATTTAGCACCACAAAATACTTGGTTCTGTACTCTCTAAAAAGGCCGGTACTGGGAGGTGGGTAGGGGGTGGAACCAAGGGACGGTGCTCAGGGGTGGGTAGGGGGTGGTGACAAGGAGTCACTTAGCTGGGGGGAGTTCCTGCACCTATTCTCTGAGAAAAAAGCCCTGATAATAACACTCTTATCACTCAGTACCTCTGTTGCTCTATTATATTTTTACAGGCTTTTCAGATGTCCAGTGCTTATAACTGGAATTGTATTGTTAACATTTGGCTTGTTACCAAGCAGGAACAATAGAGACCAAAAATGCTTCAACTGTAAAGCATTTTTTAAACTGCAATGAAGAGCCACTGCATATTGCAGTTATCAAAATCTAAACATTCCTGGGAATTTCTATGAAAGTGTAAAGGTGTACAGTAGATCATACATTTTTATTTATTAGTGATGACTTTTACTGCCCTACCTGTGACAAATTTGGCACACACAAGCCATTGTGTCCTTAGCAGTGAAAGAATGAGTATTAAAAGGTCAGAATCAGCCAAGCTGATAAAGTAGAACTCTGTTCAAAACTTTCTTGGTCTGTTGTCATTAAATGTTTCTTTATTTGCTTTTAGATTGGATCTTGTACCAATTAACCGATCAGTGGGATTAAAAGCCAAACCGACAAAGCCGGTGACAGAAGTCTTGCGTCCCGTTGTGGCTAAATATGGGCTGAACCTTAATGATCTTGTTGCTCGACTTGTAAGTTAATTTTCACTTCCAGTGACCCACAATAAATGCTTAGTGTCCCCCGCTCAGGCTATCTAGGTCTGATAAATTGGATGCCACTGACTAGTGAGGGTGCAGGGTGAGGTTCGTCCAGACACAAAGTACGCTGTAGAAATAGGAAGAGAGAGCCCGGCTGCCGTACACCTCGCCCAGCCTGAGTGGTTGGAAGGCAAAAGCAGCCTCCGCTCAATCCATCCAAGCCGTGACCCCAGTATGTTTCGATGAATCGAGCTGAGGCTGCTTTTACCTGCTAATCATTTGGGCTAGGCTGTACAGCGGCCACGGGCTATCTCTTCCTTTTTCTACAGTTTGATACAGCACCACGTTTTATAAGTTCTGCAGGAAACAAAATGAGAAAGCAAAAAAATATTGTTTTGCCTCTTAGCTAGGTTGATGTAATATAGTCTGTGTTCTGCATACAGTGGAACTAAAGGGAGGATACTCCCCTTCCTAACACTCCTTCGTGTGCCAGGTTTTGGTCATCTTTATTGGCCAGTGCGGGATGATGTCACTGCTGTGCTTGCTCAGGATCTAGTCATCCTGGCACACAGGATCTACCCAGCCGCTGTATGGTGAGCTGGGCATGCACAGCTCCGTTTACAGTCTGAGGGATTGCCGTGAGCAGACAGGTAGGTTTGTTTTATTGTGTAAAAAACAATAAGTCTAAAAATCATAAAATGTGCGTATCAAGTCCTTGATTTGTTATACTTATTGAGGCAGCGCTAAGTGTCCGATGTTATAAAACACTATATATAGAACAAATGTTTGAAGAGACAGGAAAGTTCAAAATTAAAGATGCAGTCTGTGGATGTGAAGGTAAACGTAGAAATCCTTTCACCAATAGCGATCACCGCGTGAGGGGGTGACCCCCCGTGAGATTGCACTCACCACAATATCAGTAATCACAGGCCTTTGAATAATCTTTAAATCTTTGCCGTCTCCTTAATTCAACCACCAGGTGGTGCAAGACCCTCTCGGTATGTATAACATGGGGAGAAAATGAAATGCCATATAGCGTAATATTGCTTAAGACCGTTTATTAAACAATACACAAAATCACATTCCCCATTTAACCACTTGAGCCCCGGACCTTTATGCTGCCTAAGGACCAGAGGTCTTTTTCCAATTTGGCACTGCGTCGCTTTAACTGCTAATTGCGCGGTCATGCAATGCTGTACCCAAACGAAATTTGCGTCCTTTTCTTCCCACAAATAGAGCTTTCTTTTGATGGTATTTGATCACCTCTGCCGTTTTTATTTTTTGCGCTATAAACGGAAAAAGACCGAAAATTTTGAAAAAAAATGATATTTTCTACTTTTTGTTATAAAAAAAATCCAATAAACTCAATTTTAGTCATACATTTAGGCCAAAATGTATTCGGCCACATGTCTTTGGTAAAAAAAAAGTTAATAAGCGTATATTTATTGGTTTGCGCAAAAGTTATAGCGTCTACAAACTAGGGTACATTTTCTGGAATTTACACAGCTTTTAGTTTATGACTGCCTATGTCATTTCATGAGGTGCTAAAATGGCAGGGCAGTACAAAACCCCCCCAAATGACCCCATTTTGGAAAGTAGACACCCCAAGGAAATTGCTGAGAGGCATGTTGAACCCATTGAATATTTATTTTTTTTGTCCCAAGTGATTGAATAATGACAAAAAAAAAAAAAAAAAAAAATATTTACAAAAAGTTGTCACTAAATGATATATTGCTCACACAGGCCATGGGCCTATGTGGAATTGCACCCCAAAATACATTCAGCTGCTTCTCCTGAGTATGGGGATACCACATGTGTGGGACTTTTTGGGAGCCTAGCCACGTACGGGGCCCCGAAAACCAATCACCGCCTTCAGGATTTCTAAGGGCATAAATTTTTGATTTCATTCCTCACTACCTATCACAGTTTTGAAGGCCATAAAATGCCAAGATGGCACAAAACCCCCCCAAATGACCCCATTTTGGAAAGTAGACACTCCAAGCTATTTGCTGAGAGGCATGTTGAGTCCATGGAATACTTTCTTTTTTGACACAAGTTGCGGGAAAGTGACAATTTTTTTTTTTTTTGCACAAAGTTGTCACTAAATGATATATTTCTCACACAGGCCATGGGCATATGTGGAATTGCACCCCAAAATACATTTAGCTGCTTCTCCTGAGTATGGGGATACCACATGTGTGGGACTTTTTGGGAGCCTAGCCGCATACGGGGCCCCGAAAACCAAGCACCGCCTTCAGGATTTCTAAGGGCATAATGTTGTGATTTGACTCCTCACTACCTATCACAGTTTTGAAGGCCATAAAATGCCAAGATGGCACAAAACCCCCCCAAATGACCCCATTTTGGAAAGTAGACACCCCAAACTATTTGCTGAGAGGCATGTTGAGTCCATGGAATATTTTATATTTTGACACAAGTTGCGGGAAAGTAACACTTTTTTTTTTTTTTTTTTTTTTTTGCACAAAGTTGTCACTAAATGATATATTGCTCAAACATGCCATGGGCATATGTGGAATTACACCCCAAAATATATTCTGCTGCTTCTCCTGAGTATGGGGATACCACATGTGTGGGACTTTTTGGGAGCCTAGCCTCATACGGGGCCCCGAAAACCAAGCACCGGCTTCAGGATTTCTAAGGGCGTTAAGTTGTGATTCCACTCCTCACTACCTATCACAGTTTTGAAGGCCATAAAATGCCAAGATGGCAAAACCCCCCCCCAAATGACCCCATTTTGGAAAGTAGACACCCCAAGCTATTTGCTGAGAGGCATGGTGAGTATTTTGCAGCTCTCATTTGTTTTTGAAAATGAAGAAAGGCAAGAAAAATGTATTTTTTTTTTCTTTTTTCAATTTTCGAAAGTTTGTGACAAAAAGTGAGGTCTGCAAAATACTCACTATACCTCTCAGCAAATAGCTTGGGGTGTCTATTTTCCAAAATGGGGTCATTTGGGGGGGGGTTGTGCCATCTGGGCATTCCATGGCCTCCGAAACTGTGCTAGGCAGTGAAGAGTGAAATCAAAAATTTACGCCCTTAGAAAGCCTGAAGGCGGGGCTTGGTTTTCGGGGTCCCGTGCGCGGCTAGGCTCCCAAAAAGTCCCACACATGTGGTATCCCCATACTCAGGAGAAGCAACAGAATGTATTTTGGGGTATAATTTCACATATTCCCATGGCATGTTTGAGCAATATATCATTTAGTGACATCTTTGTGCAAAAAAAAAAAAAAAAAAAAAAAAGATTTGTCTCTTTCCCGCAACTTGTGTCACAATATAAAATATTCCATGGACTCGACATGCCTCTCAGCAAATAGCTTGGGGTGTCTACTTTCCAAAATGGGGTCATTTGGGGGGGGTTTGAACTGTCCTGGCATTTTATGCACAACATTTAGAAGCTTATGTCACACATCACCCACTCTTCTAACCACTTGAAGACAAAGCCCTTTCTGACACTTTTTGATTACATGAAAAAAATAATTTTTTTTTGCAAGAAAATTACTTTGAACCCCCAAACATTATATATTTTTTTTAAAGCAAATGCCCTACAGATTAAAATGGTGGGTGTTTCATTTTTTTTTTTCACACAGTATTTGCGCAGCGATTTTTCAAACGCATTTTTTGGGGAAAAAACACACTTTTTTAAATTTTAATGCACTAAAACACACTATATTGCCCAAATGTTTGATGAAATAAAAAAGATGATCTTAGGCCGAGTACATGGATACCAAACATGACATGCTTTAAAATTGCGCACAAACGCGCAGCGGCGACAAAATAAATACATTTTTAAAAGCCTTTAAAAGCCTTTACAGGTTACCACTTTAGATTTACAGAGGAGGTCTACTGCTAAAATTACTGCCCTCGTTCTGTCCTTCGCGGTGATACCTCACATGCATGGTGCAATTGCTGTTTACATTTGACGCCAGACCGACGCTTGCGTTCGCCTTTGCGCGAGAGCAGGGGGGGACAGGGGTGCTTTTTTTTTTTTTTTTTTTTTTTCTTTATTATTTTTTTGCTTTTTTATCTTATTTTTAAACTGTTCCTTTCATTTTTATTTTTTTTTAATTAATTTTATTGTTATCTCAGGGAATGTAAATATCCCCTATGATAGCAATAGGTAGTGACAGGTACTCTTTTTTTTAAAAATTGGGCTCTATTAGACCCTAGATCTCTCCTCTGCCCTCAAAGCATCTGACCACACCAAGATCGGTGTGATAAAATGCTTTCCCAATTTCCCATTGGCGCTGTTTACATTCGGCGAAATCTAAGTCATGAAATGCTCGTAGCTTCCGGTTTCTTAGGCCATAGAGATGTTTGGAGCCATTCTGGTCTCTGATCAGCTCTATGGTCAGCTGGCTGAATCACCGGCTGCATTTTCAGGTTCCCTGTTGGGACAGGAAAGCCAGAGAAAAACATGGAAAACGGTGGGGGAGGGGGGGGCATTCCCTCCCACTGCTTGCAAAAGCAGTCTAGAGGCTAATTAGCCGCTAGGATTGCTTTTACATGAAAGCCGACCGCTGGCTGAAAAGAATGATACCAAGATGATACCTAAACCTGCAGGCATCATTCTGGTATAACCACTCAAAGTCCAGCAACATACCAGTACGTTGCTGGTCCTTGTTAGGCATATATTGTAAACTTTTTTTTCATGCAGCCTGTGGGCTGAACGAAAAAAAGATATTGATCGGTGGGTATGCCCACCATTAGAATACCTCCCTTCATCCACCCACTTCTAATGATGGGCATACATGCACCATTTATATATGCCGAAGCATGGGGGCATCCTCCCGCAAAAGGCAGGAGCAAATTGCTCCTCCACCCACTGCTGCCCCCACGCTTCGGCATATATGCTGAAGTATGTAACTGTGGTGGTGAAATCACCTCCGACAGCGTTGGAGTCACGGCTTTATATATCGTGGGAGCAAACGCTGTTGCTGTCAAGATAAATAAATCCGCGCTGCAACTGAATGGCGTACCTGCTAAGCAAATGATGGTTAACAATAAAACAAAGCAACATTACAGTATAACAGTAAGACTTACCATACCTGCAAAGCAAATACAAAAAAAAAATAGTAAAAAATAAAACATTTAACGCAACCTGTGCCTAAAATATATATATGCCGAAGCATGGGGGCATCCTCCCGCAAAAGGCAGGAGCAAATCGCTCCTCCACCCACTTCTGCCCCCACGCTTCGGCATATATGCTGAAGTATGTAACTGTGGTGGTGAAATCACCTCCGACAGCGTTGGAGTCACGGCTTTATATATCGTGGGAGCAAACGCTGTTGCTGTCAAGATAAATAAATCCGCGCTGCAACTGAATGGCGTACCTGCTAAGCAAATGACGGTTAACAATAAAACAAAGCAACATTACAGTATAACAGTAAGACTTACCATACCTGCAAAGCAAATACAAAAAAAAAATAGTAAAAAATAAAACATTTAACGCAACCTGTGCCTAAAATATATATATGCCGAAGCATGGGGGCATCCTCCCGCAAAAGGCAGGAGCAAATCGCTCCTCCACCCACTTCTGCCCCCATGCTTCGGCATATATGCTGAAGTATGTAACTGTGGTGGTGAAATCACCTCCGACAGCGTTGGAGTCACGGCTTTATATATCGTGGGAGCAAACGCTGTTGCTGTCAAGATAAATAAATCCGCGCTGCAACTGAATGGCGTACCTGAAAACAATAAAATGGTTACCAACAAAACACAGTAAACGGTAAAGTATGCAAAATCTGAAAAGGAAACATGGTAAAACATAATAACAATAAAACATTGCAGAATAGAATAGAGTAAAAAAGAGAAGAACAATAGAGAGAGAATAGAGAGAGAGAGAACAATAAAACAACAACTATTTTTGGTTTTTTTATTTTATATTTTTTTTTGTGTTTTTATTTTTTTTAATTTTTTTTTATTTTATTTTTTTACACTTTTTTTTAGTAACTTTTAACTTTTGTAACTTTTGTTCCAGGTTTGGGTCTCTCAAAATGCAATGGCATCTTGGGAGACCCTGTGTTAGTGTGCCTAGTCTGTGCAGTG
This sequence comes from Lithobates septentrionalis, assembly GCA_037952835.1. Lineage (NCBI taxonomy): Eukaryota > Metazoa > Chordata > Amphibia > Anura > Ranidae > Lithobates > Lithobates septentrionalis. Next base: position 8,192,234 of record JBBDGP010000393.1, on the reverse strand, counting down.
CTGAACCCTACGCTAATACTCAACTAATGTATGGTAGCGTTCAAAGCATTCACCCATGCAAAGACCAGGATTGCCAGGACAGAGGGGACAATAAGTCCGGGTGTCACGCCTAAATCCGCGCTTGCTGCAGACACGACATCTTTTTTGGGGGGCTCGTTGGGTAGGGGTACTCGGGATGGCATAAAGAAAATGCCGCTCATGCAGCCGGCTTACTGCATTTGGTTGGGGAAGGTGAGGTAGAGCACCGTCTGGAAACAGAAGGGCTCTGACGATCTCTTCCTGGAATTTAAGGAAGGATCCAGTCTGTCCTGAAGCTCTGTATAGCACATGAGCATTCAGCAAAGCCAATTGAAATAAGTATACAGACACTTTTTTGTACCAGCGTCTGGCCTTACGGGCAACTAAGTACGGCGCCAACAACTGGTCGTTGAGGTCCACCCCTCCCATATTAAGGTTGTATTCGTGGACACAGAGGGGTTTCTCCACAACACCAGTCGCCGTAGAAATTTGGGTCGTCGTGTCTGCATGAAGGGAGGTGAGAACGAAAACATTCTTCTTATCCCTCCACTTCATAGCGAGCAAATTATTATACTTCAAGCAGGCTCTCTCCCCCAGCCTAAGACGGGAATCTACAAGCCGCTGGGGAAAGCCCCGGCGATTAGGTCGCACGGTGCCACATGCTCCAATCTGCTGATCAAACAAGTGACTAAAAAGTGGCACGCTCGTATAATAATTGTCCACGTACAAGTGGTACCCCTTTCCGAATAAGGGTGACACCAAGTCCCACACTATCTTGCCAGCGCTTCCTATGTAGTCAGGGCAGTTTGTCGGCTCTACGTGACTATCTCTTCCCTCGTAAACCATAAATCTACATGTATAGCCTGTGGCCCTGTCACAGAGCTTATACATCTTGACCCCGTATCTGGCACGCTTGCTGGGAAGGTACTGTTTGAATGACAAGCGGCCAGAAAACTTAATAAGGGACTCATCAACGCAGACAACTTGATGGGGGGTAAACAAGTCTGCAAAACGTTGGTTGAAGTGGTTTACGAGGGGCCGAATTTTGTAGAGCCGATCGTATGCAGGGTCTCCACGAGGACGACAGAGTTCATTGTCGTTGAAGTGCATGAACCTCAAAATCTGCTCGTATCGTGCCCTGGCCATGGAAGCAGAGAACAAGGGTGAATGGTAAATTGGGTCAGTGGACCAATATGACCGCAACTTACTCTTTTTATTCAACCCCATGAGGAGGGAAAGGCCCAGAAAGGTCTTAAATTCGGAGACCGTAATTGGTCTCCAATCTCTGGCAAGGGAGGACTGGGGATTAGCGGCGATGTGTTGACCAGCGTACAAATTGCTTTGGTCCACAATAGATCTATAGAGATCTTCGGTGAAAAACAGTGAATAAAAATCCAGTGGCATAAAGTCAACTGTTTCCACCTGAATTCCGGGTTGGCCAGTGAAAGGGGGAAGTACGGGTGCTGCAGAAGTGGAAGGTTCCCAATTCGGATTGGCCAATGCAGCAGGAAGGGCACTATGGGCACGACGGGCCTGTCTTTGTCTTCTTGGTGGCAGCGGGACACTACTACTGCTTGCCACCTCGCCAGCTTGAACTGCACTTATGGGACTCGCCACGTCACCACGTGATACTGCAGTGCTGGATGTACGACCAGGGTGTACTAGGCCGCTGGTGCTTGCCAGTTCACCAGAAGGAATAGCGGCGCTAGTACTGCTCTGCTCCATACGAGAGTCCTGCGGTTCTTGCACTTCAAGGACAGCATAAGTTCGGGGTCTGGTACGCCTGACCCTAGCAGGGACCACAACTCTGTCGTCAGAGCTATCTGTCATGGAGCCGCTGTCCTCTACAGGTTCGTATTCTGAGCCTGAACTTGACAGATGAGTGACTTCCTCTTCACTATCTGTCATACTCAGAATCCTGTAGGCCTCTTCACTAGTGTACCTTCTATTTGCCATTTTGGGCTCTAAATTTAGGGGTACACTAGTGAGACTCACAGGCAAAAAAGCTCCTGACTGTTGGCGACTGTATCAAAACGCTACCAAAAAACTGTTAGCGATCGCAGGGATCAGGCCTGACTCTGCGACCGCTGCAGTTATGTGTGCTTAGTGTTTTGTAAGTGACAGTTATCGATCGATACTGCACTTGGGTGGGCTGGGCAGGGCTGGGCCGAGGAGCAAAACGCAGGTGCTAGCAGGTATCTGGGCTGATCCCGCTAACACTGCGTTTCAGGGAACCCTAAACTGCTGGGGAGTATAGATCTGATCGGATCAGATATCGATCCGCTCAGATACTATAGCACTAAGGGAGGTGTATGCTGCGTGCACGGGTTTTAGCTGTACTGGCGCTAGCCTGACGCTGCCTGGGGCGACGCAGACCTTATCTGATCCTAAAAACTTAACTTCTATCACCGCCGGGCAATTAGGGGGTTAAACCTTTATAGGGTAATAAACGGCGGGTGCCCTAAAACTATAATAAACTGTAATAAACTGTAATAAACTACAAAAAACAAACTAGCTAACCAGCGTCACCCGTAACACTTATACGGTGATCGCTGGTGAAAGGGTTAACTAGGGGGCAATCAGGGGGTTAAAACCTTTAGCAGGTAGTATATGGGGGTCCCTGTCGCTATAAAACACTGACAGCGAACCTATATACTTACCTCCCTAACTAGCGTCACCTGTGTCACTAATACAGCGATCAGAAAAACGATCGCTTAGCGACACTGGTGACGGGGGGTAATCAAGGGGTTAACTTTTATTAGGGGGGGTTAGGGGGGTACCCTGGACCTAAGGGGGGGTACCCTAGACCTAAAGGGGGCTAACCTAACTGCCCTAAAACTTTTAACGGACACAAACTGACACCAATGCAAAAAAAAAAAAAAATGCTATTGGTGTCAGAGTGACAGGGGGTACAGGGGGGTGATCAGGGGGTGATCGGGGGGTGATCGGGGGTGACAAGTGTGCCTGGCGTGTTCTACTGAATGTGTAGTGTTGTGCAGACTTACTTGATGTCTTCTCTCCTCGGCGCGGCGACGAAAAGACCGGCTCGAGGAGAGATGACATCACTTCCTTTCCCTCTGTTTACATTACAGAGGGAAAGGAAGCATTTTCATTCGCCGGGAGCGATCGGGAGGGGGTGGCCAACAATGGATGGCCTCCCCCTGACCTTTCATCGCCCGGGAAGAAATGGCGACCGCCTCGGGCACCGGGGGGGGGACCGATCGGACCCCCCACCCGCGGAAAGCAAATCACGTACACTGTACGTGATTTTGCCTGTCCGTGCCACCTTGCCGACGTACATCGGCGTGAGGCGGTCGTCAAGTGGTTAAAATATGCGTACCAGATATATATAAAAACGAGCATTGAAAAGTGCACTGTGCCTGTATTAGCATCCCCCGGGAGGAGTTCCTGGATGCGAGCCGTACACGGCTAATCCGTTCGCTTCCTGGTTACCTTCCGTGGAGCGCAAACGTCACTTCCGGTTGATTACGACCCTGACGCGTTTCGTCACTTCCGGACGTCATCTGAGGGCGTAATCAACCACTCATGAGGCCGGCTTTATACGCCCTCAGATGACGTCCGGAAGTGACAAAACGCGTCAGGGTCGTAATCAACCGGAAGTGACGTTTGCGCTCCACGGAAGGTAACCAGGAAGCGAACGGATTAGCCGTGTACGGCTCGCATCCAGGAACTCCTCCCGGGGGACGCTAATACAGGCACAGTGCACTTTTCAATGCTCGTTTTTATATATATCTGGTACGCATATTTTAAATGGGGAATGTGATTTTGTGTATTGTTTAATAAACGGTCTTAAGCAATATTACGCTATATGGCATTTCATTTTCTCCCCATGTTATACATACCGAGAGGGTCTTGCACCACCTGGTGGTTGAATTAAGGAGACGGCAAAGATTTAAAGATCATTATTCAAAGGCCTGTGATTACTGATATTGTGGTGAGTGCAATCTCACGGGGGGTCACCCCCTCACGCGGAGATCGCTATTGGTGAAAGGATTTCTACGTTTACCTTCACATCCACAGACTGCATCTTTAATTTTGAACTTTCCTGTCTCTTCAAACATTTGTTCTATATATAGTGTTTTATAACATCGGACACTTAGCGCTGCCTCAATAAGTATAACAAATCAAGGACTTGATACGCACATTTTATGATTTTTAGACTTATTGTTTTTTACATGTTCAAATTTTAAGGCAGCTGCTTGGGTCTGCTGCATCTGATTGCGGAGTGATTCTGAGGCGCGGATTGATGTGAGGCAGAGGCGAGTTTTTTCATTGTCCACACATTTCACAGTTAGGTTTGTTTTATTGCAGAAGAGACATCGCATGCCATTACAGTACTTTAGTTCCACTTCACATATACACTAGTAATAGTCCATATGCAGTCCAAATGGAACTGTCTAACTCTGTTCTCTCCCTTCAGAGTGGGGAGCAGGAGCCCCTAGACCTGGGTGTCCCTATATCCAACCTGGACGGCCAGAGAGTTGTATTAGAGGAAAAGGATGGTTCCAAAATTAAAGGTAAGTGAACTCGCTCTTACTTTAATGCCTTATCATATCCTGTTTATTTGGTATGATAGAGCCCCAATTTATATTAGCTCTCTTTAACCACTTCAGATTTACCCCCCTTAACGACGAGGCCATTTTTTGCGATACGGCACTGCGTTACTTTAACTGACAATTGCGCGGTCGTGCGACGTTGTACACAAATAAAATTGATGTCCTTTTTTCCCACAAATAGAGCTTTCTTTTGGTGGTATTTGATCACCTCTGCTGTGTTTATTTTTTGCGCTATTAACAAAAAAACTGACAATTTTGAAAAAAAATAACTTTTTTTTACTTTCTGCTAGAATACATTTCCAAAAAAAAAAAATGTAAAAAAACAAATGTCTTCATCAATTTAGGCCAATATGTATTCTGATACATATTTTTGTTAAAAAAAATCCCAATAAGTGGCATATTGATTGGTTTGTGCAAACGTTATAGTGTCTACAAACTATGGGATAGATTTATGAATTTTTCATTTTTTTTCATTTTATTTTTTACTGGTAATGGTGGCGATCAATGATTTTTAGCGTGACTGCAGTGGACAAATCTGACCCTAAGTGACACTTTTTGGGGACCAGTGACACCAATAGTGATTAGTGCAAAAAAAAAAAAATGCACTGATCACTGTATAAATGACACTGGCAGGGAAGGGTTTAACATCAGGGGCAATCAAAGGGTTAAATGTGTTCCCTCAGTGTGTTTCTAACTGTGTGGGGGAAGTACTGACAGGAAGAACACAGAGATCGCTGTTCCTGAACAGATGATCTCCATGTTCTCCCCGTCAGAAAGGGGATCTGCCTTGTTTACATAGTAAAGCGGTCGCATTGACTTCTCCTCTGTGCTGTGGGTGCGTGTGCCCACACTATTGCATCAAACAACATACAGGTACATTGTTTCACACAATAGAGCCGCCCTGCCACAGCATATATCCGGTGGGCGGTCCTAAAGTGGTTAACCATGTGTCATTGAGGCCTAGATGGTCTAGGTCACATTCATTGTGCATCAGTGTAAGTCAGATTTACCTGGTACATCATCATGTCCCATTGGGCTCATTTTCAAACTACTGAAGTTAGCGAGCTCTCCTACAAATTTAAATTTTTTTAAAACCTCCTACTGTATATGGTGATATTTAATGTGTGTTTGATTGCAGACAAAGGAAAGACTCCTCTGATGAAGTCAAACCCTGCATTAGCCAGCCCCAGGAACTTCACATCTACGGTAAGACAACATTTCGAGGCACAGGAGCTCAGTGTCACTTTTCCACCACAATAGTTATAGTTATCCTTGAAATCAGTTTGGTGGGACCTGGCACATTGCAATATGAGAATTGGAAAATTGATTTGGAGCCTATGTTTGGGTAAACCTTTTTTTTTTTAAAAATCATCACAGGTAGACCGTTACACGTGACCCTTGTTCTGGTGCCTTCTGTCATATTATAAATCCTCTGCCGTTCTCTGCAGCCATAATCTTCTGTTGCTGCGGGGGTAAATGGAGTTGAGGGACCTGATACAGGCACTCATCGACCGTGCCAACTATGCCTGCATTTTCTGCCCTCTCTTCCATTCATAGGAGCTGTACTATAGATTCCGTCAATGAAAAGCTCTTTATTAGATAAAATACCTGTCAGAATCTACCTGATCTGGAGGGAGAGAAACTAGCACCCTACATAGCAGGGCCATAGCCTGGTACCTAAACACCACCACTTTCTTCCTGTCTATTCACATCTTTCTCTATGGGTTTTATCTTGCCCAATCCTTCTCCCCTCCCCCTCGGTTTTCTTCTCCCACTCATCTTTCATTCCTACAAGAAGGATTAACCTTTAACACAATGATGGTCCAGAGTGACCTCGTCACTAAATATAGAGTGGAAGGGCTCACAAGAGTCCAAGTAAGGGAACAGGCAGAAGTTAATAATACATTCAAAATTGAGCATAGATTGCCCTGTGCATATTTTTTCTTCACTTCTATTTATTTTATATTATTCAATGGTTCCCCCTGTTGGGATTGATGCAAATGATACTCAGGTTCATTGTCTACTGTTTGGATTTTACACTTTCAGTAACCTGACTACCCGGCCAAAGAGTGGGAAGCCACTCATGGGTCCGAGAGTTATTGGAATGTCTTTCTTTTTCTTGTATGCACCCAGTTCTTTAAAGCGGAGGTCCTCCCACCACTGCAAAAATTAAAAGCCAGCAGCTACACATACTGCAGCTGCTGGCATTTAATAATAGGACACTTGCCTGTCCTGGAGTCCAGAGATGTCGGCACCGCAGCTGATGTTTCCATCAGCTGTCCTGTGCATACCGCCGCCATTGCGGGTAAGGGAACCCGGCAGTGTAGCCTTATGGCTTCACGCCGGGAACCCTACTGCGCATGCGCAAGGTTCCTTTCTCCTACTGGCATGGTGACAGGGGCAGGAGCAGGGAGCTGAGTAGTGACATCGATATCCACAGCTGTGGTTCCCGGAAGTGGGAACAGAATACATGTGAAAGACAGGTATCCTGTCTTCCCCCCCCCCCCCCCTCCCCCCGAAAGGTGCCAATTGTGGCACCGGAGGGGGGAGGAAACAAATGAGCGGAAGTTCCACTTTTAGGTGGAACTCCGCTTTAATATGTTGGACCAAAGTGGGCTTTCCATAATGTATTACACTTTTTGTGTTACTGTTGAAAAATGATCATTAAAAACTATTTTAACGAACAGCTCTCTATTAATGTAGGATGGGCAGAAGAATGATTTAAAAAAAAAAGCATCAGTGATCGATACCAGCTCATTAAGACAAGGAAGGGGGTCACTAAATGACACATTTACCGGCTCCTTTTACACACCCCATCCTGACAGATTCCACGCAGTAGCCGGCGGAAGGTGGGGGGAGGAAAGCTGGCAGCGCTGTGGGGAGGCAAGGAGGGCCAGGGAAGCACACAGGAGCCTGGAACAGCAGAACAGCAATAGGGAGGTAGCAGGAGCGACATGTGGAGGAACCGATGCCCTCCATTTCCCTCCTGCAGTTCCTGAATGTCTGCGGGAGGTAGAGGAGAAGCGGGCATTCAGCAGCTACATGGAGGGATCGGTCCCTCTACATGCCGCCACCCTCCTATCCAGGTGTACAGGGGGGCCAGGTCGCAATGGCAACCCCTGTAAATACACCCCTGCTGTGACCTTCATACTTTAAATTGCACTTGCTTGTTTAAGCTCCTCTAATACAGGCAGGCACTTAGAGCCTCTTGTTGGCTGTATTTTGGGATATAGCGCGGACTATGCAGCTTACTCTACGTATTAAAGTGGGACATGGGTTATCCTCTTCCTTTCCTCTTATCAAGGCAGTGTTTGGCAATGTTGAAGGGGAATTCGGCAGCAAGCTGGAGTGAAAACAAATGCTTATTACTATCAGAAGTGATTATTATCACCTTGGGTAAACCTAAACAGATTAATTTTGTCTTTCTTATACATTAGGCTTTTTATGGCCAGATATATTCAATAAGGCAGTGTGCATTATTCCTACCTTAAAGGGTAAGTTCACCTTTCAGAAAATCTGTAAGGTGAACTTACACTGGACAAACAGTAAAAAATTCAAAAAGTGTGGCGCTATAAGCTACGTGAAAAAGTGATAAAATAATTCAAGAAAATCTTAGATATTCAGTGACTACACAGCAGAAATTTCGGTATGAACCAGAAAAAATGCTATGTAAATAAATGTAATAGTGAATACAGTGATAACACTTAAATACATATGCTAAATCAGGTGATGAAAAAATCACAAAATGATATTGATTGCAAAGTCCAAAAAGGTGAACACACAAAAGCAAAAAGTCTGTGGTAACAGTACAAAAATGATGAACAGGTAACTCCTAAGCATGCAGGGGGATTGTTCAGACTCGGCAACCTGGTAGGTAGATGGACCGTGAAGGAACCAGAAGTGCACAGAGGATTGAAATCGGTGCCAGAACCATCACCAGAAACTGAGGAGGCTTACCAGAAGTAGTGGCCTGAAATGGCATATGCCATACAGGTCAAAAAGGCTTGATGACCGACAGGTCTAGGTATTAAATCTGGTCAGATGTCATCACACAGATAAGGGGAAGGAATCAGCATGGCTTCCTCGTCAATGGGTACACCATAAGCCAAGCGAATGATTTGTATAACATGTGAGGGATAAAAACACTCACATAGCGTGATAACGTTTGAACTTGGATTTATTTAAAAAATATAAATGGAAATACACTCACATTTTTAGAAGATATAAATAGCATGTAATCTTGTAGCGGTAGTCATGAGGGGTCCACCCGACATGTTTCAACTAAACAGATGATGACTGTTTAGTTGAAACATGTCGGGTGGACCCCTCATGACTACCGCTACAAGATTACATGCTATTTATATCTTCTAAAAATGTGAGTGTATTTCCATTTATATTTTTTAAATAAATCCAAGTTCAAACGTTATCACGCTATGTGAGTGTTTTTATCCCTCACATGTTATACAAATCATTCGCTTGGCTTATGGTGTACACATTGACGAGGAAGCCGTGCTGATTCCTTCCCCTTATCTGTGTGATGACATCTGACCAGATTTAATACCTAGACCTGTCGGTCATCAAGCCTTTTTGACCTGTATGGCATATGCCATTTCAGGCCACTACTTCTGGTAAGCCTCCTCAGTTTCTGGTGATGGTTCTGGCACCGATTTCAATCCTCTGTGCACTTCTGGTTCCTTCACGGTCCATCTACCTACCAGGTTGCCGAGTCTGAACAATCCCCCTGCATGCTTAGGAGTTACCTGTTCATCATTTTTGTACTGTTACCACAGACTTTTTGCTTTTGTGTGTTCACCTTTTTGGATTTTGCAATCAATATCATTTTGTGATTTTTTTTTTCACCTGATTTAGCATATGTATTTAAGTGTTATCACTGTATTCACTATTACATTTATTTACATAGCATTTTTTCTGGTTCATACCGAAATTTCTGCTGTGTAGTCACTGAATATCTAAGAATTTCTTGAATTATTTTATCACTTTTTCACGTAGCTTATAGCGCCACACTTTTTGAATTTTTTACTGATTGTTTGATCCTGAGTCTACGGGTGTGTTGGCTGCTGTTTGTGTTTTCTTTCTAGCGCAGCGCTGTACTTAACTTTTATATACTTGAACTTACACTGGACCCCCTCCTTATCCCCCCAGTCCCGCTGTATCTGAGTCCAGCGATCACCCGCTAGGAGACATTGCGGCTTAATCTCCTAAACGTACCTCGTAAAGGTACGTATAGGAGGTATTCTAATTGGTCGCCTTCACATGTATGGCGCTGACCAATTAGACCTCGCCTAGCCATCCTGTCAGCGGGGGAAAAAGAAGAGAGAATGCCGCAGGGATTTAAAATCCCTGGACCGGTAAAGCGGCAATCAGATGTCTCCTAGCGAGTGATCACAGGCCTCGGGTACACCGGGACTGGGGGGATAGGGTTCAGTGCGAGTTCACCTTACAGATTTTCTGTAAAGGTGAACTTATGCTTTAATCAACTAAGTATCTCTTCACTTTACACTTTTATCGTGTGCTTTGCCGCCTTCAATAAAACCCAGCCGCGCTGGCAATAGCTGTGAGTGATTGAAGTAAATGTGGCACCTTCGTCTGTGTTCTTACAGGTAGAAGATCGGCCTCTTGTGAAGTCTTCCTCCATTAGACTGAGAGGGGAATTTGGGAAAGGCACAAGAGATTTTCGACTACAGAAAAAAGATGAAGCTGTGATGAGAGTGGGCAGAAAAAAGCAGCATAAAATTAATCTGGATGAAGCGGAAGGTAAATGCCTGGAAGCGCACTGATTCGTTACACTTTACAGGCATATGTAGTCTGCTAGTGTTCTGTAAAAGTGGCAGAGAATATAGGCATTGTCACTATCACAATGGGGTGGCCCCCTGGTAGAACACGGTCAGAAAATGTTTCCTATGAGTAAGCACTCAGCGTGCGAAACGCGTCAGCTGTGTCTGTACCACCTGCCTGATTGTCCTGTATTTTTGATGATCCAAGTTTTACAATAAAGAAGAATTTTCAACTTTATCTGGTGTGCGGCATCCAGATTCTCCTATTTCAAACTTTGAAAATGTTTCCTGTTCCCCTTTTGGTCCCACTGTGAGTACTGTCATTCCACATAGAGGCCTTGAGGGAATGTGTGCTGTTTGCAGGTGAGAAACTGGGATTCTGTGGTTGAGTATGAAGTCTAGGGAGAGCCCAGGAAAGAGGATGGGCATCGTGCGTATGTTTGTCACTCCTACATAGAATGGTTCTCTGGGTGGTTCCCTGTACTGTGCAGGAGGGTGCTTTGTGTGTGTGTCTTCAAATGTTCATCATTCAAATAGGCTAGGGTGAGAACTGGGTATGACGGGTATTCATGTTTTAGGGGACGAATGAGGGTATTTATCAGCCCATGGTAGTAGTAGAAATCTTTGGTTATTAGTTCAGTGATGTGAATGGTAAGGGGGGGGGGGGGGGGTTATAGGGGATTTACACCGATCAGCCATAACATTATGACCACCAACGATAACATGACCACAAACCTAATCTTAGTCAAGTACCCATTTTGCCGCCAAAACAGTCCTGACCCATCGAGGCTTGGACTCCACTAGACCTCTGAAGGTATGCTATGGTATCTGGCACCAAGCGACCAGTAGCAGATCCTTCAAGTCCTGTAAGTTGTGAGGTGGGGCCTCCATGAATTATGTGTTTTTTGTTTTTTTGTTTTTGTTTCTTTTCTAGCACATCCCACAGATGCTCAATTGGATTGAGATCTGGGGAATTTGCAGGCCAAGTCCAACACCTTCCATTGATGCTCATGTGCCCATTGTAGGCACTTTTGGCTGTAGACATGGGTCATCTGACCAGTCCGCACCTAGCAACTCCATAAAAAAAACAAACTGCAATTCACTGTATGTTCTGACACCTTTCATTCGGAACCAGTCTTTTCAGCAATTTGAACAACAGTAGCTTTTCTATTGAATTGGACTACATGGGTGGTCAGCCTTTTCTCCCGATGTGCACTATTGTGCCTTGGCCACCCATGACCATGTCACCGGTTTGCTGGTTTTCCTTCCTTGGACCACTTTTGGTAGGTCCTGACCACTGCAGACCGGGAACATACCACAAGAGCTGCAGTTTTGGAGTTGCTCTGACCCAGTCATCCAGGCCCTTGTCAGAGTCATTCAAATTCTTACGCTTGCCCATTTTTTCTGCTTTCAACACATCAACTTCAGGAACAACATGTTTACTTGATGCCTAATCTATCCCACTTACTTTCATGTTCCATTGGAACAAGATCATGTTATTCACTTTTACTAGTCAGAGTTTTACTTACCCTCTTAAAGTTTGGTTCCTTTGATGCAGTGAAGCAGCTCCAATTTAAAAAGAAAAGTGAATCTTGTACTACAAGTAGGCAAACCGTTCCCAATAGCGATGTCCCTGCAGTTTCCCAGCATCCACTGCAGTGTACTAATTATGTGCGTGTATGGGTCAAGCCATGTAGTGAATATATAATTAATGAGCAGCTGCAGGGAAAAGTGAAATTCACCCATACTTGCTGAGCTTGACACAAATTTGGCAGAGGGTGAGCTTTGCTCCCAAAGTGCATTAGTGTGCCTTGGCCTCCCATGACCCCGTCACCAGTTTGCTGGTTTTCCTTCCTTGGACCACTTTTGGTAGACTGCAGACTGGAAACATGCCACAAGAGCTGCAGTTTTGGTCTTGCTCTGATCCAAAATCTTCATGCCTGCCCTTTTTTTTTTTTTTTTCTGCTTCAGGGACATGTTCACTTGCTGCCTAATATATCCCACCCATTGTCATGAGCTAATCAGTGTTATTTACTTTACATGTCAGTGGTCATAATGTTTTGTCTTATCGGTGTATCTGAATGCAGTGTCTTTTATAATTTGGTGGCACCCCTTAGCGCCCAAGGTCATGAGGTAAGCACCACTCTCCCCAAAGGTCCATCAGAGGTTTAGTAATCTAGATTGCTAAATATCCACCCCCTATCTTCAGAATAGAGTGAAATGGCTTCCCTGGGCTTTTATAAACCGTTTTTCCCAGTCTGTTATATCCTGGCAATTAATCATACTAGCTATTGGAGACAGATTTCCACACTATAGTTCTGGGCTATATTTGCACAGCCTAGGAGCCTCACCCCAAGGATTGCTGAAAACAGCTCTGGTTGCACGAATATTACCACCAAGTTAAGGAGATGCGGAAGAGGCTTGTGGAGGAGTCTTCTTTCTCGCATTTATAGAGTGGAAATATCAGTTTTGGGTGGCTGAATCTTTACTATTTTTGGGATTTACAGACACTCTTGGTGTAAAATATTTAGAAATTGGAGCTAGATGCACCAGCTAAAAGAAAAAGGAATGAAGGCTAAAAATATTTTCGGACAATGTAAATATTTTGGGAGATGTGGTTTCTAACTACATTTTTTTTTTTTTTCCCCCCCTTGTAGCCTTTTTTGAGATGATTTCGAAAGCACAGAGCAATCGGGCAGAAGACCAGCGAGGCCTCCTGAGGAAAGAAGACCTGGTCCTTCCAGATTTCCTTCGATTGTCACATCCCAATGAGATTTCTTCAACCCCGGAAGCAGGACAGACTAGCAGAAAAAAGATGGAGAAGAGCACCAGCCTTGACAAAGGCACCAGTGGTGCTTCCCGTGGGTTCCTAGGTACAAAACAAGACTTCACCCAAAATGGTGCAGACAGGTCTGCCAAGTTCAGTGGAGTGGGGAAAAGGGACAAAGCCGAAATGGTGCCACCTTCTGGAAGGAAGCCGTATGCTCCCTTTAACCCTCCACTGTCTCCAATCCCTCATGTCCAAGACAGACACGCCTCCAGCCGCGAGCGGCAATCTAAAGACTTGTCTAGCGGCAACATTCAGACTGTCGAAGACGACAATGTGGCGGATCTCACCCTAGTGGCGGAAGGAGACATTAGCAGCCCCAATAGCACTTTACTTCCACTGCCCCCAACACCACCACGCGACGTTAGTAAGCTGTCCGAAGCCAACTTTTCACCCCCTCCTCCCTGCACAGCCAGCCAAGATAGTTCTGGATGTCAGAGATCAGGTATTTCCGGATTTTAAGTTTACGTTCTGATTTTACAAACCACTCACTTCCATTTTATGTATATACTTTTCATTTTCTTTTGAGTTTTGCACTTTTTAAAATATTGCAGATTTGCACATTTTGTTTTTATTTGTTTATACAGTATGTATGTATATAATGAGGTCACTGCGCATATCATACCCCTGCTCAGTGCCGATAAGGCCATCGGGAACCGTTTACAATTAAAGTGCCAAAACTGTTTACAAAACCAGATCTGTTTTAACGCTGCCCACAAACCTTCAGACTGTCTGTAAGGTCGGAGGGTATTGAGGATACTTCTATGAGATTGCATTACTCTCACAACTTGTGTGCTGATACTTTTACATCATTGGCTGTGCTGCAAAATGCTTCATCTTTAAGCTGATTTAAAGTAAAATGTCAAACTCTTAATTTTAGTTCATAAAGCATATAAAAAAACACAATAATATGCTTTTCCTTGAAAATTGATAATCTGTAAAAATAACTGGAAATAACGACTTGATTTGGATTTGATCAGAAAACTAAAGAAAACCGCATGTGGTCTCTTTAAGGCTGCAAAAAAAAAGTAATAAACTGTAAAGAATTTGTAACATTTTGGAGGTGGGCAGCATCCACATGCCAGACTAGCGAAATAATAAAATTTTATTTCAATTTTTAATTTAAACTCCATGTGCTTTTTCCAGATTAGAGCAGTTAGATCCCTGTAGAGTGGATGTTTTTTTTACAATTTTTTGTTTTTTATTTTAGTGGTATTTTTTTAAATGCCTAACATTAAAGGGCCCAAATCTCCATTCATCTCACTCTCACACAGAGGAACAAGTTATGGTGAGGACTTTTAAATGTGGATGTAGTTTTGAACTTCACCTCTCTGTACCTTTTTACATATATGATCTCCTTCTGTCTTGAGCTGGGTCACAGTGTGGCTGTAGTCTCATTAATTTCATTATATTTTTTGTAAAAAAAAAACGTCTTAAGCTCAACTCCTATTGACAACATTTAACAAAGCAGCAGTGATGAGCAGCCAATCATATTTTACAGCCAAAACCATGAAATAGTTGCTACAGGCTACAATGCCATTCAGAATACTCTTCGCCCTTTTTTGGGGGTCTATAGGTGACAATAGGGTATTAGATCATCTTTACTTGATTTTATTTGTTTTTTTTCTTTACAAAAATATATCACACACCAGGCCTATTGAAGGATTGGCCAAATATTGATTAGATTGTATAATTTTGTACATTAATTTTGTTTTATTTTTTTATGTTTAAACCTTGATCAAAATGTGGCATAAATTGTATATATTTTATTGCGTTTCACGTTCATCTTTTTTTTTTTTTTTTTGGTTTCACATAAGTGAACAGTTGGAGAGGATTGTAATTGAATTTTGATTTCTTGGCACACATGGAACTATACTTTTCCCGGTCTTCTGTAAACCGAGCACATCCTATGTTTTGCATGTTTGCCGATAACCCAAACTTTGTATAAATATTCTGTATAGTTTTTATCAGTTCTTTATTTTTTTTTTTAAAGCAAACCATGTTATAGCAAGTGTGCCTTTCTGATGCATGATTGTGTGTTTCAATATAACTAGTCTTCTGCTGTGATTTCTCGATGATTTGGTATTGTTTTCGTTACACACACTATACATTCCTGAAACTTCTTGAAGGCATTCTACCTTATATCGCCCAGCAAATGAAGCAGCAGCAGCCAATTTGAAGCTTTGGCATAAAAGTGCCTAAAGAAAGGGTAGTTCTTGTCTATACCAGCCAATCAGTTTCTCCATTTATTCAGTATTGCAATAGGAAAATCAAAGGAAGTCTGGTTGCTGTACGCAACAAGAAACTTTGTTCCTTAAGGCGTATGTAAACCAAAAAACAAAATTACAATATATACCAGACCTTAGTCTGAAGAATGAAAGCTAATGCAGCCATTACATCTAAAAAAAAATTTCAGCAAGTACAGAAATGATCTGCTGATCTTGCCACGAATGTAGTGTCCTCCTCACTTCCTATGAGGTAAAAGCAACCAAAAACAAATGGATCTTTCTTTGTAAACTACTTAATTCCATCAACCCAGCATGCATTGGAGATGAACAAAGGTGGGGTCAATTGAAGTTCAGTCTGGTTGTCAGCCATGGCTCCTTCACAGATACAATGGAGGAGTGAGCATAGCCATCCAAGGACAGGAAGTATGTATTTACAGGTTTACCAGGTGAAAAATAAAGGAGCAAAAGCCTGAATAAAAAACGAATGCAGCTACCTTATCTAAGGAATGACAAGCTGCAATATATAAATTTTCGTTTGAGTTTAGATACGCTTTAAGACCACTATAAAGGACACATACACTCATTGTAAATTGCATTCAAAGTGGACTGTTCAAGATGTCATAGCTGAGGCTCCAGTCCAGTACTTAAAGCTGCCATTATTGGCCACCTACTAAAAGCAGTGTAGGTCAGTATTGTATAAGATGTAATGTGCTCTGTCCCAGGAATAGCACAGGGTTAGGTAGGGCAATTAGAACAATTTAAAGCCCAACCCTGAGCAAATTCCGTTTATCCCCATACAGTGGGGCTGTGCCTGCACTGCATGGGTCAACTACTTGTTTTTTTTTTTAGCGGTGAGCACAAAGATCATACTCGCCTGATCCGTCGATCCTCTAGAAAACCGTGTACCCCCATGGCCCAGAGTGGATTGTTCCTGACTATGGAGGGCGCTGACATTGGGAACAGTACATCTTCAAGACCGCTGGAGCACGAGGGTGACGAACTGGTCTTGTGCAGGAAGGCTCAATAGGTCAGATAAGTACATCTCCGCTGTCCTCTCCCCTAGAACAAAACAAACAATTAACCCATGCAGTGCAGGCATTTAGGATCGACTGATATTGTTTTTTCAGGGCCGATACGATACCGATTTTTTTGGCTGCCTTTCAGGCCGATAGCGGATGCCGATATTCTGTACATTTAAAACATTTTTTTTTTTACACTGTCCTTTTTAAAAAAAAAAAAAAAATGTATATCACTTTTATTTCTGTCACAAGGAATGTAAACATCCCTTGTGACCGTAATAGGCAGTGACAGGTACTCTTAATGGAGGGATCGGGGGTCTATAAGACCTCAAGCCCCTCCTCTGCACTTAAAAGTATTCGAAATGTCAAGATCTGCATTTTTGAATACTTTCTATTTTTTAAAACTGGCGCCTTTAAGATGCCAGTAATCTGGAAGTGATGTCATGGCATCGCTTCTGGGTTACCAAATCAGAGATGAACAAAGCATGGGCTTCGTTTGGGTCTTAGGCCAGCCGGCGGACGTGTCGGCTGGTGGCTCGGGTCTCCCGGTGGGACTGGAGAGCCCGGGCGAGCGGCGGAAGACGGGTACCCCGGTACAACCCCTTGAAGCAATATCGGTAAGTTTTGTGACTGATACCGATGCTTTAAAAAAAAAAGTGAATATTGGTCGCACTGATAATCGCGACCCCTAGCGGGCATAGCCCCTTTTATCGTGACATTATGCACAGCAGATGCATTACCAATAATGATCGGTTTTCGCTAAATTAACCCATGATACAAATGTTAAGTGGAAGTGCTAGTGTGTATTGCACTTTGTGCCATTAGTGGAAGATAAAACTTGTTCAGGAATTGACAAACTATATCGCCATACATGTTCATGGCTATTTGTCCTTATGTCATATCAGCCAGTCAGTCTGAGGATCTAGTTGTGACATCACTGTAGATTAATAGAACAACTGCAGCTTCTGCTTTCTACGAAAATATGGAATTTTACCAGTTGCTTGTTTTGCAGAATTGCTGTGCTTTAGAAAAAAGAATTGCGGAATAAAATTAATAAATCTAAACGTAGAATAAATGGAGACCTAGAAATGCAGAATAAAACACAGAAGGAAAATGGGACACACTTTTTAAATCTTGTGCTTGAGAAGTAAAATTGGAAACTGGTTGCTATGGACGAGTATACTTCTTTCCTATGGCATATAACTACATATTGATTTTCCTGAGGCCTATTGACACTTGGACCCTGTGTATGAAAAAGAAATGGGGTCCAAGTGTCAATAGGCCTCAGGAAATGAATACATGATTCTTTCCAGGAATATTTGTTAAGCCATCAACAGTGACTTTTTTTGGGTAATAATATTTTACAGGATTTATATAGCACCAAGAGCTTTACAAAATACATTACATTGCTTTCCCATTCAGCTTTCAAACTGGCTGCCTTGCTGCACTTAGACAGAGTTTTTTTTTAACCTGAAATGTGATGTCTCCGTGTAAAGACAACCCCCTTGTAGAATCCCATTAAGATGAATTTCATTCCTTCAGCTGATCTTGTATACTGCATGTCCATCCAATGCTGTCCAATCTGTAGCCTGTGCTCACACCTTCTTGCTCTGTAGATACCCTGATTGTAGACATTTGTGTGCCATTTTGTACTGATCTTCTCAAAATGTAATAAACTCTTCTCTCCATTCTGCATCTCCCTTGCTTCTTTGTTTCTGCTTCTTTTTGGAGCGTCAATCTAACAAGTTCATTCTAAAATGAGAGAACACCATTTAATATTTTATCACATGACCTAATTCAGTTAACACGACCATTAAATTACCTTCAACCTCATGAGTCTTCAGTGCAACTTATCTGTTCTTTAGATACACATTCTATTCAGTCCTGGTAAAAATACATATATACTTCTGCATGAAAGTGTGTCTACCTATGTTCTGTAATGGCATGTTCTTTTCTAATGTATTCCTATATGATGTATTTTTCCAACCCTCCATCTGCCAGAAGTTTCTAGTATAGGGTGAATTTGTGAAAGCTGAAAAAGTACTGGAGTAAGAGGCCACTTGGCCTTGGGCACATCTGTTTACTGTGTTGCATGAAGGACCTTGGGTGATGGTAAACCTAGTTTGGCGATTGTTGAACCTAATCCTTCACGGACGTTCTCCCTGCAACTCATGTTTACAAAGTTACACATTGAGGTTGATTTACTAAAGGCAAATATACTGTGCATTGCAGGTGCAGTTGCTCCAGAGCTTAGTAAATAAGGTAAAGCTTCACTTTGCAAAGAATACCCAATAACATGCAAGGAAAATAAAAACTGAATTTTTGCTTGCACATGATTGGATGATAGAAATCAGCAAAGCTTCCCCTCCTTTACTAAGATCTAGATCTCCACCTGTTGACTGCGGACAGGTGGCGGGGGATTGCGAACCGATCCCCAGGTTGCCGACCCTGTGTTTTTTCCCCACCGCTTCAGAGAACCCAGGTGCGCATTCAATCAATCCCAGCCTGCAGAGACTGCCCCTTCCCTTGCATACGTGCAGCTGCGGGGTGGGGAAATCCTCTAAAATACCTTGGAAGGATTCAGGCTCTTCCACTGACTCCAGTACTCTCCTCCATCGGTCCTCCCCCTCTGATCCATCCAAGGCACTTGCAGGTGATATGTGAGAGGAGAGCCGGCAGAACATGCAGCTCTGCCATTAAAGCTTCCCTCCGCTACTCTGCATAAGTAAAGAACTTTTGTGCCTTCCTTACCCCCCAATACTTTACCCTCCTGACCTCCCTGCACCATGCCCTCCCTACCCCCCCTGTACTCTGCCATCCTGAGCCCCTAATACCATGTCCTCCTGAAACCCCCTGCATCTTACCCTTCTGACCCCCTTGTTCTCTGCCCTCCTGAGCCCCCAATACCATACCCCTCTGCACCATACCTTCCTGGCCCACTTACATAGTTACATAGTAGGCGAGGTTGAAAAAAGACACAAGTCCAACCCATGTGTGATTATGTGTCAGTATTACATTGTATATCCCTGTATGTTGCGTTCATTTAGGTGCTTATCTAATAGTTTCTTAAAACTATCGATGCTCCCCGCTGAGACCACCGCCTGTGGAAGGGAATTCCACATCCTTGCTGCTCTTGCAGTAAAGAACCCTCTACGTAGTTTGAGGTTAAACCTCTTTTATCTAATTTTAATGAGTGGCCAGGAGTCTTGTTAAACTCTCTTCTGCGAAAAAGTTTTATTTCTATTGTAGGGTCACCAGTGCGGTATTTTGTATATTGAAATCATATCCCCTCTCAAGCGTCTCTAATCCAGAGAGAATAAGTTCAGTGCTCGCAACCTTTCCTCATAGCTAACATCCTCCAGACCCTTTATTAGCTTTGTTGCCCTTCTTTGTACTCGCTCCATTTCCAGTACATCCTTCCTGAGGACTGGTGCCCACCAGAGTCTTGTAGAGTGGGAGAATTATCATTTTATCTCTGGAGTTGATCCCCTTTTTAATGCATGCCAATATTCTGTTTGCTTTGTTAGCAGCAGCTTGGCATTGCATGCCATTGCTGAGCCTATCATCTACTAGGACCCCCAGGTCCTTTTCCATCCTACATTCCCCCAGAGGTCCCCCCCCCCCCCCAGTGTTTAGATTGCATTCATATTTTTGCCACCCAAATGCATTATTTTACATTTTTCTACATTGAACCTCATTTGCCATGTAGTTGCCCACCTCATTAATTTGTTCAGATCTTTTTGCAAGGTTTCCACATCCTGCGGAGAAGTTATTGCCCTGCTTAGTATCGTCTGCAAATACAGAGATTGAACTGTTTACCCCATCCTCCAGGTCATTTATGAACAAATTAAATAGGACTGGTTCCAGCACAGAACCCTGGGGAACCCCACTACCCACCCCTGTCCATTCAGAGTACTCCCCATTTATCACCACCCTCTGAACTCGCCCTTGAAGACAGTTTTCAATCCATGTACTCACCCTATGGTCCATGCCAACGGACATTGTTCTCTGCCCTCCTGAGTCCCCATTACCATACCCTCCTACCCCCTTGTACCATACCCTCCTGACACTACCCCCTTGTACCATACCCTCTTGAACCCCCTGTACGCTGCCCTCCTGAGCCCCTATTACCGTGCCCTCCTGACCCCCCCAATACTGTGCCCTCTTGACCCCCCTGCACTGTGCCATTCTGACCCTCCCCTTCCCCTGCATCATGCCCTCTTGACCCCTCAGTACTGTACCCTCCTGACTCCCCAGTACCCTGACCCCCTGCACCATACCCTCCTGATCCCCCCCTTTTGTACTAGGCCCTCCTGACCCCCTGTTCTCTGCCCTACTGATCCCTATACAATGCTCTTTATACTGCTGACCTCTGTACACTGCCTTACTTCCCACTGACCCCTGGACATTGCCCTACCTACTACTTATTTCTGTACCCTGCCCAACATCCTACTGACCCTTGTACATTGCCCTACATCCTACAGACCTCTGTACACTGCCCTACATCCTACTGACCTCTGTACACTGCCCTACCTACTACAGACCTCTGTACACTGCCCTACCTACTACAGACCTCTGTACACTGCCCTACCTACTACAGACCTCTGTACACTGCCCTACCTACTACAGACCTCTGTACACTGCCCTACCTACTACAGACCTCTGTACACTGCCCTACCTACTACAGACCTCTGTACACTGCCCTACCTACTACAGACCTCTGTACACTGCCCTACCTACTACAGACCTCTGTACACTGCCCTACCTACTACAGACCTCTGTGCACTGCCCTACCTACTACAGACCTCTGTGCACTGCCCTACATCCAACTGACCTTGAAATTTACTGACACGACACTCAAAATTTACTGGCACAGCCACGTTTTTACTGGCATTTCCAAAAGTTACAAAATTACAGTTTTAAGTACAAATTTCACTAGTTGGGCTACAAACAAGTACAATATGTAATTAGCAATGTGATTTTCTCCAGAGTCACTGTTAACAGTCTCTCTCCAAGCCAGGTGGTCCCTCCAGTCCAAACAGCACTGATGGTCCCGCTCCTGGCCTGCCTTGCTCCCACCCCACACACAAGGCTCTGGCCGCTCTGCTTGGCTCCCTTGCACCATGACATCACAGGACATGCTCAGGCACCGCCTCCACCAGAGCCGCCTGAAGACACTGTAGCAGGCACTCCTATGGTCTCGGCTGGCTCCGGGCCGAGCGTCGCAGCCATATTTTTTACTGACAGGAGAAAATTGCCTGTTTTTTACTACCTGCCAGTAAAAATACTGACAGTTGGCAACACTGCTGTACGCTGCCCTACGTCCTACTGACCTCTGTACGCTGCCCTACGTCCTACTGACCTCTGTACGCTGCCCTACGTCCTACTGACCTCTGTACGCTGCCCTACGTCCTACTGACCTCTGTACGCTGCCCTACCCACTACTGACCTCTGTACGCTGCCCTACCCACTACTGACCTCTGTACGCTGCCCTACCCACTACTGACCTCTGTACGCTGCCCTACCCACTACTGACCTCTGTACGCTGCCCTACCCACTACTGACCTCTGTACGCTGCCCTACCCACTACAGACCTCTGTACGCTGCCCTACATACTACTTACACTGGCCAGAAATCAGAGCAGTTAGCCAGTCCTGAAACTAGTTGAACTAATCAGCCTGCAGTACCAGATGTTCTGCTTTCATGATGAACTCCAGCACCAGCAATTCAATTGTGAATGAAAGTGAATGCTGGGTTTCTCACTGAAGCTAAAGTTTAATGTAGGCTAAGTTTTTATATTTCTACAGTGACATTTGTTTTGTAAGATTTACTTTTTATTGGGGGTTTGCTAGGTACTTTATTTTATACAAAAAAGGGCACGGCACCAGGTGATCTTTGATCTTTTCCATGTTGTCCAGGTAGATCTCCACACCTCAAAGGTTGCTTACCCCTGATCTAGAGCAACTGCACTTGCAGTGCACAGTATATTTGCCTTTAGTAAACCAACCCCATCCCCTTTCTATAGACTTGAAGGTCTTTTGTGTTTTAAAGACAACCCTGGGGCTTGTGTCAGCTTAAGAGTTTGGGATCTTCTTTATAATGAACCTAGGTGCCTTTCCTGTGAGAATAATATCCCATCAGTCATAGACTCTAATGCAATTACTTTAGTAGCGGCGTCTGAGGTCTGCCATAGTCTTTCTATTTTTGCCCATCAGGATTGAACATTGATCTTTTTATTGTTGCCCATATACATAATTTTGGAGCGCTGCTCAAAGCACAGCAAAATTTCCCCCTGCAGCCCAAAGCATCGATCAGGTGCCGACGGTCAGACAAGCTCATCCAGGCTAGCTGAAGCAGATCAGAAAATCGACACATGCTGCACACCGGCACCCAGCCACTATATAGAGGTAAAAATACAGCTTCAGCCAGAACTCCTCCTGGCTATGCTCCTTTGATATGTTTTGCCCTGCTTAATCAAGGAAATAATAGAGATTCTCTATGATTAAGCCCTGTTTTCGGGGCAAACAGAGGAGCATAACAAGGAGAAGTTCAGATGAAGTGGTATTTCTACCTCCTATGTAGTAGCTGGGTTCCAGTGTTGCGCATTTCTACCTTCTGTTTTTCATTGATCACTTTATAACCGAAGAGCCATTGCTCATTATTCTGTATAGACCCTGTATAATGGCCTGTGTGTGTCGCTATATGGTAAATACTCATGAATGCAGGCATTTTGGTGCGCTTAAGTGCACCACACCCGCAAGATGTAATAGAAGTCTATGGGAAAGTGGCCCTCGTTCTTCAAAAGGTTGAGCACCCCTGCTTTAGGCTCTGACCTCTGGTTAGTGTTAGGAAAATGCACCAATAAGTCCTTGTGTGCCATGTTTTTGGAGCCTTAAGCTGGTCATACATGGATCAAAATCGAACTGGTTCAGCAGGGACTGGATGAGTTTTGATCCATATAGATTGCCTTGAAAAAGTATTCATACCCCTAAAAAATTTTACACATTTTGTCATGTTACAACTTAAAACGTAAATGTATTTTATGTGATGGACCAACACAAAGTGGCACATAATTATGTAGTGGAAGGGAAATTTTATAAATGGTTTTCAATTTTTTTTTTTTACAAATATCTGAAAAGTGTGGCGTGCATTTATATTCAGTCCCCTTTATTCTGATACCCCTAAGTAAAGTCTAGTGGAACCAATTGCCATCAGAAGTCGCCTAATTACTTGTGTAATTTAATCTCTGCAGCTGTTCTGTTAAGCCCTCAGAGGTTTGTTAGAGAACCTTAGTGAACAAACCGCATCATGAAGCCAAGCAACAAACCAGACAGGTCAGGGATAAAGTTGTGGAGAAGTTTAAAGCAGGGTTGGGTTATAAAAAAAAATATCCCAAGCTTTGAACCTCTCACGAGCACTGTTCAATCCATCATCCCAAAATGGAAAGAGTATGGCACAACTGCAAACCTACCAAGACATGGCTGTCTACCTAAACTGACAGGCCGGGCAAGGAGAGCATTAATCAGAGAAGCAGCCAGGAGGCCCATGGTAACTCTGAAGGAGCTGCAGAGATCCACAGCTCAGGTGGGGGAATTTGTCCACAGGACAAGTATTGGTCGTGCACTCCACAAATCTGGCCTTTAGGCAAGAGTGGCAAGAAGAAAGCTATAAGAAATCCATTTGCAGTTTGAGAAGCCATGTGGGGGGACACAGCAAACATGTGGAAGAAGGTGTTCTGATCAGATGAGACCCGAATTTAACTTTTTAGCCCTAAAAGCAAAACTTTGTGTGGAGGAAAACTAACACAGTACATCACCCTGAACACGCCATCCCCACCATGCAACATGGTGGTGGCAGCATCATGTTATGGGGATGCTTTTCTTCAGCAGGAACAGGGAAGCTGGTCAGAGTTGATGGATGGAGCCAGAAGAAAACCTGTTAACCTGCAAAAGACTTGAGACAGGGGCGGAGCTTCACCTTCCAGCAAGACAATGACCCTAAACATGCAGCCAGAGCTACAATGGAATGGCTTAGATCAAAGCATATTCGTGTATTAGAATGGCCCAGTCAAAGTCCAGATCTAAATCCAATTGAGAATCTGTGGCAAGACTTGAAAATTGCTGTTTACAGACGCTCTCCATCCAATCTGACAGAGCTTGAGCTATTTTGCAAAGAATGAGCAAAAATGTCACTCTAGATGTGCCCAAAAAGACTTGCAGCTGTAATTGCAGTGAAAGGTTCTACAAAGTATTGACTCAGGAGGGCTGAATACAAATGCACACCACACTTTTCACACATTTATTTGTAAAAAATTTTGAAAACCATTTATCATTTTCCTTCCACGTCACAATTATGTGCCACTTTGTGTTGGTCTATCACATAAAATCCCAATAAAATACATTTACGTTTTTTGGTTGTATCATGAAAAAAATGTGGAAAATTTCAAGGGGTATGAATACGTTTTCAAGGCACTGTATGGGCACCCTGGTTGTACAGCGGTTGATGTATCAATCAACTTCTGTACAACCACCCTCTCATCAGTGCTGCTGACTATAGCCGGGAATACTAATCATTGTGTTCTGACGGCAGAGAAGGCTCCCTGCCCTGAGAACGCAATAGTACAGTGGGAGGGATTCCCCCATTCACATCAAATGTGTGGATTGAGGGATCAGCACATTTATTTATTTTTTTTGTACACAACGCTGGCTAAAAAAAAATTAGCATGTATGGCCTGCCCTTAAGCTGGGTACATACAGGCCGAATGTCGAGTTAAAAAAAAAAAAAAAACAGTAAACGGCAGCTTCTGTCAGACGAGCATGCTGGAAAACTAGCAGCCGACCGACTCCAGATCAGCACTCTCAGCCAATGGCGGGGAGCACTGACCGTAGTGTTCTGGCAGGGGGGCCGCCCCCCTGTCAGAGCACAACAGCTCAGCGGGGGAAATTGCTGTACTTTCTTCGCAACGTGAGTACAGCGGCTCCGACCGGAGCTGACAGTTGTTTTTTTTGTTTTTTGTTTTTTTTCGTTCAACCCGCTTGGTTTAATGGAAAAAAACCTTTTGTGTGTACCAGGCTTTATTAAGACTCCTTTTTATGCTTTTGGTACATACAAGGGACATGCTTAGATGGTTATTGGTGGACAACTTCATTATCCACATTTGTCTGCATACTGAAGATGGTCGATGATATCACTGCACCTGTTACTTATTTTCCACATTGGTACTGCCAAGTCACCCTCTGCCAAATTTCTCTCATGAGCTCAGCAAGTATGGGTAAATTTGACTGCTCCCCGCAGCTGCTCATTGATTATTTATTCACTACATGGCTTGACCCATTTACCCACATAATTAGTTCACTGCAGGGGATGCTGGAACAACAAATCTGGGAAACTGCAGGGACATCACTATTGGGAGCTGTTTGCCTACTTGTAGTACAAGATTGACTTTCTTTTTTAATTTGGAGCTGCTTCACTGCATCAAAGGAACCAGACTTTAAGAGGGTAAGTAAAACTCTAAGCTACAATGCCAGTAATACACCTATCAACCATACATTATGACCACTAGCAGGTGAAGTGAATAATCTCTCATTCCACATTCTCATTGGCACGTGAAAGTGAGTGGGATAGATTAGACAGCAAGGGTTGTCCCCGAAGTTGATGTGTTGGAAGCAGAAAAAAATGGGCAAGCATAAGGACTTGAGTGACTTTGACAAGGGACACATTGTATTGGCTGGATGACTGGGTCAGAGCAACTCCAAAACTGCAGTTCTTGTGGCATGTTCCTGGTCTGCAGTGGTCAAGACCTACCAAAAGTAGTCCAAGGAAGGAAAACCTGGTAAATGGTGACAGGGTTATGGGTGGCTGAGGCACATGGGAAGCAAAGGCTGGCCTGTGTAGTCCGGTCCAACAAATGAGCTCAAATTGCTGAAAAGGTTAATGATGGTTCCAATAGAAAGGTTTCAGAACACAGTGCCTTGCAGTTTGTTGTATATATGGCTGTGTAGTTGCAGACCTGTCAGGGTGTCCATGCTGATGTGTCTACAGCCAAAAGCAGCTACAATTGTCACATGAGTATCAGAACTGGGCCACTGAGCAATGGAAGAAGGTGTCTTTGAGGTGTTGACTGGCCTCCAATTTTTCCAGATCACAATCCAGTGGTGCATCTGTGGGATGAGCTGGAAAAAGCATTCTGATTCATGGAGGCCCCACCTCACAACTTAATGGATTTGCTACTGATGGCTTGGTGCCAGACACCACAGCATACCTTCTGAGGTCTAGTAAAATTCATGCTTCAATGGGTCAGCACTGTTTTGGCTGTAAAAGGGGGACCTACTCAATATTAGGTGGATGGTCAAAATGTTATGGCTGATGGGTATATATTTGTATACATTTTCTTTCTATTACTGATCCCTCATGCCTATAAGCAGTGAACCCGATCATTCAAATTTCAGTTTTACCATGGTAAGCTATAAATCATTTTTTTTTTTTCTGTTAACTTGTACACTTTTTTTTTTTTTTTTTTTCTTTTAAAGTTGGAAACTCAGAAAATAATCTCCATATCTATTTCTAACAGATTTACAAACATTAGGTGATTTATGATATTACATGGTAAAACATTTTAGCAAGAAAAGTTCTACAGTAGGCATAATAGTCTAGTAAGATTGCAATCCTGTTGCACTGTAGTTGTTTCTAGCCATTTGTAAATGTTGTTTTTCTGAACTCTTAAAGAAGAACTAAAGTCTGTAAACTGTGAAAAAAAAAAAGAAAAAAGGCTGGCAGAAGAAAAAGGACTATTCTCCGGTATTGCTCATGGTCTCCCTGCAACTGATCCCCCCCCATTACAGACTAGCTATGCCTTGTTCTCCACTATGTCTCTATGCTGAGATGGCCATCATGGTAGAGGCAGGACTTTGCATCCTTATGTCAGAGCTTCCAGCAAGGAAAACAGCAAGCGGCACACTGCAAAAATACAGATATGAGACTGTAGGCACAGGAGGGCCTAGGTACCTTCACATACCAGGAAGCACTGTTTTCACTTTCAGTAGCAATTCAATACAAAATGTACATTTCTTTCTTGTCCATTTAAGTTGTAAACCAGCCCCCATATAACCTCTTCCCTACCCAGCATGCCTCAGTTTTTGCTAGCATCCTTAGGGGCCTGGAAACCTTTTTCTTCAGCTCCTCCAAAAAGTCTGACTAATCTTTTTTGCTAGCCTTCTAACCTTGGTTTGCTATACTGCTGGTATTTTTTCTTCAGTAACTTTAATCAAGACTCTGCCATACCTCTGCTTGAGCTGTTCTCAACATAGCAACTATCTGAATTGGCAGAATCTCAGCAATAGCTTTGGAGACTTTACTCAGAATGCGCAGAACTGGACGTGTAATGCTGTACTAAAATTTGACCTTCTGGTACTGGACTCTGCACTGTAGCGCTTTCCAGGCCAGAGTGTACAGTGCTATCCATGCAGTGATTTCCATGCCCAGAGCAGTGGCACAGCCCCAGATTTAACCCTGTCTCTGAAGATTCATTTAGTAAGGCTGGTTGGGCTAAAACACTGGGAGCTACCTTGCTGTATTTCCCACCAACAGAGTTAAGGCTGAGGGATAAAGGGCAGATGTAATTCGTTGGGTGGAGCACTGTGCACTCATACTCCGCTCTCTTTTCTGCCATTCTGGCTGGAGTAAGAATCATCCCACTATGGCTTCTGATGCACCAGGTGGATCTTCCGTCAATTTTCACTGCCCGTCTACAGTGAGTTTGTCACCTTTTGGCTGCCTGGAACCCTCATCTGCACTTATGCACCAGATTTGTGAGTATTGTTGCAGTACAGCTAGAGATGTATTAGCTAGTACACACAAAGGACAGACCCACTGCCACGGGTGACCTCAGCCCATACTTTCAAACATTCCATAGGGATTCTGTTGGTGTTTATCTGGCATCCCCAGTAGAAAGAGACACCTGCATTCTACAACCGGAGACCCCTATAGTTGGGACCTCTTTGCAGAGTCTCCTGAAGCTCCATTGTGTGAGGCTGAAGGATCCATCATGTCCACAGGGACCTCCATGTCAACCATGGACTTCCTGCCTGTCTGTGACCAGTTATTGGAACAATTTGACTGCAGAGGCTCTAAGCGCACCCCGGTGCCATCTCCCAGAGAATCATCCTCTGATCCTCCTGAGCCCCAAAATCAAGTTGATCTTGATGGACCAGTTGCAATCTCTACCAACCCCTCTTTGAAGAGGGTCTGTTTTCTGGACTCTAGCAAACAAAGTCCCTTGACTGGAGTTTACATCTGCAGGCTTCACTTGGAGATATTCTTTCCTGGATCTAACGCTGGCAATTTTGGTTTACCAATAGGTGACAGGGTTTGGTTCATGCTGTCACTGAAGAAGTCCTCTTGCTGGACATTTGCTTGCTCCCTTACCTGTTAAGGAAATTACCCTTTGCATCCCCTTCGGGGCTTGTGAGGTGCACAGGATTGCTCTGCTACCATGGCCTCCTCTTCTCTTGTGGCCTTTGTCACCTTCAGCCTCCTGTTTGGTGTTTGCGTGACATCCAGATGATTCTTTTGGATGTACAGGTGCTACTTTGCTGTCTCTAACTGGGAACGTGTTGATGCCTTCCTAAGAATTCATATTTATCTGGTGTGTCTCCGGATGCCCAGGGTTTTCATCTGATTTGTCAGAACAGACTGTTCTGCCTCCACAACATGCTTTCCTGAGTCGGCGTGCTAACTATTTAATTGGATATCTGCTGAATGCTACAGAATCTTTTCTGGGTATGCTTTGGAATTCTTCTATGGACAACACTGAGGGTGTCTCTGCTGACCACACCAATTTTCCTGGTGATACAGCTTCACCTCTTTGATCTCAGCTGGTCTCCTCCCTATTAAGGTGTGAGGGTTCAGCACTGCTTGCTAAGAAGTGTCCATTGCTGGATGGCCCTGTCATCCCTTGGACTGTTAGCAGGCAGAACAACCAAGGTTTCTTCTACAATTACTCTCTGTGTGGAGCATAGTCTGGAGGATTTGGTGGAACTTGATCATCCTTTGTTCCTGCTCTATCAGGTAAATGATCTTTGTAGTGGGACTGAGATGCCTGCCCATTACTCCCCTCACTCCTTGACGGAGGATGGGTTCGGAAAAGGTGACTGATTCTTAGAATCAGTGTTGTGGAACCAGTGTTCTCTCAATCCTTGGGTGCACTCTAGCTACTGAGCAGAAAGCTCATCCTTC
The DNA here is from genome assembly GCA_037952835.1 of Lithobates septentrionalis. NCBI lineage: Eukaryota > Metazoa > Chordata > Amphibia > Anura > Ranidae > Lithobates > Lithobates septentrionalis. The sequence continues at coordinate 8,162,537 of JBBDGP010000393.1, read as the reverse complement.
AGGTAGGGTGTTTTTGTACATCAGTAGTTTTTTTTCTTTTTTCTTTTTTTTTTTTTTTTAAGGGTTTCATTTGTTCTACTTCAGGATAACTTCAGGACCGATTCCCCTGGAGGTAAAGGAGGTATCCCCCATAATCAATGGGACTTTAGCGGCAACAAAGTAATAGTAAAATACAATATAGTTTATTCAAAAATATATACAATATATAGATTATCAAACCAATAAAAACAGTGATGATAATGGTGATGAATTCCCATATGAGGTCCAGACGCCCTGACGCGTTTCAGGACAGAATATGTCCCTTCATCAGGGGTAATTGTCATGAAGGGATCACATTATACAATAAAAGTCAAATACGTTCATGAGTAACAGTATGAATAGTAATTTAAATCAGTTGCTTCAAATATAGGACATACAGCATGGTAATTGCATAACAGAGAACATACCGAAAACAATCATCATGAAGATTCCCTGCTGGACCGGTGGCGGCACTCACATCGCGAACAGATACCACCTATGTCCAAAGGACAGAATTTTGCCGGGTGGGTCGCTGCTCATCCACACAAGTCCAACACAGTGGCATCAACAAAGAGCGCACACATGAATATCGCCCCTCTGTGTTTCCAGGGTATCTCCTCAGTGTGCGATCTATTACAGAGATAGGGGAGATATTAATTTCTACAATTCTTACTAGACTACTCCATGTCTGAAGCATTTCTCCTTTTAACAGACATAGGTCTGGAGGAGGGATCCTCTTAGTTTGGGTGAGGGGTTGCTTTTTTTTTTTTTTTATCCCCCAGTTGGGATGTCTCGTTGTAAGGACTTTCACAACTTTTTTGTATAGCTACAAGATTGGTTGCTTGGTCAGGACCCGATGCTCATCATGGAACATCTTTCTCTACAGGTAAATGTGCAAAGTTTGGGCCTTCTGTCTCATTTCGACTGGCCAGTCTTTTCTTTTGGACTTTTTAGCGCCGTTGTTTTGGTAGTATTTTATTTCACCTGTTATTTTGGTGGATTGCTGATTGTCTGTCTCTCTAGTCCTTGCTGGCAACAGTCCATTGCTCCATCAGTCACATATTTCCCCTCGGCCATGGTTTAATCGTTCTGTTCTAAAAAATCTGATTTATCCTTTGTACTTTGCTTGCAGAGAGCTGCTCCTTATCTATCCTTGATTAGGGAGGTTCCTTCATTACCCCTGACATGTGGTAAAGTTATGGCCCTATCAGTGGCTGTTTCCTACCTCTCAGTTGGATTGCTTTTGGACATCACAACTGTAATAAAATTCCTGGGTCCCTTAATGGAAAATAAAGAAAATTTTGATTTTTGTAATTGGCATATAATCTTTAACTAATAAAGCTAACAAATGCACTTATATTTGCAGAACAAAATGTACATTTTATTATAATTTTTTTCCTGCGGGAGTCTGCAAAGTCAGTGGATCATGGGTGCAATGTCCAACTCCTGCACACTCTTCCCCCAGCTTTCTGCCCATATCTCTGAATGGGCTTTCAGTTAGAGTGAATTGACCAGGAGCACGCTGATTAACCCTCTCTCAGTTCACTGAGAACTAAAAGTCGTCTGCCTTGGTGGTAAATGGGACCTGTAGTTTATTCATTCACAGATTTCTGTTAATGAGTGATGAAGCTGTGTGGGCAGAACCCTGCACAGCCATGCCGGTTTTAAATGTGACAATGGTTGCGGGGGGAGAAGAACCCCCACCTGCTGTCACAGGGAAGAGGGGAGCCTTGGGGGGTGTTGTGCAACATGTTCCAAAGGTGAACTTTGTCCTACATTTTGAGTCAGAGCTGCTTTAAAACACAACCTTTGCTTAAACTCCTACTCAAAACTGTAATACATTGCACCAGGTAGGAGGAGGTACCCTGAAACCCGAGACAGGGAAGGTTGAGGCCATCCTGGCCTGGCAAACCAAAAAGCAGGTTATGTCTTTCTTGGGGACCGCCGGCTACTATAGGAAGTTTGTACTTACTATTCCTTGGTATGGTGGCTCAATTTGTTTTCTTTTTTTTCAAGCTTCTCTTGTTTTATTTTGACCTGGTAATCCTGCAAATAACACACTCCCTACCCGTGGGTGGCTATGTCACTCCTTCACTGTATGTATGGAGGCAGATATGGTTGTGACCCTAGACTTTTCTCCTGATACGGACTCCAAACATGTCCTTATCTCTTCATCTCCATTAGATGGAGCGGGGCAGGGCAAGTGGTAGTTTGCAGAAGAGATAGCTGGGTAAGAAGGTTTTCTTCGGTGCAGATCACAGGAAGTGAGAAGGACTCTGAATTTCTAGCAAGATGAACAGATACTTTCTATATTTCATAAAAATGTTCTTGGAAAAAAAGAAAACAAATGCAGCCAACAAATCTAAGGACTGTAAGCCTCCATATACTGCATTTTTTTAAATTATCCTTAAGGGTGCAGTCATTGAGGGAACAGGAAATCTGCAGCCTATAAATATCTGTAATCAAATGTATCTATACAAAGGAAACCAAGCAGCCTTACTGAACTCCAGTGAAGTTGTTTCCAAAACAGACAAGAGCTGGAACATTTCTCGATGACAGACGAGAGGCGGATGGAGATGACAATTTATGTGATAAAGTGATCCCTGGATCTCAGCTGAAGTGAACAGCACCTCCCTGGTGTGTTGAGGAGTTTATCTTGTCCTTTCTGTGATAAATTAGGACAAGGGGGAAGTAAACAGCATTCTGATTGTTTTCCAATGTCTTAAAAAAGCAAGTGGAGGAAGATAGTCCTTGAGATAAGGCCAATTGGACAGAAGTCAGAGGTCATTCATCCTGACTTGTCATCCCAAAGCATGATTACCTGAACACACAAACCGGGAAGGGCTGGAAGACTGCACTGCGAAAAGTATGTCCATCCAATACATCATTTTAGGGTTGTTTTTTTTTGTTCCAGTTTTAGAAAGTACAAGTATGGCTTACTTCCCTTTTAATGGAAAGTTTAACGCAGATCACAACACCGCTCCATTTACATTGAATTTACCTGCTTTTAACTTTTCATTTATGGTTGCGCCTCATGAAAGCCATATATAAGCTGGCTATACCACCAATGTTTCCCTTTTTTATCTTTATTATCATTTTAGCACAAAATACAGTATACACTATATTGTCAAAAGTATTGGGATGCCTGCCTTTACATTAACTTTAATGGCATTCCAGTCTTAGTCCATAGGGTTCGATATTGAGTTAGCCCACCCTTTGCAGCTATAACAGCTTCAACTCTTCTGGGAAGGCTGTCCACAAGGTTTAGGAGTGTCTATGGAAATGTTTGACCATTCTTCTAGAAGCACATTTGTAAGGTCAGGCACTGCTGTTGGTCAAGAAGGTCTGTCTCGCAGTCTCCACTCTAATTTATCCCAAAGGTGTTCTATTGGGTTGAGGTCAGGACTTTATGGACCTTGCTTTGTACAGTGGTCCAAATCATTTGGTGGACGGGGGGGTCTTTATGGGAACAGTTTGGGGATGGCCCCGTCCTGTTCCAACATGACTGCGCACCAGTGCACAAAGCAAGGTCCATTAAGACATGAATGAGCAAGTTTGGGGTGGAGGAACTTGCACAAAGTCCTGACCTCAACCCAACAATACATCTTTGGGATGAATTAGAGCGGAGACTGCGAGCCAGGCATTCTCATCCATATCCGTGCCTGACCTCACAAATGCTCTTCTGGAAGAATGGTCAAACATTCCCAGACACACTCCTAAACCTTGTGGACAGTCTTCCCAGAAGAGTTGAAGCTGTTATAGCTGCAAAGGGTGGGCCAACTCAATATTAAACCCTACGGACTAAGACTGGGATGCCATTAAAGTTCATATGCGTGTGAAGGCAGACATCCTAATACTTTTGACAATATAGTCTATTTATACACATAATTTAGTTTTTGGTTACATCAAGGTACCAATATGATTTATAAGGTACATTTATCTTTGTAAGAAATCAGCTTGGTCTCCTATTCATGGGAGGCCCCGCTCTAACGCGATTTGTCCAGTAGGGCCTTATTCGTACAGGCTCTTTGATTAAGCCCCTTACCATATTGTTGTAGTCCTTGACGTGTCTGATGAGCTGGTGTTCAGCTTGACCAGCACCTGGTAACAGTGTGGCCAGTCAACTGGAATAACAGATCAGGGCATTTGAGTAGTATCAATTTCATTTTGTTTTGTAAAATCTTCTGATATTACAGAATTAAAACAATATAGTGAATGGGATAATAAAAAAATGTATATAATTTTTTGCAAAATTTACGACTGCAGTTGACAGTCTTTCAAGTACTACAAGCATGATCTTCTGAGCTGGAATACTTAGAAGATTATGCCACAGTTCAATTGTCTAATACAGTAGTCTCCAGACTACAGCCCTTTGCTTGCCATTATCCGACCCTTGGTGCACCATTCCATCCACTGACACCAACAATGGGGCACAATTCCTGTTGCTGACACCTACAATGGGGCATCATTCCTTCCAATAAAAGGGCACAATTTCTCCTACTGACACCAAATATGGAGCAGAATTCTTTCCATTGACACCAACAATGGGGCACTATTCCTTCCACTGACATCAAGGATAAGGCACTAGTCCTCCCAATGACACCAAAGAAAAGCATTGTTTACTCCCACTGGACGCCAGGACATTTCCACCCCCACCGGCCCACCTAAAGTTTGAAGGACAGTAAACTGGCCCTTTGTTTAGAAAGTTTGGAGACCCCTGGTCTAATATGATGCCCTGGTCAAGATTGGAGCACATAAGAGGGGGTATTCTAGGGGAGTAACAAAGAGCACTTCTGACATTTGCATGAGAATGTTGTCTCACAGCTTTTCCAGCTAACTAGAAACTTCCTGTACAATATAGCCAATCGGTTGCTTTTCTTTAAAAGAAAAAGGAAAGAGGTCTACTGGAAACCTGACCAGGCAATCCTCTTCCCAGTTTTGTTTTTTATCTACTGTTGTAAATTCTTCAGACAGCCTGCAGAGTGCAATGCTATTCTTTACTAATGCGTATTCATATATTTTTCTTAAAGTAACTATGTTACTAAAATAAAGATGAGCAAAAAAATCTCCCTGCAAAATTTGGTAAATCCGGGAGTGTCAATCTCCTGTTTCCCCTGCCGTACTCGGTGTTCTCCCAGGTAGCCTAGTCCCTACAAAACACAATGACACGGTGGGAAGAACCACTTACCAATGTGGAGACGCAGGAGGTCAACACTCCGAAAGTGTCACCTTCTCAGAAGATTTTTGGGGACGATTGGAGAGGCGTTTGGCAGTGCAGGCAGGCGGAGAGGTATTGATTTTCTTATTTTCTTGGGAGATGCTTATGTCCATTTTTTTTTTAGTGATGGGTCCCTTTAAAGTGGATGCTGTAAAATTTGTTATAAATAGCTTTAAGGTGAACAAAACTATATTGCACCAATTTTCTTTTTCTTTTTAGCATGTCAGACACACTGACATTGAATTATACCTTGGTGAAAATAGGAGTCTTTGGGGTTTTTAATAATTGATCTTTTTTTAAATTTATTATTTAGCCTGAGTCTCAAACACCAAATGGAAATAAAATTAAGCTTTATTCAATACAGAATGTAATGTGAGCACACAGCTGGAAAATAAAAGTAGCAATTTTACTTTGGCCCCATAATTGCATGGGCCCCAGGACACCTGTACCCACATCACCTCCTGTACTTTACAGACCTGTTCTTGCCCCTTCTGTCCAGGCCAGGGACATAACAGTGCATGATCTGCCTTACCCAATCAGTTATATGATGACATTTTTCAGCTTTTAATTTAGTGACATCTGAGTACTGTAGGCAGTGATGAGTCTTAATGAGCACTTGAAATCAATAAAAGAGAGCAGTACTTTTGCTTCATAGGGGGAGAAAAATTCTTTCCCTGCTGACACATTGATGGAAGAAATTATGCAGGTTGAAATTGGAGTCATGACAGGTTTCTGCTGTTGTCATTCCATGGAATATACAGTACCATATATATTTATATGTGTAGGATTCCTTATAATCATCAAAACTTTACAAGAATGGATATGAGAGCTTCAATTCACACTAGTTTTTGAAAGTGCGCTCCTCATCATCATCACTTTATTGCTTGGTGAGTCATTAACCCACAACCAGCTGCCATATGTACCAAGTACCAAAGAGATGCCACTGACATGTACTTACTTCTTCTGGGTCAGTAACCCATTAAATAGTGAGCAAGAATGTTGGCACCAGGAGCTTGCACCATATAAATCACGTAAGCAGTGGCAAATTCAGAATTTTCTTTTAAAACTAGGGATACCAGTTTTTTAAAAGTATGAGTACCGATTATTACAATATAAGAGATAACTGTGCTGTCCCTAAAAAATATATGTCTTACCACATATCTCAAACAGTGAAAATATATTCTTCAATGATCCAGCAATAATTAGTATTGACCATAAATTATCACAAGTGCAATGTATACTAATATAGGGAAAATTACATAAATAAAACAAATGGTAGTAGTGTATTAAGCAAAGAAAAGTCCCAGTATTTCTCTTCAGAATACCATTTGCCATCCAGGCCAATTCTGACATTTCTCTCCTACATGTAAAAATCATCATTTTTTTTGCTAGAAAATTACATAGAACCCTCAAACATTATATATGTTTTTTTTTAGCAAAGACCCTAGAGAATACAATGGCGGCCGTTGCAACTTTTTATCTCGCACGGTATTTGCGCAGCAATTTTTTGCTTTAAAAAAAAAAACAGTAAAGTTAGCCCAATTTTTTTGCACAATGTGAAAAATGAAGTTACGCCGAGTTAAAACGATACCTAACATGTCATGCTTCAAAATTGCACACGCTCGTGGAATGGCACCAAACGTCGGTACTTAAAAATCCCCATAGTCGACGCTTTCAATTTTTTTACTGGTTACATGTTTTGAGTTACAGAGGAGATCTAGGGCTAGAATTATTGCTCTCGCTCTAACGTTCGCAATGATACCTCACATGTGGTATCGTGGTTTGAACACCGTTTTCAAATGTGGGCGGGACTTACGTATGCATTCGTTTCTGGGCGGGAAGTGGTTAAACAAAGAAAAGTCCCAGTGTTTCTCTTCAGAAAATGGGTATCCAGATCCCACGTGCACAGATCTGCATCCGTAATTGAAGAAATCTCACCAATCTGTGATTTTTACACCACCACCTTCTAGAATGAACACTCCCCCAAATCAAATGAAAAAAGTGCCTTGGTTTATGCCTGAGTTAACCACTCCACTCATGAGACTATAACTGGGGATTTCCAAACGATATGCCAGTAATCACTCCATACATCTCCACATTAGGTGATCTCAGGATCTCATAAAAAGCAAACGGCCATCATTGCGCAACATGTATAACATTTATTTCATCAATAAAAATAGTATAAGAATTTTGCACTCACAAATAAGGTGCCTTTAGACCGGCACTAGGTCTTTTCAGCAATACTCTTAGGGTTTGTTAGGTGCCGTTCCGTCTATAGATGCCGGCGTGCGCTCCAAGCCTCGGTATGGTGTGGGTTAGGACAGGATACTTTTTCTCATGTACTCGCCAATACAAATTACCGATATCTATTGTCAATCCTGGTTCACATAGATGCAAATTGAACCCTTTTTTAACCGCATTGGATTTACATGACGTGAACCAAAAGGTTTTTTCTATGGAACTGGTTCATATGTGCGGCCCACCTGCAGTATGATTTCAAAAAGAGTCTGGTACGATTTTCAGGTGCGATTTCCAATGTCGTACAGTTTAACAATTCGCACCTGAAGTTAACGGATTTAGTATCAGAGCATTTGCATGAGTCCAAGTACTCATGTAAATGCTTAGTATCGGTGCAACACTACTTTAAACATTTCATTTGGTCTCTAAAGCTCCGTACACAAGGGCTGATGTTGCTCGTATACGTAAAAACCAGCCGACATTCGGCCCGTGTGTATGGCAGCCGGTCTGACAGTGATGTGCATGCTGGAAAACCAGCGGCCAATCGGCGCTCTCAGCCAATGGTAGAGAGCGCTGAATGGAGTGTTTTGACAGGGGGCTGTTCCCCCTGTCAAAACACAACAGCTCAGCGGGGGTGATCGATGTACCAATGTTTGGATCGGAGCCGTCAGGTTTTTTCCGTTCAACTCGCTAGTTTGAACGAAATAAAATGAATGGGGTGGGTACTAGGCTTTGGGGCCCTAACTCCTAATAAAGGTGGCCCTAGTATGTGTGTATTTGAGGTAGGGACCTTAGATTGTAAACTTCTTAAAAACTGCCTTCCTGGTTGCTAAATTGCCTCCTGTCTAAATTGGCCCTAGTATGTGTATGTATGCGAGATAGTGACCTTACAGTTTAAGCTCTATGAGGGCAGGGACTGATGTGACTGTACAATATGTGAAGTGTAACGTAAATTGTTGGCACTACAGTGGAAACTTGGTTTATGAGTAAATCGGTTAACGAGCGTTTTGAAAGACGAGCAACTTTTTTTTTTTTTTTTAAATCCTGACTCGGTTTGCGAGTGTTGTCTCGCAAAACGAGCAGGATTTAAGCCAATGGGGTGTGCAGTACCGCATTTGGCCAGAGGTGCGGGGGCACCAGTGACACTCGGAACGGTTCGGAGTCATTCGGAAATACTCTGAATCACTCGGAAATACTCGGAAATACTCAGTTCCTGAGTGATTCTGAGCCTTTCCGAGGATTTTCGAGTTCAGCTGAGCTGTCCCTGAGTATTTACGAGGCTCTCCGGCGCCCCCCCCCCCCCACCTCTGGCCACATGCGGTATTGCATGCAATAGAAGTCAATGTGGAACGAATTATCTTCGTTTCCATTGACTTCTATGAGGAAACTCGCTTTGATATGCAAGTGCTTTGGATTACAAGCATTCTCCTGGAACGGATTATGCTCGTAATCCAAGGTTCCACTGTATATAAATACCTGTAATTAATAAATACCACGGGCAGAATTCAATAAAGCTGCTGTGCTACTTTTCTGGCATTAATCCCTCTTAGCATCTGCAACACTTTTGTTTCTGACAGCGACTTGTGCACCAAATTCAGGTAGTTCTAAAATGTGCCATTTTTACACTGTAGTGCAATAAATGTACCAAATTCAAAATAAAATACTGACGGTCCATATCTTATGAACGTGGAGCTAATTAGGACCAACTCTCTTTTGGTATACAGACCCTGGTGCAGAAAGATTTTGCTGAAGCATCTCACGTACATTCTAAAAGTGGTGCATTGTGCACCAAATTCAATTACAGGTTCTAGACAGGTATGTGAATTCGGGGCACACTGTACCACTTCTAGAATTCAGCACAGTGCCAAAACTGGAGAGCAGCTGAGCATATGCAGAGCCGAGTGGGACAGTTATTTACTGGATTTTAACCACTTCAACACCCAACACTTTTATCCTGTCCAGGCCAATTTTTAGCTTTCAACGCTGCCACACTTTAAATGACAATTGCGAGGTCATGCAACACTGTACTTATATGAAACTTGCATAATTGTTTTCACACAAATAGAGTTTTCTTTTGGTATTTGATCATCACTGGGTTTTTTCATTTTTTGCTAAATAAATGAAAAAAGACTGAAAATGTGGAGAAAACAAACAGTTTTTTCTTTGTTTCTGTTATTACATTTTGCAAATAAATAATCTTTCTTCATAAATTTAGGGCAAAATGTATTCTGCTACATTTTTTTGGTGAAAATAACCCAAATTTAGTGTATATTATTTAGTCTGTAGGAAAGTTATAGTCTCATTTCTTGAGGCCTGAAAATTCCAGGACAGTAAAAATATCCCCCAAATGACCCTTTTTTGGAAAGTAGACAGTTCAAGGTATATAGTAAGAGGCATGGCAAGTTTTTTTGAAGTTGTAATTTTTTGGAAAATTAAGAAATTTAATTTTATTTATTTTTACGATTTTTTCACATAGTGTCACTAGTGCAGTACAGCATCATCATATAACTGGTGTGGTGGTGATCAGGGACACAGACTGGTGACAGTATGTAAAATCATTATAATCTTTTTTTGCTATTTTTTTTAAATACTTTCTTTTTTATTACATTGTTTTTTATTTTGTTTTACAATTTTTTTTTTACATACAGTGACCAGAGCAATACAGTTTTACCCCATAGTGCTACATAGTACACTGTACTACTTTGGGGAGGTGATCAGGATTTTTTTTTTACACACTATGATTGCTTATAACAGCATTTTACAGTTATAAGCAACCATTACAACTATTCATTTACTGTTGTGATTAGCTGTGATTGGCCACAGCTAACCACATGGTACAGACTGGCTGTGATTGGCCCTGTCTGTATCATGTGATCACTGTGACCAATCACAGAGCTCATCACAGTAGTACACAATGAAAAGCATGAATCAAAGCCTTTCATTGTGTACAATTGTCTTGTGATCTGCCGTGATTGGCCACAGCGATCACATGGTACCGTAGGCGGGCGGGTACAGTAATGTCATCAGCTGTGTCAAGTGGACACAGCCGGTGACAGATAGCGCTGGATCGTGGCCCCATTCTGGGAGGACATCATATTACATTAGGCCGGGCGGGAGGGAGTTAAACAGTATAGACACTTATTTTTTATGTTTTGCTATACCTGCAAAAGGGGCCAGCCTGAAATGATCTAGCAGGACTTAATTCTCTGAATAATGTTCCATTTTGCAGAAAAAAACAAAAAAGCAGCTCAAGGTTAAATAAATACCTTTGATCTAGAACTGCCCCCTGCATTACTTATTTTCTGACACAAGAGCATCATACAACCTGGAAGACTGAGGAACGACAGTGAGTGCAGAGTAGCACAGTGTATTGATGCAGAGAGAACATGAGGACAATGCATATCATGTGACCAGCCTGTAGACAAAAGGTGAGTATTTTAAACAAAAAAGAAAGAAAAATTAACAAAATAACAAACTGAGAGGGATGATCATCCGGCAGAAGGCTGAGCCTGCAGTTGGGCTGTAATATATCTTGCAAGACTCCTTTTTAAGGGAATGTAAAGTATTTTCAAATGTTTTAAATAAACAGGTAATGCATCAGTTTGCTGTACATAACCCCTTTGTCATATGTCAAGTTTTTAAAAGACTACCATATTTGCTTATTACATACTCAGGCTTTGTTTCTTGATTTGCATTGCTACAAAATGGTTGTGTTTTATTGTATTTTCTCACAAAGCAAGTTAGCCGAGTTTCTGAAAACAGCACATTCTCTTCATGGCTGCTATCTTATCAATAGCTGTAGAGAGAGAGAGGCACAGAGATTGCATTGAGCCAATGAGATCTCCCTCTAGTGGCTAATCTACTATATACAGTAAGGCTGGCCATAGTTACATAGTAGGTGAGGTTGAAAAAAGACACAAGTCCATCAAGTCCAACCTATGTGTGTGATTATATCTCAGTATTACATTACATTGTAATCCCTGTATGTTGTGGTTGTTCAGGTGCTTATCTAATAGTTTCTTGAAACTATCGATGCCCGCCGCTGAGACCACCACCTGTGGAAGGGAATTCCACATCCTTGCCGCTCTTACAGTAAAGAACCCTCTACGTAGTTTAAGGTTAAACCTCTTTTCTTCTAATTTTAATGAGTGGCCACGAGTCTTGTTAAACTCCCTTCCGCAAAAAAGTTTTATCCCTATTGTGGGGTCACCAGCACAGTATTTGTATATTGAAATCATATCCCCTCTTGGGCGTCTCTTCTCCAGAGAAAAAAGTTCAGTGCTCGCAACCTTTCCTCATAACTAATATCCTCCAGACCCTTTATTAGCTTAATTGCCCTTCTTTGTACTCGCTCCATTTCCAGTACATCCTTCCTGAGGACTGGTGTCCAGAACTGGACAGCATACTCCAGGTGCGGCCGGACCAGAGTCTTGTAGAGCGGGAGAATTATCGTTTTATCTCTGGAGTTGATCCCCTTTTTAATGCATGCCAATATTCCGTTTGCTTTGTTAGCAGCAGCTTGGCATTGCATGCCATTGCTGAGCCTATCATCTACTAGGACTCCCAGGTCCTTTTCCATCCTAGATACCTCCAGAGGTTCTCCCCCCCAGTGTATAGATTGCATTCATATTTTTGCCACCCAAATGCATTATTTTACATTTTTCTACATTAAATGCTCCATACACGGAGCAAATGTCTTTCCTGCAACCACGGGTTTCCCCATCAACACAGACAGTGTTGATGCGGGAATCCCTCCTGCCTGGCCATTGTCTTCTCCCGGCAGGGAAGTAGGGAGAAGACAGTGATTATCGCTAGAGGCTTTAGCACCCGCTAGCGATAATCGCAAGAGAATCCGTCAGGCTGGTTGTACACAAGTTGATCAATCAACTTGATACATTTAGCATGCCCGTTAACGGTTTGAATCTCGGCCAGTTCTTGCTGAACCAGCCGAGATTCGAACCATGTAGGGCCGGCCAAACAAAATGAAGGAAAAGTAAGCTTGTAAATCACTTGCAAACACTGCAATACTAATTTGAAATATTACATTTAATTGTGTTTGAGATTATGACAATTTATGTAACAAAGGGGGTTATGTGTCCTAAGCTTACGAAGTCTGTTTTTCTATTCATTGTTAGGCCCCAGGGACAAAAAGAAGAGTCTATCACGGAGCACAGAGAGCTTCTGGGAGCAATCTCCGGATAGTTCAAAGGAGAAAACTGCCAACCAACGTAACCCTTCAACCTGTCTTCTGCCAGCCGGAAGAGTCATTGACGTGGATGGGGTGAAGCCGAGTACAAGGAGGAAAGACTCTGGGGACGATGTGGGCAATCTAAGCTTTGAGGGGTACATTTCCGAGCTAAAGACTTGCAAGGGCCGAATGCGGACTGGTGTGTACAAGACATCTGACTTGCCAGCGATGGTGACTGCAAAGACTGACAGGAACAAAGAACCAGACACAAAATATAAAGCCACCTTTGTGTAGGATGGAGGAAAGCAGGAAACACTGCGACTCGTAGATTTACAGTTGCTGGAATGCCATCCATAGGATGCCTTAGCTAAAAGTATTTCTAAAGCCAAAGCTTTTTTTTTACATAAAGAATAGGAAAGTTAAAAACACCTGACAGGCTGTTTTTCTTTTCCATCTGCATCTCAATGGGGAGAAATTCCTTTACTTTCTGTCCCAGAGACACAACAGGAAGTAAAGAAAATTCTCTCTGAAAAATGGGAAATCCTTTTTCAGAAGGTTGTCGCCAGGGCTTTTTTTTTTCAAAGAATGGGTGCAAGAACTCCCCCTTTCTGAGTCACCCCTTTTCTCCGTCCCCTACCCACCTCCGATCACCATTCTTTCGTTTCACCCCCTACCCACCTCCCATTACTGTCCTTTTAGAGAATACAGAACCAAGTATCATTTTGTGGTAATAAGTAATTTGTATGGAATTTGTTAATAATAACAAGAAAGGCAGTAAAATATTTCTCCTGCAGCCAGTAACAATAGAGCTCCCTCCACCAACAGTAGATCCCCCCCAACAACAATGGACCACCCGAAACAATTCCGCCCCCTGCAACAACAATAGACCTTTGGCAGCAACAACAGATCTCCCCACAGATAACATCCCTCTCCAACAGCCAACAACAATAGACCCCCCCCCCTCAACAGTAGATCTCTCATAGCATTAACTGAATCCCCAGCAATATAAGACCCACCCCCAGCAACAATAGTTCCCCCACCAGCAACAATAGACCCCCCCCATCCCCTGCAAAAAATAGATCCCCACCAGCTAGAATAGCCAGCCAGTATCAATAGACCCTCCAGCACACCCCAGCACCACTTACCATTACATACATTTAGCGCTGGAGGTGCCGGAACTGCGTTCCCGCTGAAAAAATCCCTGGGTTTTCACCATAACAGAGGTTCCTCTTTGGAGGATTTGCCTTTATTCCTGTTACAGCTAAATTTTTGGATTTACCTTCATTTAGCCTAATCACTGTTGGTGACAATGGTCACCAGGACACAGACATGTGAATCTCCCCACTGAGGCCTCTGACAAAAATATGGAAACAGATCAGGGGTTCTAGCCCTTCCGCACTTTATACTAAAGTAAGAAAAAAATCCTTGCCTCCAGATACTCTTTGGGGTAAAACACTGCCATAGCTAATATCAGTGTATGTTGTATGAAACCATCACCAGAGTATAATTTGGATACACTTTGCTTTGGTCCATTATTTCAAATTAGGTCCATTTTCATTTTGGTAATTGTTTTGCCAATGTTTCTCACTGTCAGATGCTAGTGCAACGGAAAAACAGTAGCACTTTTTCTAGACAGCCAATCAGATCTTTTATAGGATATATCCCAAATTTCTACTGGCTCGGAGGTTAGATGAGAACATGGTAGACATAGCATGATGACATGAATATCTCAAATCCCTTATATTGTCAACTCCAAAGAGCATCAGGAAGTTTTACCCATGTTCTGTATCTATATGTTGTGTATGTCACTGGGACAATTCCCTAGACTTCCTGTCTTAGAGACACAATAGGAATTATAAGGGGATCTCTCCAGATTTAGGGGAAATAAAGAGGGTGTATCTCCCAGCAGGCACAAAGACAGCAGAAAAACCTGACAGAGCTTCTAATGCTCCATGCAATAAGCTCAAATCGCAAAGCTCACACACCAGCATAAGTATGCTTGTTTTGAAAAAAGTGACCATTATTTTCAGTTCAGTCCAATAAAGTCTGAAAATTACAGTTACATGGCTGAAAGTAAAGTACCTTGGGCTGGAGTTAAAGCAGAACTAAACCCTCCTACCATTTTCAACCAAGGAAGCTGCCATCTTGGCCTCTGTATGATCGTCAACTGCCATTATGCTGCACATGTGATCAGTTATGACACCAGCCATTGGATGGCTTGACAGTTTGGTTGAGAGCACAACCAATGTGACAGTTAGGGCTAGTTTACACTTGCTTCAAAACATGGCTTGTTTTGCTCGGTGCTTCGATAAGGCTTTGATGAGGCTTTGTTGGAGCTTCGGTGGGGCTTCAAGTGAGCTTTTCCATGGACTTCTACAGAGGCTTTGAAGACCCTTTGAAACAACACTAAAGCTACTTGGGGTATCATTTTTTAAGCGCAGCCGAAGCAAAACCAAGGTGTAAATAGGACTGTAAGCTAACCATTTTATTTAGTGACAGGAGCTTTGACTAGCCTTCAGAGAGCTTTAACAAAGCCTGTCCGAAGCCTTGTTTTGAAGCAAGTGTAAACTAGCCGTTAATGTGTGTTGAAGCCGAAGCAAATGTAAATGAGCCCTTACATTTCCGTCACGTGACAGGAATGTAAATGATTTTTTACACTATTTAATGGTTGGGTTTAGTTCCACTTTAAAGCTTTGTGTCTTGAGCCTAAGCTCCATGATGTTTAGCTTAAGTCTACCTATACAAGCCAAAAAAGTGACAGTTATTTTCAGTTGAGTCCAATTAAATCTAAAAATTGCAGTTACATGGCTGAAAATAAAGTGCCTTGGCCTGGAGTTAAAGCGGAACTAAACCCTCCTATAATTTTTAGCCAAGGAAGCTGTCATCTTGGCCTCTGTATGATCTTCACCTGCCATGATGCTACAATGTGATCAGTCCTGACACCAGCCATTGGATGGTTTGACAGTTTGGTTGAGAGCACAACCAATGTGACAGTTACATTCCCGTCACATGACAGTGTGGTTTTTTACACTGTTAAATCGATAGGTTTCGTTCCACTTTAAATCTTTGTGTCTTGAGCCTAAGCTCCATGATGTTTAGCTTAAGTCTACCTATACAAGCCAAAAAAGTGACAGTTATTTTCAGTTGAGTCCAATTAAATCTAAAAATTGCAGTTACATGGCTGAAAATAAAGTGCCTTGGCCTGGAGTTAAAGCGGAACTAAACCCTCCTATAATTTTTAGCCAAGGAAGCTGTCATCTTGGCCTCTGTATGATCTTCACCTGCCATGATGCTACAATGTGATCAGTCCTGACACCAGCCATTGGATGGTTTGACAGTTTGGTTGAGAGCACAACCAATGTGACAGTTACATTCCCGTCACATGACAGTGTGGTTTTTTTACACTGTTAAATCGATAGGTTTCGTTCCACTTTAAATCTTTGTGTCTTGAGCCTAAGCTCCATGATGTTTAGCTTAAGTCTACCTATACAAGCCAAAAAAGTGACAGTTTTTTTCAGTTGAGTCTAATGAAATTTGAAAATTACAGTCAAATGGCTGAAAATACAGTAGCTGTGCTGAAGTTAAAGCCTTGTGAATTGAGCCTAACCTCCTTTTATATTTAAAGCAGAACTTCACCCATAACAACTTGCTTCTTGCTGGAGGCTGCCATTTTGCTGTCTCAAAAAAACAGTTAAATTCCTGAAATATCGGGATTTCTAACTGTCACATTTACTTGTGTCCTCAACCAAACTCTCAAACCATCAAATGGCTGGTGTCATAACTGATCACATGTGCAGCACCATGGCAGTTGCAGTTTAAACAGAAGCATCTTCCTTGGCTGTAAAGGATAGGGGGGTTTAATTTCACCTCAAGGCTGTCAGCAGATTGGCCTCTACAAATTTAGCAGTGCCTAAAATGGGAGGAGAGCAGCTGAGCATGTGCAGAGCAGTGAGACAGTGTATTACTGGATTTTCACCACTTCATTTTTTGCGATTCGGCACTGTGTCGCTTTAACTGACAATTTTGCAGTCGTGCTACGTTGTACCCAAACAAAATTGACATCCTTTTTTTCCCACAAATAGAGCTTTCTTTTGGTGGTATTCGATCACCTCTGCAGTTTTTATTTTTTGCGCTATAAACAAAAAAGAGCGACAATTTTGAATAAAAAGCAATATTTTTTACCTTTTGCTATAATAAATATCAACAAAAAATATTTAAAAAACAAATTTCTTTCTCAGTTTAGGCCAATATGTATTCTTCTATATGTTTTTGGTAAAAAAAAAAATAAGGGCATATTGATTGGTTTGCGCAAAAGTTATAGCGTCTACAAAATAGGGGATAGATTTATGGCATTTTTATTATACATTTTTTTTGTAATGTCAGTGATCTGCGATTTTTATCATAATTGGGGCGGACAGATTGGATACTTTTGACATTATTTTGGGATCATTGACATTTATACAACGATTAGAGCTAAAAATAGCTACTGATTACTGTGTAAATGCCACTGGCAGGGAAGGGGTTAAACACTAGGGGGTGATCAAGGGGTTAAATGTGTACCTCAGCATGTTCAAACTGTAAGGGGGATGGGCTACCTAGGACTTGACAGAGATCACAACTTCCGATGTCAGGGAGCAGTAGGTCCCTGTCATGTCATTAGGCAGAACAGGGAAATGCCTTGTTTACATAGGTATTTCCCCGTTCTGCCTCTCCTCATCGCGATCGAGGGCCACCGGCGGACATCGAGTCCGCGGGACCCGCGGGTACGCTCCCGCGGCATGCGGCGGTCGCGCGCCTGGGATTATGAAGGGACTTACGTGTACGCCCTTTTGCGCAACTGTGCCATTCTGCTGACCTACATCGGTGTGCGACGGTCAGGAAGAGGTTAAACAGTATCACTTATTTTTAATGTTTTACATAACTATACCTAAAAAAGGGGCCAGCCTGATATGATCTAGCAGGACTTCATTTTCTGACTAAAGTTCCACTTTAAGCAAAGCTTAGGTCTATCTACAAACGTATAAACAGAAAAGTCAGTGCTACTACCCATACACCACATAGATAGCAGAGCTCCCAGGTGCTCGATCCACAGTCACTGTTTAAGTAGAGTAATGTAGAAAAATGATCCGCACTCCGGTTGTTGCTCTTAAAATGTCTTCATTTTATTGAATAGCCACAGTGAACAAACGCAGATTAAGTCAGTTGACACTTCTCCGCCTATAAGGCCTTATTCATTTCAGCCTATAAGGTCTTATGACTAAGGCCTTATAGGCTGAAATGCGTCAACTGACGTAATCTGCTTTTATTCACTGTGGCTATTCAATAAAATGAAGACATTTTAAGAGCAACAACCGAAGTGCGGATCATTTTTTCCTACATCTATCTACAAAAGCCATTTATTTGCATGCCATCTAAGGAAGGGTCTTGTTTTACATAGCTGGCCACTGAGGGCTTGAATTTTGTTTGATTTCCGCTGAATAGGGTGACATTTGAGCTGCGAATGGCCCTGTAAGCACCACCCGACTCAACTTAATTTGATTTAAAAAGAACTGAGCCTGATGAAAACGATCGGCCAATCAGTGACTGCATTCTATCATTTGTAGTCATTATTCATCAGTGCCGATATATTCAGGCGGGAGCTGCAGCTGCCTGAATACAAAGCTGGCAGTGGAGATTACTTTGTCCATGCCGTTAGCCTGCTGGTTAAATAAGAAAAAAAAATAGCTGTATTTGACTTTAGTCTGTCCGGAGCAGATAACCTAGTCTAGTGTTGAGGAGATATCATAAAATAAAAGTCCAGTCTTGGAGTATTTTTCCAGTACAGAAGGGATAACATGAACCCAAGCTTGCTGTTGGTTTCAACATATTTAGAATAAATCTCCCGTCTGTTCTAGCAAATGAGTGTATTCTATCTCTCTTAAGCGAGCCATAGAGGAATCAGAATTTTGGTAGGTTCAGCAGGAACCTGACAAATTTTGATACCTCTATGGGCAGGCAAGCTGGTTGTACTGAAGATGATCTATCAACTTTAGTACTACCAGCCTGTCGGGTTTTATATCTATGATCACTGCCGTTAGCTATAGCTGGCAGCAGTGACCATTGTATTACGGCAGGGAAACCTCTCACTATCAGTATACATTAGTGCAGCGAGGGGGATTCCTCCATCAACACAACAAAATCAAGCGATTTTCTTTCCTTCAACCTGTGGTTGAAGGAAAAAAAAAAGATGCATAATGTATGACCAGCCTTACAGTCCCCCTGATGGAAAACGAAATCCACTTGTTTCATAAAGCTCAACTGAACTTTAGGTTTAAAGTGACTGTAAAGGGAAAAAATAAATAAAACATGTTATACTTACCAGCTCTGCAGTGGTTTTGCACAGAGCAGCCCCAATCCTCCTTTTCTCGGGTCCCCCGTCCTTGCAGAGTGCCCCCATAGCAAGCCGCTTGCTGTGGGGGCACTCATGCGTGCTCGCTCCCGAGCCAGCTCTCTGCATCCATAAGACACAGAGAGCACATCTTAGCCCCATCCCTCCTCAATGGCTTCTGCATCTCAGCCGATCAGACTTTACAACCACTTTGTTAGCATAAAACAAAAAGTGCATCAAGACAAAAGGTGTGCTAATTGTTAATTTGGATACCAGCCACAGCTTGACTAGAAAAGCCTTCCCCCTGCTAGCATACTAAAGAGACGAGCCCTTGCTCTCTGAGTGGAAGCAGGGGTCTCTCTGCAGAGGTCTGACATGCCCTGAGTCATAACTAGCACTGTCCATCCAGCAGGAGTGTGGTCTTTGCCGTTTTGAGAATTATCCAGTGCTGTAAGAAATTCA
Source organism: Lithobates septentrionalis (assembly GCA_037952835.1). NCBI lineage: Eukaryota > Metazoa > Chordata > Amphibia > Anura > Ranidae > Lithobates > Lithobates septentrionalis. The sequence goes on along the minus strand of JBBDGP010000393.1, from coordinate 8,143,046 downwards.
GGGTGCATTTCTCCTCTTTAATGCTCCCTTTTTCCTGCTACTCCAGGCACTGGTTTGTGATTTTATAATAGTAAATACAACCTGGCCCATTTTATATAGTGCGATGATGAAGCAGAGTGTTACTAATTAAATGTTCCAAAAGGCATCCGATTATAAGAAATTTAGAGTCCGGCTATTTTTATATGCTTGTAAATATTGTTGAATATACTGATTTTTTTTTATACACGTGGTGTTTGTGGAAGGTTTATGCACTTTTATGTCCTGTCACTGTAAATGTTTTCCTTTGTTATGAACTCCATCTTGCATTGCGCTGTAAATAAATTCCGTGTACTTGTAATTGATGCTTTGTATTGACGATGAGATGGCCACCCTTGTATCACGCCAGTGGCTGGATTGAATTAAATTATTTTCAACTGCAACCTAGCTGCAATGCTATTCCCTAAGACATACTGTATGTATTTAAAAAGTTTCATTTTCTTTATTAAATTTTTTTATATTATCTTACATTTGCCAGTTAGGATTCAGGCCATACAGGGGCAATCCAGTGTGTAGAGCCTGCCTAATGGCATTCTTAGGAACCTCTGCCACTGTGTACAGCTGCCCATTAAGATGCATTAGAAGAGGCGGTTGTATGTGGCTGTCAGCCAAGGGTTGTGCAATGCACCCGCCCGAGCACGAACGTATGCTCTAAGCATAGATAGTGTGCATTTGGAGCATGTCAGTGCTTTACTCAAACCCCGGCGCGCAACCATGTACAGCTGCCTCGTCTAATGCATCTCAATGGGAGGCTGTAGGCTTCAGCAGTGGATCCCAGGAATGTCATTATGCAGGCTCTACCCAGTGTACGGCCCCTGCAGGGGCGGACTGACCATTGAGCCACTCGGGCACTGCCCGAGGGCCCTGGGCCACTAGGGGGCCCCATCAGGGTTGCCAGCCTCAGTAAAACCAGGGGCAGTATGTATAAATCTGTGTTTTTTTTACATCTGCCTGTGTATACTGTGTGTACAGGTATGTGTATACTGTGTGTTTGTATACTGTGTGTGTGTATACTGTGTGGCCCCATAATCTCTGATTGCCGGGGGGCCCCATAATCTCCTATTGCCCGGGGGCCCCATGAGTTATCAGTCCGCCCCTGGGCCCTGTATGGCCATGTGCATGAAGTCAAAGGCCCCCTTCACATGAGAGATCCGATCGGGCCTGGCTGTCCATTTTTCAGCTGGACACGATCGGTCCCTCTATTCTCCTCTATTGGGCAGTCGGATATAAACAGACAGCCTGTATAAGAGGAGCGGACACGGACCTGTCCCGGCTTTGTTCAGCAGGGGATCAGCGAACAGATCCCTTGCTAAGCACAACCGGATCCAGCCCATGTGAAAGGGGCCTTATAGTGTCTGGATTTCTCTATATTCAGAAGGAGTTGATTGCCAACAGGAGAGAAATATAACGATAACAGTGGTAGAGTCACAATGTATTTTGCTTTGTCTTTTAAGATTCTTTGCAGTAAAAGCAAGGAAGCATAAAAACCTCTGTAGTGTATATTAATTTACCAAACAAAAATGCTGTACTCTTGTAGGAAAAACAATACACAACAGAGTATCACAAAATATGCATACAATATACACATGCTCAAACTATCTATCCTTCCCGGCAAATTAGCATGGGCAATGTATGCAATAGGTATACACCAGAGATATGCAATTAGCGGACCTCCAGCTATTGCAGAACTACAAGTCCCATGAGGCATAGCAAGACTCTGAAAGCCACAAGCATGACACCCAGAGGCATGATGGGACTTGTAGTTTTGCAACAGCTGGAGGCCTGCTAATTGCAGATCCCTGGTATACACTAAACAGTTACTTAACTTGGTTCTTTCTGGTGATGGAGTCTTCTTCCAGGTTCCAGGATCTCTCCAGGCTGCTTCTTGGAGTCCTGCAAAAAAACACCAGTTCCTTATTGTCCTCAGCACATGGCTGTGTTCAGGTCCTCACCCCTCCCCTTCCTGTAGCATTACTTCCTGTCCTAAGCTCATGCACCAGCCCAACAAGTTCATTAGCATATGCATGAAAAAGCCTAGCTTTTATAAAACAATGCATGGTCTTAAAAACACGATTCCATTTTTATGCTATAAAAATAGCTAAAATAGTAATAGCAACACACAATGGTAGCTGCAGGTTTCAGACCATGCAGCTGGTGTATTTTGTTTGGAGAAATAAGATAATCCATGTATTATTCCTTTATGGGAAGGTTTTCTGAATATTCCCCACCATTTCAACAGAGCTAAAGCCAAGAGGTCTCAAATGAAAGCATATCTAAACCCAAACATAGTAGATTAGTAGTTTATGCCAGTAGCTTTAGTAGAAAGAGAAGATTCTTTTTGCTGTCAGCTCCTCTCACAGGAAGCGACAAGGATGCTGCATTTCTGGTAAGATCAACAGGTGAAGGGGTTAAAACTTACTGTCAAGCCTCCATCTCACCTTACCTTGACTCGGGGCCCTGGAAGTTCTGCCATTCAGACATACACACTTTCTGTACTTGCTGAAAATATTTTTAGCCTGAAAAAAAAAGAAAACAAATGCAGCCACCACATCTAAGGACTAGTAATCAATCTATTACATTTTTGCTCTTGGGTGTAGGTATCTTTGAAGATGAGAGATGGTGCAGTCATTGGGGTTGATTTACTAAAGGCAAATGAATGTAAACTTTGCAAGAGATGTTGCACTTTTTAATGGAATTTCCCCTAGAGCTTAGTGAATGGGGTGAATCTCTGCTGACTTTCATCATCCAGTCATTTGCAACCAAAATTCAGCTTTTTTACCTTTCTTACACATGATTATGTATTCTTTGCAAAGTGAAATTCCACCACATTCACTAAGCTCAGGGGTAAATTTCCTTGCAACCCCACTTCTTTTGCATACCACCGCCATTGTGTGCAGAATAATGGAGTGATGTTACACCACTGGTAATTGTGATATACAGGCATACCCCACTTTTAAGTACACAATGGTGTTTATTTACTAAAGCTGGAAAGTGCAAAATCAGGCTCACTTCCAGGTCTCCAGGCTTCTAGGTTTTATTACCAAAACTTAATTGAACAAGCCGAGGTTAGAAGCTCATTGGTTTCTATGCAGAAGTGAGCCTAATTTTGCACTTTCCAGCTTTAGTAAATAAATCCCATTGTGAAATTAAAAGTGGGGTATGCCTGTATACTGCTGGGCATCCAGAATTGCATCTTCCTCTCTTCATCTCCATCACATTGTTAGTGGGAGTAATTAGTAGTTTACAGAAGAAAGATAACTTTGTTTTATGCTTTTAGGTCAGCCGCACAGGAAGTGATAATCAGGGATGAGTTCAGGCAGATCTGGACCCACCTGAGCTATCCCACCAGAGAGCTGTCAGTGCGCAACATCATTCATAATCGGTCAAGCATTCCCCACCCCTCAGCCACATATACACTATATTCCCAAACGTATTGGGGGGCCTGCTCTACAAGCATATGAACTTTAACGGCATCCCAGTCTTAGTCCCTAGGGTTAATAATGAGTTGGCCCACCCTTTGCAGCTATAACAGCTTCTACTCTTCTGGGAAGGCTGTCCACAAGGTTTAGGAGTGTGTCTATGGGAATGTTTGACCATTCTTCCAGAATTGCATTTGTGAGATCAGGCACTGATGTTGAACGAGAATGCCTGGCTCACAGTCTCTGCTCTAATTCATCCCAAAGGTGTTCTATCGGGTTGAGGTTAGGACTCTGTGCAGACCAGTCAAGTTCCTCCACTGCAAACTCGCTCATCCCTATCAGTATTGAACTTGCTTTGTGCACTGGTCCAAATCATTTGATGGAGGGGGGATTATGGTGTGGGGTTGTTGTACAGGGGTTGGGCTTGGCCCTTTAGTTCCAGTGAAGTGCTTAAGGCATCAGCATACCAAGACAATTTCATGCTCTCAACTTTGTGGGAACAGTTTGGGGATAGCCCCTTCCTGTTCCAACACGACTACGCACCAGTGCACAAAGCAAGATCCATAAAGACGTGGATGAGCAAGTTTGGGGTGGGGAACTTGACTGACCTGCACAGAGTTCTGATGGAACACCTTTGGGATGAATTAGAGTGGAGACTGCGAGCCAGGCCTTCTCGCCCACATCAGTGCCTGACCTCACAAATTTGCTTCTGGAAGAATGGGCAAACATTCCCATAGACACACTCCTAAACCTTGTGGACAGCCTTCCCAGAAGAGTTGAAGCTGTTATAGCTGCAAAGAGTGCAATATTGAACCCAAGGACGAAGACTGGGTTGGCATTAAAGTTCATGTGCGTGTAAAGGCAGGTGTCCCAATACTTTTGGTAATATAGTGTATACAAGGGGCATGTATACATGCAAATACGAAGCAGGGAATGCCTTAGCTGCTTATGATTGGCGGTGTGCTATGACAGCTTCCTGGCGGGATAGCTCAGGTGGGTCCAGACTAGGATCTGAACATGCCTGAACTCATTCCTGGTGAAAGGACATTGAATTTTTGGCAAAATCAACTGGCGTTCTCTGTACTTGCTGGTATGCTACCATGGATCACATTTTCCCTTTTAATGAAGCTCTTCTTTTGAATTCAGTAAATATTACAAAGCAGTGAAGAGATGTGAGGAAAAAGGTCTAAGCAATTTATGGACAATCAAGAAATGTAATTTGCTCCAAAAGTTTAAAGCAAACTTCCAACTTTTTTTTTTTTTAATATAATATACTGCAGATCAAGGCTGATAAAATTAGCCTTATATAATGTTGTGTGGGTTTCCATGGCAACCAAGTATTTATAGAGTTGAGAGTTATTTACATTTTAAACAGCTTGTATGGATGTGTAATGGAGGAAATGAAGTTAGGAGATGTTTTATTTAGATCGCACTTACATTGCCTGCTTCTTCTCTATCTGCCCTTTTTGAATGCAGTTGGTATAATTATATGCCACATTATTATACTGTGCAACATATTATGCAACAATGTACATTGCTCCAGTCACATTAAATCCCTGCCTCATAGTCTAACAAAGTGGGCTGCTACATCACTTCAGCTCTGTTGGATAATGTCAATATTCTCATTGCACACGTTCCTGGATTAGGCTTAGAAGTAATGGGTCCTGCAACAACAACCAGCTGAAGACCAGAGGCATCACAGGTCAATGTACATCTTTGCTAGCAGACCACAAATCAACCTGTACCATCTGAAAGATTTATTGTAGAATGATCACATTACAACAGACATGCTTGACGAAGGGGTCCTCCATGCCCCCGAAACATTGCACTTTGTCTATTGTGATGTGATCATTCTTGATCAAATATTTTTATTGAAAGTTTTGTAAGTTTTACAAAAAGTATACACACAAAAAGAAAAACACAAAAAAATGCAAAGTGAAAAGAAATGTATAGTAAAATGGACAGCAGCATCATAATCCTGAGCAGTTCTGACATACAGATCGCTTTAAGAAATATGATTAGTAAATCAAAATGCAGTCTCTGCATCAGGGGCGGATCCAGAGTCTAGTCTCTGGAGGGGTACTGCCAGAAAATAAGGTTTTTCACAGGCAATTTGTCGGGGCAGTGGCTGGTGTTGGCACTTCATCACCACACCATGGTTAATATGGTTTCAGGATGATTGAAGAGCATGATTTCTTTTATTACATTGTAAAATAAAATGAAATAGTTCAACTCACCATAATGCAGAGTCAGTGGGCACCCTGAGTGTGTCAGTTGCCACCGTCACCTGCCACTAGATGCAGCTTGTCACTTGCCACCGTTGCCTGCCACCAAATGCAGCTTGTCATCATCGCCTGCCACCAGATGCAGCTTGTCAGTGCCACCATCGCCTGCCACCAGATGCAGCTTGTCATTTGCCACGTCACCTGCCACCAGATGCAGCTTGTCACTTGCCACCATTACCCGTCATCATATGCAGCTTGTCACTTGCCACATCACCTGCACTAGATGGGGATTTTCCCTTGCCACCAGATGCAGATTGTCACTTGCCACGTCACCTGACACCAGATGCAGATTGTCACTTGCCACCATTGCCTGTCACCAGATGCAGCTTGTCACTTGCCATGTTACTTGCCACCAGATGCGGACTGTCACTTGCCACATTGCCTGCCACCAAATGCAGCTTGTCACTTGCTACGTTACTTGCCACCAGAGGCAGCTTGTCACTATCCTGAAACAACAGTGACAGCAGAGAAACAGGCTTCTCTCCCCAGCTTTTCAGCACATGTGAGGGCGGGCAGTGAGAAATGATGTAATCTCTCTGCTGCCCACAGCTGCACAGTGAGGGCGGAACTGTGGTGATGCAGGGCAGGCGGTGAGGGATGATGACATCTCTCTGCTCGCTCGCCTGCTCACTGTACTGCCTTCCCGTTCACCCACCGGCCCCCTTACTGGCATGACTGCCCGCCCACCCTGCTCACCCACTGGCCTGCTCGCCCGCTCTGCTCACTTGCCAGCCACTTACTGACCTGACTGCTCATCCGCATACCCGCCAGCCAGAGTAATCCCTCTTTTGGTCAGTCCTACACTGCTATGCCACTGCAAATGCTATGATGGACACCATGCCAACATGAGAAAAGATATACCTGTGCTGAAATCCCAATAGCCTGTACATGTGTTTAAACTATCAGGTGCTAAAGGGGTGTGTCCGCATATTAACACTACAAATTCTGGATGGACCCTCTGCACAAACCCTTAAAAATACACATAAACCCTTTCCATCAAACTATGCAATGAAACACAGGGATTTTTAGTTCACCCATATTGCAATAAATGCTTAAGCAGGCCAACTGCGTCAATGTAATCCCTCCTTTGGCCAGTCCTACACTGCTTTGCCACTTCAAATGCTACAGTGGTCACCATGCCAACATGGGGCATAAAGACACAAGGTCTAGTAGCTCTTCCCCCACCTTGTGTTTTTATGCCCCATGTTGGCATGGTGTCCACTGTAGCATTTGCAGTGGAGTTGTTACAGAGCAGATGTAACAGATCTGCTGAAGTGCCGTGGCAACGTGGGCAATCAGAATCCTCCTTTCCATTACATTGATGGAGCTGTGTGGGTCTTCTATATGATCTATGGATTTATGGATCTATGGATTATACGGAGTTGGGATAACCTCAGAGTGGGTGAGAGGGAGACCATTTGAACCTGATCTGGTATCGCCACGTCTCATTATCTATTTCCCCAATATCTTTTTCCCATCCTATCCTACCAGGGATTTGAATGTTAGCCAAGGATTTATCCAACTGCATCTTATAAAGAGAAGAGATAAGACCCCTCTTATGCACCACATTAGCCAGGGAATCAATGAGGTGGGTGGAGATCAATCCCATGTTTGTTATTTTGGCCTGCATCGATAGAGCGTGTCATAACTGAAGTTATTGGAAAATCTGCAAGGAGAAATATAAAACTCCCCTTGCTGTATGGTATAAAATATAGAAGGTGAATGACAACCTTAGCCCGGGCTCCAACCAGGGCACGCCAACAATGCATTTCACTCCCCCTACAGAGCTTAGTCATGGGGAACCCCATGGCTAAGCTCTGCGGGCGGAGTGAAACACGTTGGGGCATGGCCTGGTTGGAGCCCGGGCTGAGGCTGTCATTTACCTTCTTACATAGTTTTGCAGAGATGTGTGACTTCCAGGACTTTTCCCTTTTCCATTAGATGTCTAGAGCTGGTTCGAGCTCTGTCCTTGTCTGCACTCCAAGCAGTTGCTACATAAGAGGACCTGGTGGAGCGTTGAGCGGCACCAGTAAATTTAGTTCACCCTAAGGAAATTTGGGTCACACTAAGAAAGTACATTCTTTGGATATTAGGACAATAAGGGTGTATTTGACGGCAACGTCTGGTTTTTCTAAGTCAGATTATCAGTTTCTGGTTGTAGAGGGCCCATGTAAGGGCCTTGTAGCGTTGACTGCTACTATATCAAGTTGGATCTGGCAAACTATTGTCTAAGCATATGCTGACATGCATTGATAACCAATTTTTCTGTTTGGAGCACATTCAACAAAAGAAGTAAGTGCATCCTGGGCTTTCCCCATCAAGCATTAATGTCTCAGGTTTGTAAGGTGGCCACTTAGTCGTCAGTTCATATGTTCACCAAGTTTTACCTGGTGGATGTGGAAGCATCAGCTTATTCTAGTTTTGGGTGTACAGTTTTGCAGGTGGCAGTGTGACTGACCTGTTTGATTTTCTTTTGAGACAGTTAGTTTGGCTTTCTATTTCATTTTTGCCCACCCTGTCATGGTACTGTTTTAGGACATCCCAGTTAGTGGTGATCTAAAGCGGAAGCTGTGTCCTTCAATGAAAGAAAGAGAAAACTGAATGTTTTTGTACTCACAGTAAAAATCTTTTCTCTGGGTTCTTTGGAGGACACAGCACCAGCTTGATGGAATGTGGTTTAAGTTGCCTTGTCTATGGCCGGCTTAAGGCCGTCGTGCAATAGTAACATTTACAATCACAACTACAACATTACAGAAAAACAGCAATAGGGGCTCCTCTAAGCACTGTAATTCTCTTATCCTGGTGCTTTTCTATAATAAATAGGTGCTGTCCACATTTCTGAAGTGGGAAAATGAACACAAACATTTGGCAGCCTGCTGCGGGCAATGCCACGATCAATGCCAATTGGTTTTCTTTATTTCATGTTTGAAAATAAGCTGCACAATAATTTACAAGCTGAACTCTAACATAACGGTCACAGCAATATAAACACTTCTAGAAGTCGGGAAATTTACACTTTGTTGTTTTCAAACAGTACAAAAGTGCCAGAACTCCATATCACTGTGCAGTGCAAATGTTGTTCAACAATTGAAACTGTAAGAAGTATACAAGGAGTCACTAGGGACCCCACTGTTACAGTGTCTTGAAAAAGTATTTACAGTGGGGACGGAAAGTATTCAGACCCCCTTACATTTTTCACTCTTTATTATATTGCAGCCATTTGCTAAAATCATTTAAGTTCATTTTTTGTCCTCATTAATGTACACACAGCACCCCATACTGACAGAAAAACACAGAATTGTTGACATTTTTGCAGATTTATTAAAAAAGAAAAACTGAAATATCACATGGTCCTAAGTATTCAGACCCTTTGCTCAGTATTTAGTAGAAGCACCCTTTTGATCTAATACAGCCATGAGTCTTTTTGGGAAAGATGCAACAAGTTTTTCACACCTGGATTTGGGGATCCTCTGCCATTCCTCCTTGCAGATCCTCTCCAGTTCTGTCAGGTTGGATGGTAAACGTTGGTGGACAGCCATTTTTAGGTCTCTCCAGAGATGCTCAATTTAAGTCAGGGCTCTGGCTGGGCCATTCAAGAACAGTCACTGAGTTGTTGTGAAGTCACTCCTTCGTTATTTTAGCTGTGTGCTTAGGGTCATTGTCTTGTTGGAAGGTAAACCTTCGGCCCAGTCTGAGGTCATGAGCACTCTGGAGAAGGTTTTCATCCAGGATAACCCTGTACTTGGCCGCATTCATCTTTCCCTCAATTGCAACCAGTCGTCCTGTCCCTGCAGCTGAAAAACACCCCCACAGCATGATGCTGCCACCACCATGCTTCACTGTTGGGACTGTATTGGACAGGTGATGAGCAGTGCCTGGTTTTCTCCACACATACCGCTTAGAATTAAGGACAAAAAGTTCTATTTTGGTCTCATCAGACCAGAGAATCTTATTTCTCATCATCTTGGAGTCCTTCAGGTGTTTTTTTTAGCAAACTCCATGCGGGCTTCCATGTGTCTTGCACTGAGGAGAGGCTTCCGTCGGGCCACTCTGCCATAAAGCCCCGACTGGTGGAGGGCTGCCATGATGGTTGACTTTCTACAACTTTCTCCCATCTCCCGACTGCATCTCTGGAGCTCAGCCACAGTGATCTTTGGGTTCTTCTTTACCTCTCTCACCAAGGCTCTTCTCCCCAATAGCTCAGTTTGGCCGGAAGGCCAGCTCTAGGAAGGGTTCTAGTCGTCCCAAACGTCTTCCATTTAAGGATTATGGAGTCCATTGTGCTCTTAGGAACCTTAAGTGCAGCAGAAATTTTTTGTAACCTTGGCCAGATCTGTGCCTTGCCACAATTCTGTCTCTGAGTTCTTCAGGCAGTTCCTTTGACCTCATGATTCTCATTTGCTCTGACATGCACTATGAGCTGTAAGGTCTTATATAGACAGGTGTGTGGCTTTCCTAATCAAGTCCAATCAGTATAATCAAACACAGCTGGACTCAAATGAAGGTGTAGAACCATCTCAAGGATGATCAGAAGAAATGGACAGCACCTGATTTAAATATATGTGTGTCACAGCAAAGGGTCTGAATACTTAGGACCATGTGATATTTCAGTTTTTCTTTTTTAATAAATCTGCAAAAATGTCAACAATTCTGTGTTTTTCTGTCAATATGGGGTGCTGTGTGTACATTAATGAGGACAAAAAATGAACTTAAATGATTTTAGCAAATGGCTGCAATATAACAAAGAGTGAAAAATTTAAGGGGGTCTGAATACTTTCCGTCCCCACTGTATACCCCTTGAAATTTTCCACATTTTGTTATGTTACAACCAAAATGTAAATGTATTTATTTTGTTGGGATTTTATGTGATAGACCAACACAAAGTGTAAGGAAAATGATAAATAGTTTGCAACATTTTTTACAAATAAATATTGGAAAAGTCTGGCGTGCATTTGTATTCACCTTCCAGCAGGAGAACGACCCTAAACATACAGCCAGAGCTACAATGGAATGATTTAGATCAAAGCATTTTCATGTGTTAGAATGGCCCAGACGAAGTCGAGACCTAAGTCCAATTGAGAATCTGTGGCAAGACTTGAAATTTGCTGTTCAGACGCTCTCCATCCAATCTGACAGAGCTTGAGCTATTTTGCAAAGAAGAATGGGCAAAAATGTCCCTCTCTAGATGTGCAAAGCTGGTAGAGACATACCTAAAAAGTAGACTTGTGCACAACGGAAAAATTTGTTTAGTTTTGTTTCGTTGTCATTTGTAAAATACATAATTTCGTTCTGTTATATTCGTTATATTATGTTAATGCATTTTCGGATAATTCGTTATTATTCGTAGAGTGTCGATATTCGTTATACTGAATCTCGAATCATGTCGAATCCATTCGTTATGTGCGCTATAATTTCGTTTGTATTCATTGAAATTCGATATTTATGTATGTATATATATTCGTGATAATGATTCGTAGTTTGGAAAGTCGTTTGTTTATTGAATCTTCTAACACACACAATGACAATATCTCTTCTCCTCTGCTCAAATACAATACAACACCCTTCTCACTCAGTTCTCAGGAATGCACTTTGCCAGTAATCCAACCTCCAGCACAAAATTAATCAGCTGATTGGACTGTAAGATTTACTTTGAGTTGACCTTCTGTTTCATTAGACCTTTAACAAATTACCGAATCATGTCAAATTCATTTGTTATATCCGCTATAATTTCTCTCGTATTTGTTGAAATTTGTTATTTTTTTATTCGGACATTCGGATGCATCCGAGTGTCCGAAAGATGCAAAATTCGGCCAAATTTCGATTCGTTACGAAACTAATTGCACAAGCCTACTAAAAAGACTGTAATTGCAGCAAAAGTTGATTCTACAAAGTATTGACTCAGGGGGGGCTGAATACAAATGCACGCCACACTTTTCACATATTTATTTGTAAAAATTCTTGAAAACCATTTATCATTTTCCTTCCGCTTCACAATTATGTGCCACTTTGTGTTGGTCTATCACATAAAATCCCAATTAATGTATGATTTATTTTTCAAGGCACTGTATATTTGGTATGAAATAACAGGCCGCACCCTGATAACGTCATTAAAACGTCAGTAAAAGCTTTATTACAAAATCTTGCTAGCTATCAGAACATCCTTTGATATCGCTACACTCTAACGTGTTTCAAAACAACAGGCTCTAATGTTTAAGCTTGTTTTGTGGTGAAACGTGTTAGGGCAGAGCAGCAACTACAGTGAATGTTTTGACAGCTAGCAAGATTTTGTAATAAAGCCTTTACAGCCGTGATGTTATCAGACTGCAGCCTGTCAATTCTTGGAGTGTTGGATGCCTGGAGTGTTGATGCTCTCAGGGGCAGGAAGAGGGGAAAGGGGAAGGGAAAAAGAAAAAGACAGGAAAGAAGGATTTTATAGGCCAAATAGAGAGAAGGTATTTTTAGATGGCCCATACACAGAGTAAATTTTGTTCAATTTGGCCCTGTCAGCACCCTATCGCTCCAATCAGATCCATTCACCGTTCGGGTATTCTGACAGCTGCCGGAGCTCTCAGAATTTAATAGCTGGCAGGGGAGATTCCTTGGTCTCAGAGGCGGCTCTCTAATTAGGCAAATTAGGCGATCGCCTAAGGCCCCGCAGTCAGAGGGGCCTCGCGGTCGGCTAATCTGCCTGTGTTTAATCACTGATGCTGTAGGTTTCATCCCGGTCCGGTGGTAGCAAGTGCGGGGAGCGGGACAGTAGAGGCCTCTAGGTGGCAGCAGCGGCAGCGGCTGGATGAAAGCACCCGGCTCCAAGGCATGCGGGCGGCATGTCCATGTGGAACCTGCAGCCAAGCTGCTCCTTCTGCCTGTGCCGCTCACCCGACCTCTCCGCACCTGCCTCCTATTTGGTTCTGCAGTTGGGGCCGGGGGGGGGTCGCTGAAGCTATCCAGCTAAGCTGCAGTGCCCCATGATTGTGAGGAGGAAGGAGCTGTGTCTGAATAGGAGGAGCGGTGGGGAGACTGAACATAGTGGAATTGATCTTTCCATATTACTCCATGCAGCCGCTGAATGTCTGCAGGAAGGAGAGGGGGAGAAGTGATGATTCAGCGGCTGCATGGAGTAATATGGAAAGATCAATTCCACTATGTTCAGTCTCCCCACCGCTCCTCCTATCTAACTTTTTCTGCATCCCCGTGCTCTCCGCCCCTCCGTGCACTCCCTGGCTCCGCCCCTCCTGCTCTCCAGCCCATCATTTTTCTCCTTGGCTCCGCCCCCATTTCGTCAGCACCCCCCTACTCTCCACTCCAATTCTTTCTCCTCCCTCTCAAGTTCCCTCCAGCACTCTCCGGCCCCCACCCCCACCCCCAAGCACTCTCGGGCCCCCACCCTCAGCACTCTCCAGCCCCCACCCCCAGCACTCTCTGCCCCCCACCCCCAGCACTCTCCGCCCCCACCCCCATGCACTCTCGGGCCCCCACCCCCAGCACTCTCCAGCCCCCACCCCCAGCACTCTCTGCCCCCCACCCCCAGCACTCTCTGCCCCCCACCCCCAAGCACTCTCGGGTCCCCACCCCCAGCACTCTCCAGCCCCCACCCCCAGCACTCTCCAGCCTCCACCCCCCAGCACTCTCCGCCCCCACCCCCAGCACTCTCCGCCCCCACCCCAAGCACTCTTCGGCCCCCACCCCCAGCACTCTGCGCCTCCACCCCCCAGCACTCTCCGCCTCCACCTCCCAGCACTCCCCGCCTCCCAACCTCCAGCACTCTCCACCTCCACCCCCAGCACTCTCCGCCCCCCACCCTCCAGCACTCTCTGCCTCCACCCCCAGCACTCTCCGCCCCCACCCCCCAGCACCCTCCGCCCCTACCCCCAAGCACTCTCGGGCCCCCACCCCCAGCACTCTCCAGCCCCCACCCCCCAGCACTCTCCAGCCCCCACCCCCCAGCACTCTCCGCCCCCACCCCCAAGCACTCTTCGGCCCCCACCCCCAGCACTCTCCGCCTCCACCCCCCAGCACTCTCCGCCTCCACCCCCCAGCACTCTCCGCCTCCCACCCTCCAGCACTCTCCGCCTCCACCCCCCAGCACTCTCCGCCTCCACCCCCAGCACTCTCCGCCCCCCACCCTCCAGCACTTTCTGCCTCCACCCCAGCACTCTCCTCCCCCCACCCTCCAGCACTCTCCTCCCCCCACCCTCCAGCCCTCTCCGCCTCCACCCCCAGCACTCTCTGGCCCCCACCCCCAGCACTCTCTGCCCCCCAGCACTCTCCAGCTCCTCCCTGCTCTTTGCCCCCCCAGTGCCTTCACAGACTGGGACATGGGGCACAGGAGGGGCTGCAGACAGGGACAGGGCTAAAGATCTCTCTCACCCCCTTTCCCTCACCCCCCTCTTTCTCACCTCCCCTCTCTCTCTCTCTTACCCCCTGTCACTCCCTCTCTCCCCTCTCTCTTTCTCTCTCTCTCCTTCCCCCCTCTTTCTCTTCCCCCTCTCTCTTTCTCTTATCCCTCTCTCCCCCTCTCTCTCTTACCCCCTCTCCCCCCTCTCTCTCCCTCCCCCTCTCCCTCTCTCACCACACTCCTCTCCGGCTCTCTCCCTCCCCTCTCTCCCCCCTCTCTCCCCCCCTCTCTCTCTCCCCTCTCTCCCCCTCCCTCTCTCCCCCTCTCTCTCTTTCCCCCACTCTCTCTTTCTCCCTCTCTCCCCCTCTCTCTCTCACCCCTCTCTCTCTCCCCTCTCCCTCTCTCCCCTCTCCCTCTCTCCCCTCTATCCCCCTCTCTCTCTCTCTCTCTCTCTCTCTCTCTCTCTCTCTCTCTCTCCCTCCCTCTCCCTCTCCCCCTTTCTCTCTCTCTCTCCCTCCCTCTCCCTCTCCCCCTTTCTCTCTCCCTCTCCTCTCTCTCACTCTCTCTCTCTCCCCCCTCTCCCCCCTCTCTCTCCCCCTCTCTCTCTCCCCCCCCTCTCTCTCCCCCCCTCTCTCTCTCTCCCTCCCCCCTCTCTCTCCCCCTCTCCCCCCCTCTCTCTCCCCCTCTCTCTGGCCCTCCCCCCTCTCTCTTTCCACCTCTCTCTCTCCCCCTTTTGCGCACCCGTTCTCTACCCCTCTCTCTGAACCCCCTCTCACTCACCTTCTCTCTTCCCCCTCTCTCTCTCCCCCTCTCTCTCTCTCCCTCCCCCTCTCTCACAATGTCTTGCTCCCCCTCTCTCTCCCTCCCCCTCTTTCTCTCTCCCCCTCTTTCTCCCTCCCCCTCTCTCTCTCACTCTCCCCTATCGCTCACAATCTCTTGCTCCCCTTCTCTTGCCCCCATTTTTTCTCTCTCCCCCTCCCTCTCTCTACCCCTCTTTCTCTCTCTCTCTCTCTCCCTCCCTCCCTCCCTTTCCCTCCCCCTCTCTCTCTCCCCCTGTGCTGTGCTGAGAACCCCCCACTCTACTTCCTCTGTGGATGTGGAATGACTGAGTGACATCCCTTCTCTCTCTCTCCCCCTCTCTCTCTGTCTCTCCCCCCCTCTCTCCACCTCTCTCTCTCTCCCCCTTTTGCGCACCCTTTCTCTACCCCTCTCTCTCAACCCCCTCTCACTCACCTTCTCTCTCCCCCTCTCTCTCTCCCCCTCTCTCACAATGTCTTGCTCCCCCCTCTCTCTCCCCCCCTCCTTCTCTCTCCCCCTCCTTCTCTCTCCCCCTCCTCTCTCTCCCCCTCTTTCTCTCTCCCCCTCTTTCCCTCTCCCCCTCTTTCCCTCTCCCCCTCTTTCTCCTACTCTTTCTCTCTCCCCCTCTTTCTCCCCCCCTCTCTCTCTCACTCTCCCCTATCGCTCACAATCTCTTGCTCCCCTTCTCTTGCCCCCTTTTTCTCTCTCTCCCCCTCCCTCCCCCTCTCTTCCCCTCTTTCTCTCTCTCCCTCCCTTTCCCTCCCCCTCTCTCTCCCCCTCCCCCTCTCTCCCCCTGCGCTGTGCTGAGATCCCTCTGTGGATGTGGAATGACTCAGTGACATCCCCTCCCCATTCTCCCAAGACACGGGAAACTCTTAGAGGGGTTGCCACCTTGCTGGGCCCCAGATGTTTTATTGGCTGCACATGTCTGATGGGTGAGTAGGGTGCCCTGGAAGTGGTGCTGATGAACTATGTGCTAGATCTGTCCATCTTTTTGCAGCCATTTTGATTGCTTGAATTTTTTTTTCCCATCTTGGGCGTGATTGGGGCCTCAAGTGTAAGTTTCGCCTAAGGCCTCACAAAGCCTAGAGCCGCCTCTGCTTGGTCTGCACTGTTTATCTGTGTATCTGGAAACAAATCAATTTCCCTAGTTCAGCTCACAAGAAATCTTCCAGTTTATGGCCAGCTCTATTTTGAGTAGAGCATGCAAAGGTTACTACAAGCATGTCAAACCTAAATAAAGCAATGGTCATCATCAGCTGAAAGATACTCAGGACCTTTAAAGACAGTTTAAAGACTTCAACCAGCAGGGGGGCCACAGCGAGAAAGTGAAAGGGCCACAATGGGCCCCAAAAAACAAAAAACAAAAAACAAAAACACCAGATTACCATGTCTGGGGTAAAGCTTGTCAGTTTTTACCTCTTGCCACCCACATAACACATATGTGCAGCGGCAAAGAAGCTGGGCTTTAATGTCCATACATCCCACATGGATGGCGGAGGTTTCTAAGCTAAGCCACCACAATCACCGAGCTGTCATAGACAGCTCTCAGTCCCTAATCATGATCAGGAGCTGGTGGGATGGGCTCTCGATCATGTGACCACTTTGGCAACCAATCTCAGTGGTCATATGACCAGAACGTCTGTCCAGCCCCTGGGCATAAAAAGGGTTTAAAAGGATGCTGGGTACACAGAACGTTCCTGGATGTTCACTTATTTTATGCACATAAGGCAATCATACTGCACTGGAAAAAGGCATCAGCCCCCTCACTGACTTTCTGGAAAGGGTTGATCAATTCAATTCAATGTGACCCTTCCAGTCGGTCTCCCCGAGCACTTCAAGGTTAAATACTCATTTAGTCTAGAGGAGGAGGAATAACCAGAAATAATTCATTCTTTGATCCCCCTGGAAGCTGACGCTCTTCCCTGCTCTAAGATGCTCCAGGATGTGGGTGGGCCCTCAACAGCTTCATGTAAAATGCAAGATCATTGTATGTAATGATGTCAGGGAGGCCGCGAGTGGTTGAGGAACAGCTTCAGGGACTGGTTGTATGATGAGGAAGAAGCTTGCAGGAGTAAGGTAAAAAGGTAAGTTGTTCACCTTTTCTAATTCCCCTAGGCAAAATGGGCATTTAACCCTTGCAGTGCAGAGTGGGACTGACTGTAATGGTTGAGGTTTGTTTCACTTTAACCACTTGCCGATAATCTATTTACTGTGGCAGGTCGGCTCTATTGCACAAAATCACTTACCTGTACGTCATTTCATGCAATAGCCTCTGGGTGGCACGCGTGCGCAGCCAGAGGCGTGATTGCAGGCTGATTGGACACAGGGGATGCCAATCAGCGGGTTCAGTGAACCCGATGTCCGCCGGCCACCAGCAATCATTCCCGAGAGAGGCAGAACGGCCATTCTGCTTATGTAGGCAGATCGCCGTTCTGACAGGGATGAAGATGGAGATCTTGTGTTCCTGCTAAGGGCTTCCCACTAATTATCCTGCAGCCAGTTACACAGTATTTCACACAGCCAGGTGCACACACTCTTCCGCCCATTTTCTCCAATGACCAGTCTAGGGGATTTGTATTTAGGTTTTATTTGGCAGACTTGGATAGGAGAAGGGAATTGGTAGGATACTTCAAATTAACTATTCACAGGTTAGGACAACTCTCTCTGTAATACTGTGGAATCAGTTGATCTGCTGAACCATACAGGGTCTGTATGGAGGAATAAGTCCCTCTATAGCAGAAAAGACTTAGTGGACTTTGTCATTAGACTCAAGCCTTCAAGACACTAGTCAGTGCCTCCTTTAGCTCACACACCCAGTATGCTGACTTCTGGGACCAGAGGGAGATTTCAGCAACACACAGTCTCAAGGATCGCTTCAGGACTCTGTATTCACAAAATGTCCAGGGACAGCTGGTAGCCTCCTTCCAAGGGACACTCTATACCAGTGACACATGACCAGATCCATAGACTTCCTCCTTCAGTCAGCTTGCACAGGAACCCTGGGTTGTTGCTTGCAGGCTTCAGGCCCTGTGCAATCTGAGGCCGCATGGCCTTCTACGCTGGGGAGAGGCAGCTGCCTCCTCCCCCACCAGAACCTCTCTCTTCAGAGGTGGGCTGGACTGGAACCCCGAGCCCATGTGCTCCTCAGGACTTAAATACAGGCACCCTGCATTCCATAGGACACATCCCCTTCTAATTGGCCAGGGCTGTATCTACATCCATGCTTTCACCACCTCTGCCAGGTTAGCCCCCCCCCATATCAAAATGTTTGAAAAAATCTTATGCAGTTTGTTAGATCTTTGTTAGATCAGTTTAGATCAACCGTTGTTTGCCTTAGATCTCACACAGAAGAAGCAATATTAACAGTTATTTGCTGGGGGGGCTAACCCATCATCAGCCCCCCTTTATCAAAAAATTGACCAAACGGTTAGCTATTTTGGAAGCTATTTGTTAGATCCGATAAGATCAAGTGGTTTTAACATTAGATCTCACATAATTAGAGACTTATTAAGTGATTAATGAGGGGGGGCTGCCCCCCCCCCCCCCCTTACCAAATTTTCTGGCCAAAAATCATTCAGGCTAATAGATATTCGTTAGATCCGGTAAGATCAAGTGATTTTAACGTTAGATCTCACATAATTTCAGAGATATTCCACATCAAAATAGAGATGTTAGGTTGTACATGTGGACGGGTTAGCCCCCCCCCCCCTTTAAATTTTCTGACCAAAAATCATTCAGGCTAATAGATATTCATTAGATCCGGTAAAATCAAGTGGTTTTAACGTTAAATCTCACATAATTAGAGACTTATTAAGTGATTAATGAGGGGGGCTGGCAGGGGCGTAACTAGAAATCACAGGGCCCCATAGCAAAATGTTGTATGGGCCCTCCTGCAAACAGCCCCCCCCCCCCCCACAAAAAAATTAACTTTACATAAGGTATTATTATATCAACTGTTATACATGTTATACATGTAACATACACCTAGTGGAATAATTGTATATGTAGTGCACGAATAGGCCAGCAGCAGGGACTCCACTGAGCTCAGCATGCATGTTCTTCTCATAGAATAGTGAGCACACACCTGCTAATACATTACAAACCTGGAAGTTGACTGGGGGGCCCTCCCTCAGACATTCAGTCGGGCGGCTCGGGTAGCGGCCCTCCCGGGCGGGAGGAGGAGAGAAGGCTGCAGGCAATGCACTGCAGGCAGCGGGAGTCAGCCCTGCACCGCAGAATGCCGCTGGAGGAGGAGATACAGACGCTCACTCTGGACTGGGCTCTGGCTGCTGCTCTCTCTTTGCTGCTGCTGCTGCTGTGGCCGGAGAAGGAGAGGAGGTGGGTGGACTCGGAGCGCTGCTCAGGGCAGCTCTAGGTACGGCGGCCCTCGTGACGCTCAGCCTCTGACTGACTCTGCCGATGACATCACTGGTTGCTAGACGCGAGGCGGGGTGGCCCTAGCAACCAGTTTGGCAGTGTTTATCAGGGTGGCTATGTGTCCTTATTTCATTCCGGGACACTGTATTGTCCCAGAATAAAGGTGTCCGGGACACAAATCTGAATTGAGGGACAATCCCAGGAAATCCGGGACACGTGGGCACCCTACTGTGGGCAGCAGGCCCCACTCGGCAGCGGGCCCCACTCGGCTGCGGGCCCCATAGCGCCCGCGTGGGTCGCTATGGTGGTAGTTCCGCCACTGGGGGCTGGCCCCCCCTTATCAAATTTTCTGCCCAAAAATCATTCAGGCTAATAGATATTCATTAGATTCGGTAAGATCAAGTAGTTTTAATGTTAGATCTCACATAATTTCGGAGATATTCCACATAATAATAGAGATATTAGGTGGTACATAAGGACGGGTTGGCCCCCCCACATGCAATTTTCTGACCAAAAATCATTCAGGCTAATAGATATTCATTAGATCCGGTAAGATCAAGTGGTTTTAACGTTAGATCTCACATAATTAGAGACTTATTAAGTGATTGATGAGGGGGGCTGCCCCCCCCTTATCAAATTTTCTGGCCAAAAATCATTCAGCCTAATAGATATTCATTAGATCCGGTAAGATCAAGTGGTTTTAACGTTAGATCTCACATCATTTCAGAGATATTCCACATCAAAATAGAGATATTAGGTGGTACATATGGATGGGTTAGCCCCCCCCTTATCAAATTTTCTGGCCAAAAATCATTCAGGCTAATAGATATTCGTTAGATCCAGTAAGATCAAGTGGTTTTAACGTTAGATCTCACATCATTTCAGAGATATTCCACATCAAAATAGAGATATTAGGTGGTACATATGGACGGGTTAGCCCCCCCTTATCAGATTTTCTGGCCAAAAATCATGCAGACTAATAGATATTCGTTAGATCCGGTAAGATCAAGTGGTTTTAACGTTAGATCTCACATCATTTCAGAGATATTAGATACTAGGTGGTACATATGGACGGGTTGGCCCCCCCTTATCAAATTTTCTGGCCAAAAATATTCAGGCTCATAGATATTCATTATATCCAGTAAGATCAAGTAGTTTTAATGTTAGATCTCACATAATTTCGGAGATATTCCACATAATAATAGAGATATTAGGTGGTACATAAGGACGGGTTGGCCCCCCCACATGCAATTTTCTGACCAAAAATCATTCAGGCTAATAGATATTCATTAGATCCGGTAAGATCAAGTGGTTTTACCTTTAGCTCTCACATAATTTCAGAGATATTCCATAAAAAATAGAGATATTAGGGGGTACAGAAGGTACATCCATCTTCAACGGTCTCTGGATGGTCTCTGGAACCTTCTATGCATGGTTCTTCAGCGAGTGCCTGTAGTCTCTCCTCACACCTCTGTTCACCTCCCTGCCTCATGGTGATCTCTCCTTAGACCAACAAGCTTAAGTCTTTAGCTAGCCCCCGCTTCTTGCAAAGCAGGCTGAGCTTGGTAGTTCCACCCCCTGTAGAAATCAATGGGGCTGTATTGTGAGCCGTGGTCCTCTGCTGCTGCTTGATTGGCTCCCTCTCCCTGCCAATAGGGACACAGGAAGAGGAGAGGGAGGGGGAGAAATCCCCCACAGGGACTGACAGGCGTGCTCTCCCTCAGTGAGTGCCTGTGTCAGTGTCTATTCAGTCCGGTGGTCGCTGGCAGGAATGGCGGGAGGTGCGGGACCATGGGTGATAGAGTAGCCCCCGCTACACACTCCCCCCACCAAAGAATCTTTGCTCCGCCAAAGGAGGTAAAGAGTCTATGACCTGTTACATGCTTTTGATATAGACACAGAAAAAAAACAGGTTAGTGTGCACAGGAAACCATACAATTTACATCTGCATAATACCCTGGCAGAGGAACATCCCACCAATTAGCATAGGAGGGGAGGTTAACTGGAATGGCCCAGCTAGATGTGCCAGGGGGTGAGTGTCAGAAACCAAGAAATCAGACAGAGACAGAAGTACAGTTAAATCACACTTGTTTAATAATAAAAGTAAAAAGAACAAACGTAGTCAAAACATAGCCAAAGTTCAGTAACCGGAACGGATAGTCAGCCAAGCCAGAAGTCAGGGATCAATGTAGTGGAACAGCAAGCAGGATCTGGAGCCAGAAGGTATGTCAGCAAAGCAAGTCTTGAACAGGATCGCAGGAGATTGTTTCTGTGATGTTGACCAAGGCCAAGGCAGAGATCCTCTGGACTGGGTGGCTTAAGTAGGCAGGACTGACGAGCAGGATATCATTAACAGCTGAGTAACTGTGGAGAGATAGGAGCTGGCAATTATCTGACAGCTGAGTGGCCAGCTCAGAGAAGGAAGGGCTGAGCCCAGCCCTGACAGTGAGTTGGGGTTGTCCACCACCAAATCTGCGGTGGAAGGATCAGTTTCTTCAAGAGTCCTTTTTGCAATGAGAACGACCTCCTCAGAGCTTTCACCCAAAGTATCATATGTTAGTCTTTTGGGCGGGTGAATAACCCTTCGCTCTCGCTGTTCTTTAGGTTCTGGGGTTACAGGCACACTAGTCTCTTCTTCTTCCTGCATATCAGCTTCAGCTTCCTTAATGAAGGATGGAAAGTCTTAGGAGTCTGTTGTCAGCAGGGAAGATTGAGGGTCTTCCAACTCTTCAAAAGGTGCACTTTGAGGTACAAACTCAGGAGCCTCTGGCCTGAGAGTCACCTCAGTCACCTTGGAAGGAGAAGAAAGGGGGGGTGGGTGGCAGGCCCTGGCATTTGAGATGGCCACAGACAATCTTTCTCTTCATCCTCGCTGTTTTCATCTTCAGCAAGGGGTACAGAGTGAGATCTATTCACTGGCCGGGATCTTTGAGAGGCCGTGGGTATGGACTGTAAATCTGGCTGTGGTGGCACATGAACTGCTTCTGACAGACGCAACAGATGATTGTGATGCTAAGTCTTCAGCAGGCCTGTGCTTCCCTCTGGCCGGATTTGATATACTGGGTGTCTGGGCAGATGCTTGTAAACAACATAGGGCTGCGACTTTCAGCCTTTAGCCAACTTGTGCTTTCCAGGGACACCCAGGTTTCTCAGCAGTACCTTGTCATCCGGCTGTAGGTCCTGCACTCGTACCCTAAGGTCAAAGTTTATTTTGTTTCTCTGTCCTCGGGCATATGAGGCAGCTTGAGCCTTATTATAGGTGGTTTTCAGACGTCTCTGCAGGCGATCCACATACCCTCTGTGGAAAGTTGCTAAGGTATGGTCGAGGGATTTGCCGAAGGCCAAGTCTACTGGCAGCCGGGCCTACGGTCCGAACATCAAACTATAGGGAGAGTAACCTGTGGCATCATTGGCGGTGCTGTTATAAGCATGCACAATAGCCACTATATGCTTGCTCCAGTGCTGCTTTTGTTCTGAACTTAGAGTTCCAAGTATATCCAGGAGGGTTCAGTTGAAACTCTCTAGTTGACGATCTCCATGAGGATGATACGGGGTGGTTTTAGACTTCCTGATGCCCAACAGGTCTGAAAGTCTCTTGATGAGACTACTCTTGAAATCTCTCCCTTGATCAGAGTGGATGCGTTGGGACAGACCATAGTGCACAAAGAATTTCTCCGCAAAGATCTTGGCCACCATGGATGCTTGTTGGTCCCTCGTGGAAAACGCCTGGGCATACCGAATGAAATGGTCAGTCACTACCAGGATATTTCCCTGCCCGCTCAGATCAGGCTCCAAGCACAGAATGTCAATGCATACCAGCTCCATGGGTCCTTGACTCTGAAGATGGTCCATTGTGGCAACTTGGTGAGGCAAAGTCTTCCTTTGGATACATCTGATGCAGGAGTGGCAATAGTCCTAAACTTCAGCCTGCATGCAGGGCCAGTAGAACTGGTCCCTCACCAGGAGAAAAGTCCTCTTGGGCCCTAGGTGGCCATGGTTGTCATGTAGGTGTCAGGGCTGGGCTCAGCCCTTCCTTCTCTGAGCTGGCTGCTCAGCTGTCGGCTAATTGCCAGCTCCCATTTCTCTCCACAGTTACCCAGCAAGTCGTACAGCTCACTTGATCTCTGCCTTCACCTTTGTCAACATCACAGAGTTTTTCTCCTGCGTTCCTGTTGAAGACTTGCTAGGCTGATGTTCTTTCTGGCTAATGATCCTGCTTGCTGTACTACTATGTTTATCTCTGGCTCTCTGACATTTGCTTGGCTGACTACCCGATCCGGTTACTGAACTCTGACTTGTTTTGACTACGCTCACTCTGTTTACCTTATTATTATTAATATTAAACAAGTGTGATTTAACTATACTTCTGTCTCAGTCTGATTCATGGTTCCTGACAGTAGGGCAGTTAATACTAATATGTTTTTCAGGTAGGAATAGCTACCATTTTTCTTCAGATTAGTCAGAGGGTCCCCTTCGGTAGACCAACCCTCTGTGCACTTGAAACCGGTCCCACTTTCGGTGCAGCAGATGGGTTTCCTTCGGGGAGTCAGTGAGGAGCAAGTCAGGGCATTGGCTCTTCAAGGCCTTCAATGCCAAGCTACAGGGAGGGTCCTCCAACTGATCCCTCCGCAGGTCTTTGACAGCTTGGGCAGACCTTCATCCCCGACTTGGGCGACATTGCAATAACATCTGGGGACACCAACTGCTGACACTCCAACCTCTTTGGTCCTGGATCCTACTCCAGGTTGATATTCTGCTCCTTGACATAAGGCTCGTACCCTTCAGGTGTCAGTTGGGCCTATTCTTCTCGAGGGTCTCTGGAACAATGGGGACTACTTGACAAAGCATCAGCATCTTGTTTCCTGACCCCGGTCGATATTTCAGGCTGAAAATAAACCCTGATAGAGCAGCCAACCATCTGTGACCCGTGGTGTCCAACTTGGTGGTAGTGAGGATGTAGGTGAGAGCATTGTTGTTGGTCTTGATCACGAACTCCGCTCCATACAGGTAATCCCTCAGCTTATCCACCCACTTCAAGGCCAGGAACTCAAGTTTGTGCATGGGATAGTTCTTCTCGGCGGGGGCCAAGTTCTGACTCATGTAGGCAACAGGCCGTAGATGGCAGTCATGCTCTTGATATGGCACCCCACCTAACCCATCTCGACTGGCATCAAAGTGTAGCTCGTATGGCTTGGTTGGATCTTCATAGACCACGACTATAGCGGTTGTTAGGCTTCACTTCAGCTGCCTAAAACCTCTTCACACTTCAGAGTCAATTGTTCCTGAATGGACTCTCTGGGTTTTCTGGGCCCTCCAGCTGGTCTGACAGACTTCGCCAGATCAGGGTCAGCGTCTTAGCGAATCCCTTGACAAATCTTCTGTAATAAGAGCAGAATCCCAGAAATGACCTAAGCTCAGTCACGTTGGTAGGCCTCGGCCAGGAGGTCAGTGGCCACTTCATCAGCAGACACAATGTGACTAAGGTAGTTGACCGAGGGTTGATAAAACTGGCACTTTTCCAGAGACAGCTTCAACGCCCTCACCATGGAGTCTCTTAAGGACCTTCTGCAGAAACTCTTCGTGCTCTTCCAGGGTCTTGCTGAAAACGATGATGTCATCTAAGTACACCAACACCTCGATCAGTTTCATGTCACCCACGATCTTCTCCATTAGTCTTTGGAAGATGGCTGGGGCACCAGACAGGCCTTGATGCATACGGTCAAATCCAAAGATCCCCTGCTGGGTAAGGAAAATGGTCTTCTCCTGATCCTCAGGGTGCATGGGGATTTGGTAATACCCACTCTTCAAATCCAGCATGCTGAACCACTTCGCTCCTGACAGGCTCTGCAAGGCATCTTCTATCCTTGGGGTGGTATATTGGTCGGGAATGGTCCTTCAGTTCAGCGTCCGGTAGTCAATACCCAGCCTCAGTGACCCATTCTTCTTCCGTACCACCACTATTGGGGAAGCGTATAGACTCTGGGACTCTCGGATGATACCTGCCCTCTTCAACTCTGCCAGTTGTTCATGCAGATCCTCCAAGTCCCCTAAAGGAATCCATCAAACTCTTTCACTGAACGGCTTATGCACTCGAAGAGATGGATCTGGTATTGGGCACTTTTTGTACACCCCACATCAAATTCACTCTTGGAGAATGCAGCCTGCCATCTCAGGAGCTGAATCTTGGCCCTTTCTTTCCATTCATGCAAAAGGGGAGTATTTTTCGGATAGAGCTCCTCCACAGAGATCCCATCCTTTGCTCCCCCCCACCAAATAAGACGGCGGGACTGGGGTGGCCAGATTCACTTGTCCTAGCAACATCTGAGCCGGCATCTTCACTGACGAGGCTGTTATGTTACGGACACTAACCACGATCTTCCCGTGACTTCTTTGCAATCCTTTGGTTGAAACCACCTCGGGAATTATCTCCACTCCCTGTCTTCTCTCTGTCCGTCTGATTGAAGGACAAGGAAAAGGCATGCTTGCTTCCAATTTAGCTTGACAGATGCTTGTAAATAGGCCACTTTACCAGGCTGTAACACCTTCTCACACTGGTCCAAGCGCCAGATCTTTCCCTTCTGTTTTTGTACCAGGTGCTGGTAGGCTTGTCTCAGCATGGGGTGCAAACTTGTAGTTGAAGTGCCCGGCTCCAGAACAAGAGGTGTCAACAGCCTTCTGACAAGATCAGTATTGGTCCTTATGATGAGAGAACTCTTACTGGCCCCTGGTGGGCGAGGACAGACCACTGCCTGAGTTTCAAAAGTCTCTGCTTTACCAGCCATGGAGGGATCGAAGGTCAGCTTGACCGGTAGATAGCCATCATAGGGGAAGTTCTGAGTCACAATGCCCCATATCTGCAGCTCTTCCAACTTCTGCAAAGGCAAGTGCTTGAGGTGCCTGTCATAGAAGTCTCTGTAGAGAAGGGTCACTTAAGCTCCAGTATCCAGAAGGAAAAGGGGTGGTTGGCACTACCTAAATATAACGAGATTGAGACCTAATTGAGGGTATATATGTGTGTGGCCTACCAGTGGCTTACAAACATAAAAATAAAAGTAAAAATAAAAATATATGGGCTCAGACCCAATAAATAAAGGTGGATACGTGTGTGACCTTACTGTGGCATACAAACATTTGGTGAACCAACAACAAATTAAATGAGTAAATATGAGCTCAAAATCATGGAAGCATAAGGCTCAACCAATGCGTATATAGCCCCCTGATCAATGGCATACTACACGCACTCTGATTAGTTCCCAGTCCCTAAGTGGCCTATTTTAAGAAGAAAAGACCTCACAGAACGGCCTACATACATATGGTATCACCTGTGAATCTGATTGACAATAAGAATTACCTTTGATTTGATTGACAATAAGCATTAACTTAAAAAGTGCCGTGAACAATATACGACCGCAGTATTGCGGACACACTATAAACTGTGACTCTGTTTATGTGACATGTGCAAAAAAGTCCATATATAATCATATAAATAATAGTCCATATGATATGCATATAAATTTCTTCAAATGATGTCACATAAAATTGAATGGTGACTTCTCAATATCTTCTGGTGACTCTGTGCTCCCCACCAGGGTCCCCACTCACCAGATCCACTTGCCCCCACAGGGGCAAATGCCAAAGATGCCTACCATGCAGGGTTAGCAAAAAACAACCCCGGAAAAGGGAAACCTTTAAATCCAAAACTGATCATAAAGAATACCGTATTAGGGAACTCATAACGTGTCAAAGCACCCATGTAACTTACATCATAGAGTGCCCGTGCCAGTTACAATACGTGGGCAGAACCACACGCCCTCTGTATGTATGTATAAGGGAGCACATTAAAAATATCAGGAAGGGGTTTCCTAAGCATCTCCTCTCACGCCATTTCGATGCAGTCCATAATCGTGACCCCATGGGCCTGATTTTCTATGTAATTGACTGCATTAGGGATCACTGGAGAGGTGGAAATAAAACCATACTTATCTCGCAAAATGAAACCGCCTGGATATACTGGTTGGGGTCCCTTGCCCCAGGGGGCCTCAACCCAGACATCAATCTAAATTGCTTTATAGCTAACCCTTGAGCACTGTAACAAAAGGTCCTGGGCTCAATTGGTGCGACTAAGCTATGAATACCCTATTATGAGGTTGGGAGTGTTAACAAAAGTGGTTCTGTTGATGGACATGCCCCTCACCCTCTAAACAACAAATTTTATGAGGGTGGATGATTTTCTTTACCTCTCATTCTTAACAATCACTTATATGTGGACCCCTCCACTACTTTTACTAACCACACAGTTAGTTCTCAATGTCCTGGTTAGCATTCATCACTTATCCTTCACATAGTAGTGACATGACTTCCCACAATACACACGGGGTGTCCCCCATATATCCCGTGAGTCATTCATTGCATATTTGCGTATCATTTTAGGAGATTATGTAACGGAGATCATATAAAGAAAAAGAGGGGGAACCTGCTCTAAAAAGCAAGGACAGAATAACCAAAAGAAACTGCAGCTGCAACAAATACCGCAAATATCAGTGAGGTGTAAAACAAATTATATATAAAAATGTGCGCTTGCATTAAATAAAATATATCGTTATATCAGTATTCATATAACAATAAACCATAAAGGAAAATGACTTCAAGTGAAAAGTATATCGCTATACCGCACAATATGGACAATATGAAAATCAGTGCTGAAAAAATTCATATAAAATAAATTCAATAGATAAATAAACCAATAAATTCATAGCATGAAAAAAGTGCAAAAAGTGGTGTTCAAGTTCAGTCCAGCCAAAAAGTGCAAAAAATTAAGATTAAAATTGCATGAAGAGAATCAAAATCGCAGAGAAAAAACGCATATCCACAGTTCATTCAGTGCATCCCAAGTGAGTGAAGGGAGAGTTAAAAGGACGTGAAGAGACTTCAAGCCACCGGTGAATCCAAGGGGTAATGAAGATGTCCCCCTACCAGACAAGTTGGACCTCCTAAATAGCAAGGTCGTATAGGCGTGCAGATATGGCCCTCTGCAGGGACAGATGGATGACGGCGTCCAGATCAGCCAGCATGCACCGCAGTCAGCAGGGAATGATTCCAGTGCTTCAGCATTCAAAGAGGCACTCGTTCGTCACAGGAACCATAGGTAAAAAAGGGGGAAAAGACTCCGATGGTGTAGTAGAATTAAGGAATTTTATTGCCTCAATAAACCAGGGGTCACATTACATAATAAACAGGGTAATCGAAATTTAAAAATAGAACGTTAAAAAAGCCGGCATATAAGCAAAACAAACGCCCGTGCAATACTACATGGGGCTCGATAGCGTAAAGGCAAACACTGCGTAGCCACGCCCTGGGCTCACTTAATAGGTCTCTAATTATGTGAGATGTAATCTCATCCTTATGCACTACCACCTAATATCTCTAACGTTAAAACCACTTGATCTTACCAGATCTAACGAATATCTATTAGCCTAGATGATTTTTGGCCAGAAAATTGCATGTGGGGGGGCTAACCCGTCCACATATACCACCTAATATCTCTATTTTGATGTGGAATATCTCTGAAATGATGTGAGATCTACCGTTAAAACCACTTGATCTTACCGGATCTAACGAATATCTATTAGCCTGAAGGATTTTTGACCAGAAAATTTGATAAGGGGGGGCTAACCCGTCCATATGTACCACCTAATATCTCTATTTTGATGTGGAATATCTCTGAAATGATGTGAGATCTACCGTTAAAACCACTTGATCTTACCGGATCTAACGAATATCTATGAGCCTGAATGATTTTTGGCCAGAAAATTTGATAAGGGGGGACCAACCCATCCTTTTTTACCACCTAATATCTCTATTTTGATGTGGAATATCTCTGAAATAATGTGAGATCTAATGTTAAAACCACTTGATCTTACCGGATCTAACGAATATCTATTAGCCTGAATGATTTTTGGCCAGAAAATTTGATAAGGGGGGCCAGCCCCCCCTCAATCACTTAATAAGTCTCTAATTATGTGAGATCTAACGTTTAAACCACTTGATCTAACAAATAGCTTCCAAAAGAGCTAACTTTTTGGTCAATTTTTTGATAAGGCGGGCTGATGACAGGTTAGCCCCCCCCCCCAGCAAATAACTGTTAATATTGCTTCTTCTGTGTGAGATCTAAGGCAAACAAAGGTTGATCTAACCTGATCTAACAAAGATCTAACAAACTGCATAAGATTTTTTCAAAAATTTTGATATGGGGGGCTAACCTGGCAGAGGTGCTTTCACCTGCTAAGTTTCCTCCCAATGTCCAATATGATTCATCACTATAGAATCAGTGTGAAATTCTCCAAGACAGTATGAATCATCATATCAGAGCTCACTCAGCAGACCTCATGCATCAATCACTGCTCTCTGTTAGCCCCCTTTCACAGTTATACGACTTGTCCCACGATTTTGGACTGCAAAATCGCATGACAAGTCATTCTCCATGATTTTGAATCACTACCATTCATATTGGCACGACTTTAAGTCATGCCGACTTCAAAGTATTACATTGACAGATCCCCGTTCTGTCTCTCTCAGGAGCAATCGCGGGTGGCCGGCGGACATCGCGGCCGCCGACCATGCGCATCGGCTTCGGCGTCGCG
Organism: Lithobates septentrionalis; assembly: GCA_037952835.1. Taxonomy (NCBI): domain Eukaryota; kingdom Metazoa; phylum Chordata; class Amphibia; order Anura; family Ranidae; genus Lithobates; species Lithobates septentrionalis. The sequence continues at coordinate 8,113,150 of JBBDGP010000393.1, read as the reverse complement.
CTGCCCCCTAGTGGTCTTAAAGCGGCCGACGAACAATGATGGCATTTCGCCCAGGAGAGCCAACTTGCCACAGTACAATGATGGCAGCTGGTCTTTAAGTGGTTAAAGTAACGCAGTGCTGTATCGCAAAAAATGGCCTGGTCATTAAGGGGGTAAAACCTTCCGGGGCTGAAGTGGTTAATGCTATGTCTTTGTTTGGGGAGATTTTCCCTCACTTCTATTCTACTTGGCAAATTTCAGACAGATCAGGAAGCAAAGGGAAATCTCCCCAGTGGGGACACAGACAAAGAAAGAGACCATTGTTCCATAGTTACCAACATTATGAAAAAATTAATAGGGACACTTTTTTGTATGTAGGCAGAGTTTTATTTTAAATTAGGGGCAGGGCATTTATTTCTAGGTGTGGCTTAGCAGAGAGAAAAAATGCGGCAGAAGGAACAAAGAGGGGGAGAGAGAAAGAGGGAGAAAGGGATAGAAAGGGAGAAAGAGGCAGAGAGAAAAATAGAGATAGGGAGAAAGAGGGAAAGAGAAGGGAGAAAAAGTGAGAAAGGGAGATGGTCAGAGAGTGTGCGGACATGATACAAGAGATGGTCAGAGACTGCAGACATGGTACAGGAGATGGTCAGAGACTGCAGACATGATACAAGAGATGGTCAGAGACTGCAAACATGATACAAGAGATGGTCAGAGACTGCAGACATGATACAAGAGATGGTCAGAGACTGCACACATGATACAAGAGATGGTCAGAGACTGCAGACATAATACAAGAAATAGTATCTTCCCGTGGGCCCCGACAGCTTCCACACCCCTCTCACTCCAACTCCTCCCCAGCTGGGCTGACCCCAGGTATTTAAGGAGGCCTGCCCCCTGCCAAGTTGGGGTTTGGTCAGGGCTCCTTAAGATACCACAGGTAGCTCCACCTCTCTTCCCCTCCTCTCTTTCTAGAAAATGCCAGAGGAAGAGGGAGGTAACCGAGAAGTGACACTGCCTGTGAGTCATTAGCTGCTGTCCTGAGCCACTGCCAGCCCAGAATGAAAACAAACAGGCCTAGCACCCAGCTAGGCCTGCCTAAACTTACCTACACTGCCATAGAAAAGCCTCACTCTAGCACCTCACTAACTAGAGGGTACTACAATAAAAATAGAGGTTTGGCTACAGTTTAGCTTTAAATAATACATGTATTTTTATAGATCTATAGACCAGATGTAACAGAGGGACAGTAGTGGAGGAAAGAAGAGCGGGGTATGTGTCTCCCAATAAAGGACAGCTGGAGATATACTGTATATTGATGCTGCTCATCCATAGTTAAGGCTCCTTCCTAGAAATGCAGAATTTAGAACAGAGAGGATACAGAGTGCAGAGCACAATGATTAATAATCACGTCTGACAATGGGTTCAGTGGAGCTGGAGTGTTTGCCTGAAAAAGATCCTTGGAAATAAGTACTTTGCTGTTTGAAGTTCACCTGCAAACTGCTCTTACTCTGCAATTATCTCCGGCAAAGTTTATTTCAATAATGGAAAATATGAGGCAGCTGCGAGCTGTTTTGTATGAAGGCGATGACAGTAATGTGGCTGATGACGCTATTGTCTATGATAATGAATATAAAACTATTTGGGAGGAGGAACATGATCTATCTCCTGGCCTGTGTCTCCTTTCCAGATTCCCCACAATACTGACATTTTCCTCTGTTTGCATCACTCCAGCACGTTCTTGCAAATACATATAATGTTAAAGCCCAATTCCAGGCAAAAATGAAATTTAAATAGTGCATTATGCCTCAATCATCTTACTTGGCAGTCTTGATTCCAAACACTTCTTCCTAAGCCATCCTGCAGTTAACGAATCAAAGTCACACTATTTTTTTCTTGTCATCTTCTTGGGCACTGGTCCTCCCACCACTCCACGGAGTTCTCCTGCCTCTGAAGCCTATTAACTGCTTTAGGTCCACCCTATAGAAGTTTTACTGCTACTGAATGGCACCTGTAGCACCAGATCACATATATATATATATATATATATATATATATATATATATATACGTGATCCAACATTTCCGGGGGTAGGGGTCGCGCATGCGTGCCACCGGCGGCTAACTTTTGCTGTGTTTACACACAACGAGAGCTGATCGGCAGGTACCGGGTACCCAATGTCCTCTGGCACCCGCCAATCGTCAGGCAGAAACACAGAACTGCGATCTGCCTATGTAAACAAGGCAGATCGCCGTTCAGACAGGTGGGAAGGGTTGGAATTTGTGTCTCTGCAAAGCAGGGAATAAATTCCAACTCTTCTCCTAGTAAAAGCACCTCCCACAGTATAGTAAAACATGGTAAATTGTGTGGTCAGCGATCCATGTTAAGGTTTACAAACATATGGCACCAACATCCCACTTTTAGATAAAAGAAAAAACATAAAGAGGATATGGGACTTTCAAGGTGCAAAAATACACAAAGCGACAAAATATAAAAGGAAAATATATACAATTTTTATTAAACATATTACATCAATAAAAACAGTACATTCAGTATACTCATGGCCAAGGATGAGTGCAAGACATCCTATGAATGACAATGGTTTACTGTAATCACGTCAAGTCAAGTTTTCTGCATGTTTCACCGTATGGCTTTTTCAGGAATAAACGTGAAGATTCTTTGAATATCAAACCTATGCTTCAACAGCTTGTGCAATGAAAACAGAGAGAAAAATACCCATTAATACATAAAATATCATTTTTTTTTTTTACATCATATATGCATCTATGGCTGCATTGAATAAGAAAGTCAAGAAACATTCCCTAAAACAAAAACCAAAGGGCCCTACCTCATGTTGCGAGTTTATTGGCCCACACAAAATTGTTTTAAGGTGAAAGAATGGAATCCAACAAGATACCACAAACACTATCCAGACACTCACGAATAATGCTAGATCACCCGTAGGGAGGGGTGAATAGTCAACTAGTCTGATATAAATATCCTGCCAATAAACATATATATATATATATATATATATATATATATATATATATATATATATATTAGTACTTAATAACACATCATAAAATGACACGCTTATTTGGACCAGGATATATTTATAGTGAGAACTCACTTGAATAGAGTTATCTAGAAGTATGAATGTATGTTGTATATGCCCGTCCCAAAAAAACAACAATGCTCTGCGCTTAGTACAATATTCTAACGGTGTATGTGCGGCACATAAATAATTATATGACTAGTAGCAGCTGCTTAAATAGTAGAACATGTATATAGGCAATAATGAATCAATTAAATTAGATAAATATATAAATACACAATTATAAATATATAAATATATAAAGTGTCTCTTCAGTATTGCAGCAGCGCTGTGCACCCCAATTAAACAGGGTCTCTTTCTTAATCTATTTCAGAAAGTTCAAACACGGATCTGATAGCCAGAGTCCCACCAATAAATAATCAAGATGTATTCTGTGAGGGTAGTAATCCTTTCACCAAGCGATACACCACGTGCTGGGGTCCCCAATGAAAACTCACTCACCAGAAATCAGATCAATAAAAGCCTTGATTAATAGTAGTAAATCTGCATCAATATCCAAAGCGACCACCAGATGTCAGTATTATTCCCAGTAGTTCCAATAGGATATGTAGAAGAAACAAAAATGCTCACATAGCGTGATACTGCTAAACATTTTTATTTGAACCATCCAAACATCCCCTTAAAACCATGCGTACCAAAATTTAATAAACATTGAGCAAAGATAACAAAGTGCACTGTGCCTGATTGCGTCCTCCAGTCGTGAAAACCTGTCAGGAGCGCTCCCTGTGTGTAACCACAGTCACGCGCTTCCTGGTTCCTCGGTTGGTGGAGCACATGCGTCACTTTCTGTGCGACACGTCCCTAACGTTTTGTCACTTCCTGGACTTCTTCTGAGGGCGTGACACACAAGAAAGGAGGCCGGTATTTATATAAGTGGCAGGCGGAACAGCCAATCAGCAGAAGCAGACGCCCGGATGACTCACACATCCCCGCCCCTAATGCTAAATACTGTCAGCAATGTGTGAAATAACATCATCCGGACATTCTGCTCCCACAGGTCGTATTAAGCATGACAATACCGGTTCTAGTGGAAAATGACCTAATGCATAAAAAACAAGTACCTTGAATACCTGCAATCATTCAGTGTATGCGGTGCGGACATTGATCCGCAGCGCTATCATTGAGCAAGCACACTTTCGGTATTCATTAAAACTGATTAAAATATTCACTCTCAAAATATAAAAGTTTTCAGTAAACAAGAATTGTCTAGCAATTTTACATCATACATTGCTTATCCTATGAATAAAGATAAAAACTGCATAGCGATTTCTTAGCACGTATTGAATAATCGCATACGCTAAATTGCACCTGATGAACATATGTTGGAATATTAAAATAAATATATTGTCTAGCAATTTTACATCCAACATTGCTTATCCTATGAAAAGGTAAAAACTGCATAGCGATTTCCTAGCACGTATTGAATAATCGCATACACTAAATTGCACCTGATAAACATATGTTGAAATATTAAAATAAATATGTATTAAAATTGTATATCTAAAATGTATATATGTACATATATAAAATATATGACAATCCACATGTAAATATATGTATATAAAACATCTATATATAAAACGTGATCATATAGGAGTCAAAATTCCATTATAATAAAACATTACACTGTGATAGAATGAAACTGGAACCATACCCCAGGGTATGTCTATGTGTCACTGATAAAACAATTTATGTCAAGCTCTATGTTAAGAGAAGTATACTAATGTTATACTGGAAGCCTCTATCGTTCAAACCGCTTTTTTAAAAAAAAAAGTTGTCAGTCTTTTTTTTATAGCGCAGAAAATAAAAAACACAGAGGTGATCAAATACCACCAAAAGAAAGCTCTATTTGTGGGAAAAAAAGGACATCAATTTTGTTTGGGTGCAACGTCGCACGACTGTTCAATTGTCAGTTAAAACGACGCAGTGCCGAATCACAAAAAGTGTCTGGTCAGAAATGGAGTAAATTGTTCCGGGGCTGAAGTGGTTAAGGTAAAAAAAAAATATGCCACTACCTGTTCTGTCTATTCCCCTCCGCAAACACATGACTCTTATAACCTAACTGCAGCACCACTCCTCTCACTTCCTGCTCTCACAGTAGAATCCGCGGACAGCAGAGAGCTATAGGCTCCTGCTGCTGTCAGTCAAATTCCTTTGAGTCTGAGTACTGTGAGGCATGTTCAGGAGAAGGAGGGAGAAGTGGACAATGCCCGTGGGGGACTTCCAAAAGAGGAGGTAAGGGCAATTTCGCTGCACAAAGCAGGTAAGTATAAAATCTTTTTTATTTTATAATAAAAAAAAATAAGCCTTTAATAGCACTTTAAGTAACTCTCAGACTTGGAGTGAGAAAAGTGTTCATATTAGATTAAATAAAGCAAATCAGAGCTTTGTCCATCTGACTACATAGTCCTTGGAATACATTCCCAGAGAACAGCAGGCCTAGCAATCGATCAGGAAAACCCAATGGACAGGGCCGGACTTTCCATTGGGCTTGACAGGGCTCAAGCCCATGGGCCCCGGGCCAATAGGGGGCCCTGCCGGCCCCGCCCGTTCCGAAAGTCGCCGAGAGCAGCCGAAAGCCGCCGAAAGCCGCAGAGAGCCGCCGAGAGCGGCCGAAAGCCGGCTCTGTATCTCGGCGGCGCCATTTTTAAACTGAAAGGCTGCAATGACAAAGCAGCAATGACACTGGATCAATGTTACACTGACAAGTCTGCAAATGACACTGGGGCAAGGCTACACTGACACTGACAAGGTTGCAAATGACCAGGCTACACTGACAACGTTGCAAATGGCCAGGCTACACTGACAACGTTGCAAATGGCCAGGCTACACTGACAAGGTTGTTGCAATGACACTGACAAGGCTGCAGTTGGACACTAATAAGGCTGCATTGATGGGCATTTAAATGTAAGTTTTTTTCCTTAAACTTCCCTCTTAAGAGTTTTTTTCCTTAAAATTCCTTTCTAAACTTGGGGTGCGTGTTATACGCCGATAAATATCCATTTTATCCATTTTTATTACTTTTATTAATCGTGGACCCAGGACGAATACCAGTACAGTATCCCCCTCTTATACGCATATATATTATCTACTTTTGTGAGTAGCCATTTGGCTGTTTTGTCTTGTCCAGTTAAACAGAAGTTCTTTAATACTGCACTGAGTCTGGCGCATCTTGTACTTTTCTATTTCTGTTTTTTAGAGCTGTGCATACTGTATGTATAGAAGGTAGGGCCCGAATTTTCCCTGTGTTCTGCTTTACGGGTCAGATTATTCACTGCTATTATGATATTGTAGAAAACTGGTATAGGGTTTCAGAAAATAGATGCAAATCTACTGAATCGTTCGTATGTCAATGCCTTGCAACAAGAATGTTTTAGTGGGGAACAAAGAACCCCTTTGTAGGGATGAGGTTAGGGTTCACCACAATTATGGGTTTGCGAATCACAAAATGTTGTTCTTCTTCATAGGTTTGATGCTGAAAATAAGAACAATCATGCAATCCATAAGCTTTGTCCCTGGTCAGCTGAATCACGAGATCCAAAATCTGCAGGAATAGATAACCCAGACCCCTCAGTATAAAAAGGGGGCTCACAATAGCCATATTGTGTGTTGTTGTTATTAGGGAGAGTTGACAGTTATGCATAGGGAAGAATAATACTGTACTATAAGGCTCCGTTCACATGTATGTATGCGAATAACCACTTCAATAATGGGCACTTTCACCCCCTTCCTGCCCAATTTTTAGCTTTTAGCGCTGTCGCACTTTGAATGACAATTGCAGGGTCATACAACGATGTAAACAAAAAACATTTTTTATCATTTTTTTGAGACAGAGAGCTTTCTTTTGGTAGTATTTAATCACCAATGGGCTTTTCATTTTTTGCTAAACAAAAAAAGACCAAAAATGATTATAAAATTTTGTAAGTAATTTTCCTCCTTCACTGATGTGCGCTGATGAGGCTACACTGACGGCACTGATAGGCTGCACTGATGAGGCAGCACTTATGGGCACTGATAAGGCAGCACTGATGAGGTGGCACTGATGAGCACTGATGAGGAGGCACTTATATGCAGCACTGATGGGCACTGATAGATGGCACTGATATGCAGCACTGATGAGCACTGATAGGCGGCAATGATGGGCACTGATGGGCACTGATGGGAGGCACTGATAGACGGCACTGCTGAAGAGGCATTGATTGGCACTGACAGACATCACTGATGGGCACTGAAAGGCATCACTGATGGGCACTGATTGGCATCACTGGTGGACACTGGTGAGCATCACTGGTGGGCAGGCCCGGACTGGCCATAGGGCAGACCGGGCAAATGCCCGGTGGGCCGGGGCCGTCGGGCTCAATTTCGGGGCCGCGGTCTGATGTCTGTTTGATGACCGGGCCACACAGCGAGAGGTAAGCGGCAACCGCAGCCTGGAGAGGGTTAACACAGGCCGCGGTCGCCGCTCACCTCCCGCTATGCGGCCGTGCCTGTGTCTCCTCTCCAGGCTCTCCTGCCCTGCCTACGATGTCATCTATCAGCAGAGCAGGGGCAGGAGGAGCCGGAGATCTGTATCTGTGGTTGCTAGGCAGCAGGTCGGATCCAATCAAAATAGCTATCGCTGCCCGCGCACGCGCGCTGCGGCCGGCGATAGCTAGTCAACGGGGACGCTGCCAGGGCTGGGGCCGCCGATGTCATGGAAACGTATGACGTCAGGAGACCCCGCCCACCTAGGCAGATTACAACCATTCAAGGGGAGTGAAGGAGGAGCTTAAGTACACAGAGAGAAGTGAAGCCATCAGATCAGGCGTGCATCCAAGGAAAGAAGACACGGAAGGAATACAGGTAAAAAGGCAGACCAAGAAGTAATGGAGGACACAGGAAAGTGTAAATATATAAAGATGAATGGCGGGAAAAAGGAGATAAGGAAGGGGGATGGAGGGAAGAACATATAGAAAGAAAGGGGGGATATATAAAGAGAAAAGAAGAGTAAGAGAGAAAAAAGGAAAAAAGAAACAGAAAAAGAGAGACAAAGGAGAGGAAATTAACCACTTGCTTACTGGGCACTTAAACCCCCTTCCTGCCCAGACCAATTTTCAGCTTTCAGCGCTCTCACACTTTGAATGACAATTGCGCAGTCATGCTGCAGTTTACCCAAAATAAATTTTTATCATTTTTTTCACACAGATAGAGCTTTCTTTTGGTGGTATTTAATTGCTGCTGGGTTTTTTATTTTTTGCTAAAAAACAAAACAAAAGGGGACCAAAATTTTGAAAAAAAACCCAAATAAAACTGTTTCATAGTTTGTTATAAAATTTTGAAAACAGGTAATTTTTCTCCTTCACCGATATGCTCTGATGAGGCTGCACTGATAGGCGGCACTAATGGGTACTGATGGGTGGCACTGATAGGTGGCACTGATAAGCGGCACTGATAAGCGGCACTGATAGGTGGCACTGATAAGCGGCACTGATAGGTGGCACTGATAAGCGACACTGATAAGCGGCACTGATAGGCACTGGTAGGCACGACTCCATGATTATCCCGTCACCAACCACCCTCGCGAACGGGCGGTTGCTGGAAAATGGGCTGCTCAGTCTAAAATGCCCGGGCCTATTTTTTGTCCCAGTCCGGGCCTGCTGGTGGGCACTGACAGGCATCACTGATGGGCATCACGGATCGCTGTGAGGAAAGCCGCTTATCAACTCTCCACGCTGTCAGTGTAAGAAGAGGAATGCCGATAACTAGCACTTCCTATTTACACTGTGATCGGCTGTAATTGGACACAGCTTATTACATGGTAAATAGCCTATGTCATAGGCTCTTTACCGTGATCGGTAATGCGGTGTGTCCAAGCAACACACTGCTCCACGGATCGCCACACTGCACACCACCGGGGGGGGGAGTGCTTGAGCAGTCGTTCTGAAGGTAGTCATATGTCATCCACTCAGAACATTTAAGCCCCCTTCCGGCTGTCAATCTTCTGTAGGCCAGGTGGGAGCCGGTTAACCGCATCTAATTCACATAACATATGAACTGAACCGGCTTTCAATGGAGCCAGTTCACAAATGTCCGGGGTAGCCACAGTCCATTTTTGAAAAGGGCCTTCTGCAATTTTGCGTCTGGTTTAGGTGTATATTCAAATAAAAATTTGCACCCGAATTGCACGTGACATGGTGAACAAAACTGCACTTGACTCCAGACATGTGTGAACCTAGCCTAATGTGCTTTTAGTTGTGGCATTGGTACATGTCCCCTAGGACAGTTGATTGTAATGTTTTAGTTTGACAGTAGCCTATTTATTAGACTTTATGCCACGTACACACGGTCGGACTTTTCGTCTACAAAAGTCAGACAGCCTGTCCGACAGACTTCCGGCAGACTTTCGGCGGACTTGCGGCATACTTTCTAACGAACGGACTTGCCTACACACGACCACACAAAAGTCCGACGGATTCGTACGTGATGACGTACACCGGACTAAAATAAGGAAGTTCATAGCCAGTAGCCAATAGGTGCCCTAGCGTGGCTTTTTGTCCGTCGGACTAGCACACAGACGAGCGGATTTCGGGGTCCGTCGTAGTTACGACGTAAAGATTTGAAGCATGTTTCAAATCTAAAGTACGTCGGATTTGAGGCTAAAAAAGTACGTTGAAAGTCCGGAGAAGCCCACACACGATCGGATTACCAGCCAGCTTTAGTCCGTCAGCGTCCGTTGGACTTTTGTAGACGAAAAGTCCGACCGTGTGTACGCGGCATAACAATCAGTCAGAATGGACATTCTCATAACAAAAGCCTATCCCCATCCAGGACTTTTGCGGCAAAGTTTGTGAACTTTGAGCAAGATTTGCATACTGTTTTGGAACCAAACCAGGCCAGATTCGCTCATCCTTATCTCTTCAGCAGTTCACCAGATGACTAATCCCAGTTTATGAAAACTAGTTTCTCATCACTAATTACAATAAGACAAGTATCTAATATAATTAGCTTTGCGTTAAAGACCTCTCTGAGTACACCCGTAGACCTACACCAAACCCATGACCCCATCACAACGTATTCGCTGTAGTTGTTTGTACCTGCAACCCAACCCTCTTTACTTAATTTGTATCTACAATCCCTACAGAAAGCCTCTTTCAGTTTCTGGAGTTGAGTGAAGGCTAGAGGGTTCTCAAGGAATGAATCCATTTGCAGTTCCCTTTAATGCTCATCATGTTGGTTCATCATTGTGTGTACCCTGTTCTGACAAATGACTTGGCCACAGTCTTACAGGTCTACAGTAGGTTGTGTCTACAGTGGCAGGTTTCCATATTCCTTTTGTTCCATGGCACATCTCACCATTCATTAGGCCAACAATTTAGCAACTCTCATACATGCCAGCCGAGCTATAAGTATTTCATGGGCTGTGTCATCTCCAGCCATGGGCTGCTCTTCCATCAACCTTGTTTTCAGGAATATTGTAACGGTAATGTGTTGGCTGTGGAAGTAAATGTAACTGTTACTGTTTCCCTAGGCTTAGCTGTGACTTGTGATATACACAGATATGGTTTAGTGTGCTGTGTTTGCCAAGGCTATTTTTTACTCTTTGAATCTTAACTACCTTATTCACCGCCATCCCCATCACCACAATCACTTTTGGAACCCAATGCCTCTGTCCGTCCTATTTCTATATTGTCCTTCTTTTTGCTCTAATAGAAAAATGTATTTTTTTTAACTACCAAAAATGTTATACTATGCTAAATCAATCATGCATCTTATACATTATTGAATTGGTCATTTAAAAAAGTAAATATAAAGGAAAAGTAATGTTTAAAAAAGCACCTGGGTATTTAAAGCTAAGCTACACTTTATCGGAGCACCACAAACTGAAAAAGCTATTTCATTAATTTTTTTTATATTAAAAGCAAACTCACCTGTCCATCCAAGTCTCCAAGCTTTATTTTGTCAAGAAATCACTTTGAAAAACACCGCCCCCCCTAGCATTTCTAGCTGTGGTCATCTTGAGTAAGGGCAGGTGATTCATGTAGCATTTACTTCCTGGAATCCACCTGCTCTTGGCTCGGGCATGCAGGTGGGAGGGCATGTTTAACTTAGAAAGCCCTCCCCCCGCCTCCAAATGAAAGAAGAAAAAAATGCCCATGAGGATTAATGGGATGTATGACATCATTTTGGTCTAGGCCAGAAACCAGGAAGCAGCTGAAGAAATGTGAAAAAATGGTTTAAAACAAATAAATATAATATACTTTCCTTTCCATTTACTAAAGCTAGCAGTATAAGAATGAAAAATAGTTATTGTTGATTAAAAGAGATTAGTTTCACTTTAACCAATAGGTTTTTGCATACTCTTCATGAATATTGTGTAGGAGGCGTGGCAAAGGTCTGTCTTTTGTCTACATGATTTGCGCTAAAATAAGTCCCTCTTTCTTGTCTAAGAAAGGTGGGTGCACTATGCCACTATATTACCCCACCCCCCACCCCCACACACACACTTTCCCAGCAGCATACACTTACTTTTCCTCAATGCTCTGTTCAACTGTTGGGAAGGGGAGCATTCGAGTGGTCCTCCATACCTGGTGCTGGATGTAGGGGGAATGAAGGAAAGCTAAGTATATGTTCTTTTGCCCAGAATGGCCAATGCAGAGGTTTCCTTTAAGGCAGAACTCCGGCCAAAATCAAGGGAGAACTGAATAGCCAAAAAAATAAAATAACCAAGCCAGCTTTTGCTGCAATATGCAGCAGATATTGTCCAAATTATGTCCCTCGTAGACATGTGCACAGCCAAAAAAAATTTGTTCATTTTCGTTTTCGTTTCATTAGTTTATTATTTTTTTCGTTTTTCGGGTCATTCGTTATGATCGCGATTCGTAAATTCGTTCATTCGTAAATTCGTAAATGCGTTCATTCGTGCATTCGTACACATAAGTTCGAACATTCGTTCATTCGTACATTCGTTCATTCGTACATTTTACATTTGTACATTCGTAAATTCATACATTCGTAAAATCGTACATTTGTAAATTAGAAAATTCGGAAATTTGTAAATTCTAAGTTTGAAAATCCAAAAACCCGAAAATTCAAAAATCTGAAATAGTAACTAACTATTAAATTATAGGTATTGTAATTTCCTTTCAAATTTGACTGTCAGTGAACGTAACACATACGAATTTATCCGAAGTTACAAATTATCCAAAACAAATGCTGCATCTAAACAAATGGAACAGAACAAATTAATAACAAATAATAATAATAAAACGTTGTTATTATTATTATTGTTATTTATTATTATTAATTCATAACGTTCCATTCCGTTTTTTCGGATCATTCATAACTTTGGATAAATTTGTATGTGTTACGTTCACTAACAGCCAAATTTGAAAGGAAATTACAATACCTATAATTTAAAAGTTACTAGTAATTACTAATAGTTAAGTTATTATTAGTTAACTATTATTTCAGATTTCCGAATTTTCGAATTTACAAATTTACGAATTCACTAATTTACTAATGTACGAATGTACGAATGCCCGAATTTACGAATGTCCAACTTTATCGAATTTACGAATATTCGGAAAAAATTTGTTAAACGGGTTTTCGTTACTTCGGATATTCCCGAATTAAAAAACAAATTTGGAACGAAACGAATTGCACATGCCTAGTCCCTCGCAGTATTTTCTCTGCTCCTAGATGTCCTCTGTCTGCCAACATTGTACAACCCACTTCCTTTGAGCCCATAGCAGCTAAAACAGAATATGAAAAACATTTGGCTACAGTAAGTAAAACAAATCCTCCAAAAATGTTTAAAGCCCAACTTTAAAATCCTCTATTGCAGTGGGGCCAGCCTAGTAGCGCAGAGGAATTGGGCAAAAGAAGTAAATCTTTTTTTCTATGCCACCTGGACCCAAACGAGCAGCTAACCCTTACAGTGTTGGTGCAACCCCATTAAAAGGAGCATTTTAAAGTTTTCTGGGGTTGGCCTTATTGACAAGGAAAAGGTAAGGGCAGAAAGACATGCTGCAGGATCATTGGCTCCTGCCTAAATTGGCTCTAGCAAATTGGAGAGGGAGAGGCTTTAATAGACTTTGGTGGTACCGTATATCAACTGACAAAAGACAGTCGCAAATAAAAATTCAGAAAGAATTTTTATTACAAAGGTAAATATAACATTCGACCTTTACATATTAAAACCAATGGTGATAATCAAAACCCGACATAGTGTCCTATAGTCACACCACATTGTTACAACTGGAAAATGAATATATATTGGTTGCTCTACATCAGGCATGTCCAAAGTCCGGCCCGCGGTCCGGTTTTGAACGGCCCGCCTGATTATATAAACATATATATCTTTTGTGGCCCCCCGACGATCTCCCAGCGCCGGGGCCACAAAAGATATATAGTCTGGATGCACAACACAGCCGTGAGGGCATTGCCATTAAGACAGCGGGGCGCCGAGCGAGGCCATGGGGCTGCTCGGTCTCTCCTTCAGGACCGCATTCCCACCGGGAGAGTCATCACATTGAGCCACCGTGTAACCCTGTGCTCTAAGGCAGTGAGTCAGGGGCAGCCATGATGAAAAAGGGCATGCCCTTGACTTAAACAGTGAGAAAACAGAGGGGACCCCTAGTGGGTCAAAAAATAATGTTGTCCCAAAATGTCAAAAGGACCCAAAGAGGAGGTGTTTTGTCACATATGGCGACCCATCACATTTGGCTACCCACTGGAGTGCGCATGCGCGACGACGCCATATGCGTTTCAACAGTTTTAGGACAAAAGAGCACACTAAAACCATCACGGAAGTGATGTTCCGTCGCCGTCATCTTGCTACACCCCGCACTTCTCCATAGTAAGTATACACTGAGAAGGGGGGAAAGCGGACATCTTCTTACACCCATCGGAGTCTTGCATTTTACACTTATTTTTTAGCAGTAAAGCGAGTTTATCTAGTGAAATACAGTACTTACAATTCCATCTGACTCGTTAGATGTTGAATTTTAAAAGCAGCGTCAAGCCTGCTTATGTCATAGTTTTGCTAATCTGACAGAAGTTCGCTGCTTTCAAAATTCAACATCTAACCAGTCAGACGTAGTTCTAAGTACTGTATTTCACTATATAAACTCAGTTTACTGTTACAAATAAGTGTAAAATGCAAAACTCCGGTGGGTGTAACAAGATGTCCGCTTTCCCCTTCTCAGTGTATCCTTACTATTGAAGAGTGCAGGATGTAGCAAGATGGCGGCGACTGGACGTCACTTCTGTTACACATTCTAACGGGTCGCCTAAACTGACGAAACAACAGTGTTGGAACGCATATGGCGGCGTCACGCATGCGCATTCCAGCGGGAAGCCAAATGTGATGGGTCACCATATGTGACGAAACAGGGGCAGTAACACCACAGCAGAGGCCTGTCATATGCATAACAATAAAGTGACATTTGACATTAAATCATAAAACAGCTTTAGTAAACAAATTAATTGTATTAATTTAAGTCTATCCACCAAAGGATCGCCAGGGATCCCACATTAACCAGACCGCATTGGAAGGAAAAAAATAAAAGAATAAGGGGAAAGGAGAAGAAAAGAAAGATGCATGGCATCTGTTGCTGAACCCATATTTCACAGAAAAGGTTTATATGAATTGACCTTACAATATGTACAGTAGCTCACAAAAATGAGTACACCCCTGACATTTTTGTAAATATTTTATTTATTTATTTTTTTTTCCATAAAAGTTTTTATTGTGAACAAAGTATTGTTACACAGTTTTTACAAACAATAGGTGAATAGACAACATAGATCTTATTGACATGACTTATTTCACTGAAGTATAGCGAGTCAGATATATGTTTAACAGCAAATCAAACAGACGTATAAAAGAGTAAAACAGCCTCGAACTCGAGGTTTACCTCATCATCTGAGATCAGGAACCGTCTTAGGCAGGAGTATCACCTTGATTATGGTTTCAGAAATTAGGGGCTAATTGAAGAAATGGCCGTGTGTAGTTAGCTATAAGTCCGTTTGTTTGTTCCTGAGCACGTGTGGATTTTGTCGGGCTTGCAAGGTGGGGTATGTCTGTATGGGGAGTTAGTCTCGGTAGTTTTTGAAATGTGAGGATTAGATGGCGAATTATACACCAAAGTTAGGGTAGTCATGGGGGTAAGTAGATGGTTAACGTCGTCTGTTCAGTTGGGGTAGGGGTGTAGAGAGGGGAATAGACATAGAGGTGCATGGGATTGAGGGATAAAGTGAAAGGCAGAAGTAGGGGGGGGGAGGGAGGGACCTGGGGTATCCCCTCCCCAGTCTCCACCGGGCTTCAAAAGCATGCATGTTTTCGTGGGCGGATCCCTATCTGAAGGGGAATTCCCCCCGGGATCCGCATTAAAGCGGGAATTAGCGAATCAGCGAGTTTTGATGAGTAGGTGCATATCTCAAAGGAGTTATTTGGCTTATTTCATTCAGTCACTGTGGGGGGATTCGGGACGGTTTGGCCTCATAATGGATGTATATCTCTCTGTGGTGCAGAAGTGGGTCCAACAGGCCCACGTTCGGGAGAATTTTGAAGGCGAATTCCTCCATCTCAGCCACTTTGCCCACACGGGAAAACCATTCAGACATAGTTGGGATACAGGGGGATCTCCAGTGGGCTGAGATGCATAATTTGGCTACGTTGATCATATGTATTCCCAGAGACTTTCTGTATGTGTGGGCTGAAGTGGAGGAATGGTGGAGAATGAGTCTGGCAGGAGTATAGTCTAGAGGGTATGTGGTTACCTGGGAAGTGATGTCATGCACCTGTTTCCAGAAAGTCTGGAGAAGAGGGCAGGACCACCAGATATGTAAAAATGAACCTATATCATTGGAGCATCTCCAACATCTGTTTGGCGTCTCAGGATGAAATTTGTTTATTAATTCAGGTGTACGGTACCATCGGGATAGGGTTTTGTAATTATTCTCTTGTATCGTGACATTGAGGGAGCCTTTGTGTGCTATTGTGAAAATTTGTTCCCAGTTCTCTTCCGCTAGGTCTATTTGAAGTTCCCTTTCCCAAGCCTGGCAAGCTTTGGTATCTTTGGGGGAAGTCAGGGCAAAAAGCATAGAGTGGGTACTTGCAATCAAGTGTTGTTGCGGTGTGGTTTGGGAGCATAAGTTTTCAAATGGGGTTAAGTTTCTAGATAGAGACGTGTTTCGGTGCGTTGTTGTGAGAAAATGGCGAATCTGGAAGTAATTCCATAGCGGGAGGGGTTCGCCCCCTGTATTTGTTGGAAGTGCATCACGGTTTCGAAATTTGCCATCTCTAAAGAAGTGTTGGGCTAATATATCTTTGTGTGGCCAAGCGTCTTTAAGGAAGGTGTTGGACATCCCCGGGACAAAGGCTGGGTTAAGTCGGATAGGCGTAAGGGGCCCTGGGTTAGAGGAGATTTAGAATTTTTTACAAACTTCCCTAAAGCTCCTGAGGGTAGCCTCTATTAGGGGGTGTTCTTTTAGGGTTTTGGGAATATGGCCTTGGAGAATCCAGGGGGTATTTCTAATGGGCAAGTGGGAGAAGGAGCCCTCTAGTCTCACCCAGTCTTTAACCCCCTCGTGTACTGACCAGTCTACAATTCTTCCCAGATGGCAAGCTCTGGAATACTTCTGCAAGTCTGGTAGTCCAATACCCCCTTTGTTTTTGGTTTTCGAGAGTTGGGTGTAGCTTATCCTAGGGCGCTTGTGTTTCCAAAGAAACTTCAGAGATTGTTGTTTAATTGTGTGAAAGAAAGCTGCAGGGAGTTTGATGGGTATTGTTTGTAGCAGATATAGGACACGAGGGAGCACATTCATCTTTAGGATGGCCGCACGGCCGAACAAAGAGAAATGGGGTTTGTCCCATCTGCGTAGGTCCTTGGAAATTGTGCGAATCAGCGGGGTGAAGTTTTTTTTCATCAAACAAGGTTTTATTAAGCAAAGGTGATGCATATAAATACATAGCATTTCTATTATATATATATATACATAAAAATGCATATTAACAAGGAAAGTATACAATTTTAATGTAGTCAACATTAGGGGTAATATATGTTAATGTAGAAATAAATGTATACCACTATGAAAACTACTATCATCATAACTAGGGTTGTCCCGATACCGATACTAGTATCGGTATCGGCACCGATACCGAGCATTTGCCCAAGTACTTGTACTCGGGCAAATGCTCCCGATGCTTCCGCCGATACTATGACAGTCAGCGGTGATCGGCGTGTGGGGGAGTTACTAGCTTCCCCCCCGCGGCTTTCAGTGACATACAGCGGTGATCGGTGCTTGTAACTTCCCCACGCGATCACCGCTGACTGTCACTGCATCCTCCTCCATGCCCCCTCTGTTCCTCTGTCCCCCTCTCCTCTGTCTCCCTCCGTTCCGTTCCTCTGTCCCCCTCTCCTCTGTCTCCCTCCGTTCCGTTCCTCTGTCCCCCTCTCCTCTGTCTCCCTCCGTTCCGTTCCTCTGTCCCCCTCTCCTCTGTCTCCCTCCGTTCCGTTCCTCTGTCCCCCTCTCCTTATCTGTCCCCCTCCGTTCCGTTCCTCCATTCCTCTGCCTCTCCGCTGTCCCCTCCGTTCCTCCGTTCCTCTGCCTCTCCGCTGTCCCCCTCCGTTCCGTTCCTCTGTCCCCCTCCGTTCCGTTCCTCCGTTCCTCTGCCTCTCCGCTGTCCCCTCCGGTCCGCCGTCCTCCTCCTCCTTCCTGTGTGAATGGAGAGAGTCAGCTGACTCTGTCCATTCACATAACTGAAACATTGTAATCTCCTGTGATTACAATGTGTCAGTTTATGAATGGACAGGAGCCGCTGTCTTCTCCATTCATTCTCAGTGCAGCTGAGGCTGCAGAGAAAGAGACTGGGGAATCTCTATCCTCTGTCTCTTTCTCTGTCTCAAGGGGGAGATATCAGGGGTATGTTAAGACCCCTGATATCTCACCAAAGCCCCCCAACAGGGCTGATTTAAAAAAAAAAAAAAAAAAAAACATATTGCAAAAATGAATAAAAAAATTATTATTGTAAAAAATAAAAATTGTAAATAAAAAAAAAAAACACACAGACACCGTTCACCCCTCCCCCCCCCCCCCCCCCCCCGAAAAAAAAGAAAGCATTGTTAAAAAAAAAAATAAATAAAAAAAAAAACTGTCACGTGACATAAAAAAAAAGTATCGGTAATCGGTATCGGCGAGTACTTGAAAAAAAGTATCGGTACTTGTACTCGGTCCTAAAAAAGTGGTATCGGGACAACCCTAATCATAACGTGTAATTTTATCACCCCCCCCCCCCCCCGTTGAACATATTTGGTTTAATAGTATTTTATTATAGTACACGTGATATGTATATGCATAATGTGACGCTCTCATATGTGTTATATACCTTTTAAGTCTATAGGGGATATATTGTGTTCAGTCAGCTCTATTAATGTAAATATGTTTTTTGTATGGCAAGGTAGTGTTAACTTCTGTTTTCCACTCCGTCACACTGGGAGGGGATGGTCTCATCCACTTTCTTGCAATAATTTTTCTGACGGAGAATAGAGTCTCATGTAGGAATACCTTGGTGAATTTGTCAACTGTGTCTGGAAATATCCCTAGGAGACATTGTTTTGGTTCTAACGCTATTGGGGAGCCCATGGTGTCGTGTAGAAATGTTATGACTTTGCATGTTTGAGGGCTTCCTCCCACTCCTCATTTTCCATCAGGCCTTCCTCTCTCTCCCATCGAGGCTTCAAATCAAACGCTATTTTTGACGAGGTAGGAGTTAGAAGCATATTATAAAATGTGGATATTAGTCCACGTGGGTCTGTACTTTTAACAATAGCCATAACGGGATGAAGAGCAGGAGGAGCCTCAACCTGTAAGAATTGTGTTTGGGTTGCATGTCTTACTTGCAGGTATCTGAAGAACATGAAGTTTGGAAGAGAAAACTCCTCTTTGAGTATATCGTAAGTCTTGAGAGTTCCATTGAACAGCAGATGATGTATATAGTAAATTCCCCTAGACTCCCACAACTCCGAGTCCGGTATGTTAATGAATTCTGACATATCTCTATTGTGCCATATCGGTGCATGGTCATGCAGTCTTGGTATTCCTAATTTGGTGGAGGCAAGGTCCCAAATACGTCTATAATGGTGTAACAAGGACTTCTTGTCTCCCTCCACCTCAGTATTCCTGGATCCCGCCGATATTGCGTATAGTGAATCGCCTGTGAGTTGCACACTTTTGGAGCAAAGAAGGGTCAGGAAGCGTATGTTGTCTGTCTTGTCTATGTGGAATAGTTGTGATAGTTGTGATGCAATGTAATAAAGGTTCAGATCCGGTAGGGCCTTCCCCCCCATGTCTGTCGGATTTTTAACCGCTGACCATGCGATTTTATGTCTGCTAGTCCCCCACACAAAGGGTTTGAGTAAAGCTTCAAGAGACTTAAAGTGTTTTAATGGGAGATAGAGTGGGGTATGCCACAATATGTAAAGGATTTTTGGGAGAAGGACCATTTTTATCAGATTTATGCGACCCCATACTCCTAGTGGTAGACGGGCCCAAGTACGTATTTTGGTTTTGACTAGTGAAAAGAGGGGTTCAATGTTAAGGGGAATATAATCAGCCGGATCTCTGGATATATGGATTCCTAGGTATTTGATTGTGTCTGCTCTTTTTAGTGGGGTATCTGTCCATGATTCAGATGGTGGGAAACTGTCTATAGGTAGTATCTGAGACTTTTCCCAGTTCATCTTTAAACCGGAAAACGTTCCGAAGTGTTCAATCAACTGTAATGCTTTTTGAAGGGATGGGCCTGAGTCAGCGAGATATAATAGGGTATCGTCCGCATATAAACTTATTTTTTCAGTTAAGGTTCCCATTTGTAGACCCACGATCTCGGGATTTGCACGGATCGACACAGCCAAAGGCTCTGCAGCTAAGGCATAGAGAAGTGGGGAAAGAGGGCAGCCCTGTCTCGTGCCTCGACTGAGGTCAAACTCTTGAGACGGCCACCCGTTCGCCACCACTCTAGCTGTGGGACTTTGATAAAGTAGTTTGATCCACTTAAGGAATCTGGGGCCAAAGCCATATTTTCCCAAGCATTGCCATAAGTATCCCCACTCCACCGAGTCAAATGCCTTGGCCGTGTCAAGCGTCACAATCACCCGGGATCCTACATTTTCATGTGTGGCCTGTAAATTTATAAACAATTTTCGTAGGTTGAACGAGGTGTTACGACCAGGCATGAACCCCGCCTGATCCGTATGTATCAGAGAGAGAATGACTTTATTAAGTCGGAGGGAGAGTACCTTGGCTAATATCTTGATATCTACTTGTAATAAGGAGATTGGGCGGTAGGATTCGGGGTATCCTGGATCTTTTCCCGGTTTGGGTATGAGGACTGGGGTGAAGTTTTTAGTGTACAAGTCCGATAGGTGTGTGGTTAGTTGGATTCCCAGATAGGTGATAGCGTTTTGTTTCCAGACAAAGGGAAAATTATCTTGGCATTGGGAGACTAGATCTTGCGGGAGAGATATGTTGAGGGCATGGGATTTTGAGAAGTTAATCTTTAGGTTGGTTATTTGACGAAATAGGTCAAAATCTCTGTGGAGGTTTGGGATCGAGGTAAGTGGGTCACTTAGAAATAGCAGAATGTCATCAGCAAACGCCGCTATTTTATACGTATGTCCTGCAATGGGAATACCTTTGATATTCTCGTTCGATCGCAGGCAACGTAGTAGGGGTTCTAGAGTTAAAATAAAAAGGATAGGGGACAGAGGGCATCCTTGTCTCGTTCCATTCCGGATGGAGAAGGCGTCTGACAGGTGGCCGTTTACTTTGACTTTTGCTGTTGGTGTTGGTGTGGTATATAGGGACATAATTAGGTTAAACATTCGGTTCTGTAGACCTAGGTGGCGTAAAACCGCCCCCAGGTAATCCCAGGCCAGCCTGTCAAACGCCTTCTCAGCATCCAGGGATAGAAAGAAGCCTCTTTGTTTTTGGGAAGTTAGCCAATGGTTTAAGTTAATTGCCTTGATGGTGTTGTCCCTGGCCTCTCTGCCAGGAACAAATCCAACCTGGTCTTTCTCTATTATTGTAGGAAGGAGGGGAAGGAGTCGGTTTGCTAAAATTTTGGCAAATAATTTAAGATCTACATTGAGTAGGGAGATTGGTCTGTAACTAGTGACTGAAGTGGTATCCTTCCCCTCCTTCGGGATGACCGTGATATGCACTTCTAGTAATCTGTGAAAAGGTAACGTTGATGAGGTTAAGGAGTTGAATGTCTTCAGAAACGGGGCTGCGAGTATATCTACAAAGGTCTTATAATAAGGTGCTGAGAAGCCGTCTGGGCCTGGGCTTTTTCCCGTTTTTAGTTGTTTGATCGCTCTCTTAAGTTCCTCTTCGGATATGGGGTTGTCTAAGTCGCGAGCCTCTTCCCGGAGTATGAGTTTGGGGCTGAACTTTTTGAGGAAATCTGTGATAAGGGTTTTTCTAGAGGTTTGGCCTACAGTTGTTTCGGGTTGCTGTGGTATTTATAAAGTTCTGTGTAGTAGCGCTCAAATTGAGAAGCTATGTCTGCTGAGTTTGAGCTTGAGTTACCTAAGGAGTCTTTTATGGTGTGGATGTTAGTGCTAGCTTTCTTAGATTGGATAGCTCTGGCTAGTAGTTTCCCGCACTTGTTCCCCTGTTCATAAAATAGCTTTTGATTTAGCATAAGTTTGCGTCGGGTTTTGCGGTTGAGGACTTCCAACAGAAGTTTCCTGGTTTGAGTAAGTTCTAGGTATGTGTCTTGTGATTGAGCCTGCTTGTGAAGTAGTTCTAGTCTCTTTATTTTGTTAGTTAGTTCCCGTAAAGTTATTTGTTGTGTTTTTTTCCGATTAGCCTGAAGTGTGAGAAATTCCCCCCGGATGACGCACTTATGTGCCTCCCAAAGGGATAGGGGTGCTGTTTCGGAGTTGTCATTTTCCCTGAAGTAGTTGCTTAGGCTAGTGCGGATGTGATTGGTGTCGATTTCTGAAGGGAGGAGAGACGGGTCAAGACGCCATATCTTTGTGACCAAGTTTCTTTCCGGGAAGGAAAGGGAGAGGGTGATCGGGTGGTGATCTGAGATGAGTAGGGGTTCAATGGTAGCAGATTTTAAGAAGGGGAGGTCTTTTTGGGAGAGGAAAAGGTAGTCTAGCCTAGAGTACCTATTGTGAGGTGCGGAGAAAAAAGAGTAATCTTTCCCATTCGGGTGTAGGGTACGCCATGTGTCATGTAGAAGGAGTTCCTGTATTTGTATCTTAATTTGTCTCAGTGCTCTGTAAGGTAGGGTGGAAGACCCCGATGAGGAATCTAGGATGGGCTGGAGTGTCACATTAAAATCGCCTCCAAGGATTGTAATCCCCGCTTGAAAGCCTGCAAGGGTGGTTGCGATAGAACGGAAGAAACTGACCTGGGCGGTATTAGGGCTGTATATGTTTGCTAAAGTGACCGTGCGATTATGGATGACTCCCTTCAGGAATATATAGCAGCCCTCTGGGTCTACTAGGGAATCTGTCAGTTGCCATGGAAGGTTTTTAGAGAGCAGGATAAATACCCCCTTTGTTTTGGCTAGAGGGTTTGTGGCATGGAAGGAAATAGGGTACATACGGCTTGCTAGTTTAGGGGTATTGTTCGTGCGAAAGTGGGTTTCTTGCAGAAATACCACATCTGCTTTTAATTTACTCATCATGCTGAGGATTTGACTACGCTTCTCAGGGATATTTAGTCCTTTGACATTTTGAGAGACTACTTTGAGAGTGTTGTGTTGCAGACTAGAATGTAGGGGATACATGGTAATTAGGTATAGTCTGGTTGGTGTATTAGGCACGGGGTGGAGTTGGAATTTGCCTGTGTGGCCGATGTGGGTAAGTGTAATCCGTGGAGGGTCGTACGCTCTTCAAAGGTAATTAAGCGTTACAGTGGGGAATGCTACGGTGGAGACTAGGGGGGGGGAGAAACCCAGATATATAAAGGGGGGAGGGGGAGGGGAGGGAGAGAGAGCGTATAGAAAGGGGGGGAGATGGGAGAAAGGAGGGGGGAGATTAGTCAAGTGGGATTTAGTAAGGGGAAGTGAGATGTACTTACCGGAGGTAAAAGTAGTCCGGCTACCTTACCCTGTTAGGGGTTGAAACGTCCGGTGTGGGTCAACTAGGATAGTCACTGTCCTGTTGTATGGAGGAGTGGAAGGTGCTCGAAGGAAGGTTCGAGGGATGTCCTGTCCGTGGGAGGTCGTCCTGGGTCTATTCGACTTGTATGGAGGGAGCCTGCTTTCATATCAAGGGGAAAATATGTGGTTAAAGATCTCGGATTGATGATGTGGTAACATTAACAAATCAGCAATATAGACAATTGAAACATTGAACTTTAGACTATGTTTCTAGAGATAATCTCGCTACGTTACGAAACTTGGGGAGGTCGCCACCCAGACAGCAAGTAATAAGGCATAGAAAGAGTGGTATTACTAAACCATCTATAAACATATCTTGGTAATAATACTGATATTGGTAGCAGCAATAATATTAATAATGGGTCGGATTTAGTGCAAATTATGATCTCGTGTTAAGTAGTGAGGATATATGGGGGCGTGAAGTATCGCAGCCTCTAAAAGACTAGCTCACTATATTTTGGGGGGGTATTTGGTTATGGGGGGGAAATAAATATGAATCCATTTGTGCTTATGTGTGAGGATTGGTCTAAGTGTGGTCCAATCAACGGGTTAAGATAGAGCTGTACCTCGGGCAGTTGCTCTTTCCAGAATGGTCCATAGTTGTTCCTGGCAAAATTTAGCAGTGGGTTAGGTATGAAGTGGCCTGTAATGGGCATTTAATTGACAGTACAAAACTCAGCGGCTATGGCCCTAGAGTGGTTAATTCAATACCACCCGCCCACCATTAGGAAGCTCGTCCCAATATTTTATTATATCTTTTCATGTGACAACACTGAAGAAATGACACTTTGCTACAATGTAAAGTAGCGAGTGTACAGCTTGTATAACAGTGTAAATTTGCTGTCCCCTCAAAATAACTCAACACGCAGCCATTAATATATAAAAAAGTATTTACAATAAAAGTGAAAGTAAATAGTAGCGCTGACTCAATAAATAATATAAATCAATATACCCAGTGACAGGTGATAGTGATTAAACTCATACATTAGTGAACCAATAAAGATAACAAATGAAGTCCGTGATTAACAGTCCATCAATGAGACTAGGCTGTCTCAAACAAAAAGTACAAAGTAAAAATAAAGAATGAGGGAAAAGGGTGGGTTAGCCTTATATGGCCCCCCTTTGCACTATGGGGCTGTGGCGATAGCAATTTAATCAATTTAGGGGTTTTTTAGTATTATGGTGGCCCCATTTGCAGATTAAGGCTGGCAAGGTTTGAATATTATTTAAGGGTTAGGATTGGTCAGTTTAGTCAGGTGATAATAGAATTTTCTAGAAGCAGGAGGTCAGAGGCTATAAAAGGAATCAGCTGACAGGATTCCTGGCCAGTCATCAGAGAAGAGGATTCCGCAAGGAGCTCTGAGCGACCCACTTCAGTCTATCATGAATGCTGCTGCTAGACTAATACACCTCACTAATTGATCCATGACTGCTGCTCCTCTCTGCCAATCTCTTCACTGGCTTCCCCTACCCCACTGTGTAAAATTCAAAATGCTAACCATAACATACAAGGCCATTCACAACATCCCCCATTTACATCACCAACCTCATCTGCAGATATCGCCCAAATTGCCCCCTCCGCTCCTCCCAGGACCTCCTGCTCTCTAGCTCCCTTGTTACCTCCTCTCATGCTCACCTTCAGGACTTCTCCAGAGCCTCTCCCATCCTCTGGAACTCCCTGCCCCAGTATGTCCGATCAGCCCCTAACCTGTGCCCACCTTTAGGAGATCCCTGAAAACTAATTTATTCAGGGAAGCCTATCCCACACCCACATAACTGTCCCTGAGCCACCCCCATCAAATCATTCTCTGCAGCTATTACCTTTTGTACCACCACCCCCTCCCTTTAGAATGTAAGCTCTACGAGCAGGGCCCTCCTGTACCTTTTGTATTGAACTGTACTGTTATTGTGCTGTCCCCCTATACATTGTAAAGCGCTGCGTAAACTGTTGGCGCTATATAAATCGCGAATAATGATAATAATACTATAATAACACCAGTTAGCTTTGGCATAATGAAGACTTTTCTCCGTCAATTACCGGTATTAGAAAGAGCGGAAACAGCTGGAGGGGAGGAATGGATTAGTTTCTGTTTATCATTACCTGAAAGCCAAATAGTGGCGGGTGTTCACAGCGGAGCTCCAGAGTTGGGAGTTGGGGAGAATTTACCTCAGACAAGGCAGCAAATGGCAGCGCATGTTCATGCGGACGCCGCTAATTCAGTCTCGCAGCAGGAGAATGTCGGCCGTGACGGAGGTGAAGTAAGCCAGAGAAGGAGCAAGAGAAAGCACCAGCAGCGGAGGAGTGTAAGCCCGGTCCCGCCAGCTAGTTATGGAAGCCGTAGAGGGAGGTCGGTATCGTCATTAAGCAGACACCAATATGTCAGTGAAGCCGCAGGTCAGAGTCAGATGAGGAATGCTCGGGCATCTTCAGCGGAGGAATCGCCTCATGAACAGAAAGTAATCTCAGCCATGCCAGCACCTCAGAACGAGCATGGGCTTAATGCAGCTATTTCTAGTCAGCAAGCTGGGTTTTCTCAGCAAGTCGGGGTTCAGCAAGCCGGCAGTGCTATTCCTGTGCGGTGTGCTCCCCCATTGTTGGCTACTGTTAGTGGCAACAATTCTGATATTGGTAAGTGTAACACTATGGATAAATTGTCTGTCATTTCTTCTTCTTTGGAACAGTTGATACAAATTCTGCGCACTCAGTCCAATGATAGTTTTAGAAGGTGTTACAGGTCCTCCGTTTTAGCAGACAAGCATCCAGTGGCATCGCAGAATAAAGAATCTGCGTTGTCACAGGATAAAAGTCAGGAAAACAGCAGTAAGGAACGTATGTAGTGTGTTCTCTCTCCACTAGGTTTTCATCTATCCGCCTCTATTAAGGAAAAAATATGGAGAGAGGAATATATTGATTTAAGTTTGATGCTTCCTCCTTCTAGGGAGTTTTCACACAAATATGACAAAAAGGATGATAAGAGTGAGGATGAGAGACGTAAACCAGTCTTGAAATCTTTTTATTCATGGTTACAAGCTTTTGTTATTTATTCAAGTGTTTTGTGTGAGAGATTCCCCGAAAGGAGCCCAGCATTATTTCAACATATAGATATCATTCTTGAGGCTTACAGAAGCTTTAGTGGTTTCTCTTGGCTGACATATGATGAGGCTTTCTGCCAGAAATTAGCTGTAGAGCCTTCTCTACAATGGGGTTCCAAGGATGTTAGCTTATGGCTTAATTTATTTTTGCCTCAAAGACAACCTTTTGTCCGCCAACCCAATGTTACCAATATCAATCAATCCGTAAATACATATAAAAAAGGGTTGTGTTTCGCTTTCAATGACAGCCAATGTAAATGGGCGAATGCGTGTAGATATAAGCACGAATGTGCTTTTTGCGCTGGGTCTCATCCTATCGCAAAATGTTTTCGTAAGCTTCAGGCCAGACAAAAGAATAATTTTGCAAAAAGCGGCAACCCCAGTGAATATACAAAGAATGCTACCTTGGTTGCAGGTTTACCAAAAGAAACAGAAAGCTTTGCTGCTAATTGAGAATTTCGTAGATGGTTTCAGTCTACCTTCCTTCAATGGTGCAGGTTGCTCAATAAATCATAATGTAATCTGTACAAGAATTTCCTGATATAGTCAGAAAAAAACTTTTAAAAGAAGTGGATGCAGGTAGAATTGAAGGTCCTTTCGTTTCCCCTCCATTCGTAGTCTTTAGAGTTTCTCCATTAGGATTAGTGCCAAAAAAAGAGCCTGGGGAATTCTGACTAATACATCACTTGTCATTCCCGTTTGGAGACTCATTGAACAATCAGATAGACTCCAACTCGACGGCAGTGACGTATGCGTCTTTTGAGTCAGCAGTTATTAAATTGTGCATTTTAGGTCCTAACGCATTAATGGCTAAGGCGGATATTAAATCTGCTTAGAAAATCAGATTATTACCGCTGAACCCAGCCTGTTTTAATTCTTTAGGAATTGCTTTAGAAAATAAATTCTATTTCGATAAATGTCTGCCAATGGGATGCTCGATTTCCTGTTTCTATTTTGAAGCTTTTTCATCCTTCATTGAGTGGGTAGTGAATACGGTAGCTAAATCTCAATTTTCCATTCATTATTTAGATGATTTTTTATTTTTGGGAGCTTCAGGAACACAAGATTGTATTCATTTACTTCGGTCTTTCTTTTTAGTGTGTAATTTTTTCAGCATCCCTTTGGCAGAAAGAAAAACGTTTTTTCCAACAACTAACATTGAATTTCTTGGTATAGATTTGAATACTATAGACATGACATTTAGTCTCCCTAACAATAAAGTATATAGGTTGACTCAGGTTTTGTTCAAATTTATCAGAAGAAAAAAGTTGAATTGAAAGAAATGCAATCATTATTGGGTCAGTTAGCTTTTGCAGCGAAAGTCTTGCCGATGGGTAGGGTTTTTTTTCTAGAAGGCTATATAGCTCAATTTCAGGTTTAAAAAAATCCATCATCCCATGTTAGGGTGAATTCCGAGATGAAGGCAGATCTTCTGCTATGGCTAAATTTTCTTGAGACATTTAATGGTAAGACTTTATGGCAGCAGGATTTCATTCTAGATTCAGAATTTTGTCTAGCCACAGATGCAGCGGGTTCTATAGGCTTCGGGGTTATTTGGAAAACTCACTGGTGTTTTTCGGCATGGCCTTCCAGGTGGGTAAGTAAGGGTTTTTGTAAAAATATCGTTTTACTAGAATTGTTTCCAGTTATTGTAGCTTTAGAAATATGGGGTCAGTATTTTGCAAATAGAAGGATTTTGGTTGGCACTGATAATCAGGGAGTAGCTTTTGCAGTAAACTGCCTATCTGCCAAATCTCCTCAAGTTGTGGTTTTCTTGTGGCATTTGGTTTTTCTGTGCCTAAAATGGAACGTCTGGATCAAGGCAAAGTATATTAGAGGTAAGTTTAATATAATTGCCGATTCTCTCTCTCATCAACTGATGGACCGGTTTTTCTTGTTAATGCCAGAAGCGGATATAGTCGGGGAGCGTTGCCCATCCCATTTATGGGATTTAATTTAATTTATAAGAACATTCAAAGCTCAGTGGCTAATTCCACTTGGAAAAATTGTACAGCTTCATGGTTATTATGGTCCACTTTTTTGTCCTCTTTACACACTGATCTGTCTGCATACTCAGAGTTTGGTATTGCTTTTCCTTCATTCGATATTAGAAAATGGTAATTCCTGGTCGCATGTTAAAAAAGTGGTATCAGGTGTTTGCTTTTTCTTGAAGCTTTATGGGTTTCCGTCATGTCAAAGTTTCTTTTTTGTCAGACAGGTTTTAAAAGGGTACAAAAGAAATGGAGTTCATAAGGATGATAGCTGTCCTGTCACTCCGGAATTATTATCTAAATTGTGTAAGGTTACTCCTTGGGTGTGTTATTCTATGTTTGAATCTGTTCTGTTTAATTCAGTTTTTACATTGGCGTTCTTTGCGGCTTTTAGAATCTCAGAATTATTGCCGCCTTCAAAAAAGAAACAGTCTGGTAATTTATTTTCCAATGTTTATATATTAGGAAATAGTTTACGAATTTTTCTTCCATTCAGTAAGTCAGACCCTTTAGGTTTGGGGTCCTGGATAACTTTGCGAGAATGTGCGGAAGCTGACATATGCCCGGTTAGGGCTTTGAAGGCCTATTTGAAGATTAGGCCAAATTTTCAAAGTTTATTATTTATACATCATAATGGTTCACCGTTAACGAGTTATCAATTCTCAATGGTTTTAAAAAGATGTATGTGTTTCTTAAAGCTAGGTCATTTAAAGATAACTACGCATTCTTTTCGCATCGGAGCGGCTATGGAAGCTGCTCGGATGGGTTTAGAAGGGAGTGAAATTAAGAGAATAGGTAGATGGCGTTCAGATTCATATAAACTATATATTCGTCCTTATTAACATAAATTTTGGTTTCAGGTACCTGGCTTATGGTATGGATTGTGGGCCACTCATATATTTTCTGGGCTCAGAAAAGAGCAGCAGATAGGATATACTCGGAGAATATGGGCATGGATCCATCTTTATTCTGCATTAATTGGCATGGACTTAGGGGTATGGTTTGGTGTGATTTAATTTTTGAATTAGGTGGGCTTTATGCTAGCTCCCCCTCTCCTAATATCCTAAGGCCCCTTTCACACTGGGGCGGTGGGGGCGTCGGCGGTACAACAGCGCTATTTTTAGCGCTGCTGTACCGTCGTTCTTGCAGCGGTATTCGGCCGCTAGCGGTGCGGTTTTACCCCCCGCTGGCGGCCGAAAAAGGGTTAAAATCCCTCGTACAGCGCGGCTATAGCCGCGGTATTGCCGCGGTATAGCCGCGCTGTCCCATTGATTTCAATGGGCAGGAGCGGGGAAGGAGCGGTGAATACACCGCTCCTTCCCCGCTCCAAAAAAGCGGTTTGCAGGACTTTTTTCACCGCCCTGCCTGCGCACCGCTTCAGTGTGAAAGCCCTCGGGCTTTCACACTGAACAAACAGCGGAGGCTGTTTAGGGACGGTTTTCAGGCGGTATTTTTAGCGCAATACCGCCTGAAAACCGCTCCAGTGTGAAAGGGGTCTAATAGTCCATCTAGGAGGAAATGACATAGGGAAATTAAAAACATTTGATTTAATTTCAAGCATGAAGGATACTTTTCGTTTTCTTCACTTACATTCTCCTAATACAATATTAATATTTTCCAAAATTGTCCCAAGGTTGTGTTGGTTACAATCGGTTACTTTTAAGCCACTTGAAAAGGTTTGTAAGAGAATCAATAAAGCTTTAGAAAATTTTTTATTTCCTGAATTGGGGTTTTCTTTTTGCCATTTGGAGCTGGAAGGAGGTATTACAGGTATTTATAGGCATGATGGAGTGCATCTATCAGACGTGGGTTTATATATTTTCAATTGTGACCTTCAAACATGCATTGAGACGGCCGGGTTGGTGTGGACAGGAGGTCTGTTAGTGTCACCCCTCCTGTCGTTGGGAATTTGTAAGGAAATGTTAAATTAAAGGTTGAGTCAGCTTGAGTCTCAGTGGCTGAGCTGAGAGTGGTTTAATTTATCAGTATTTGGTTGATGAAGTTAATTGATGAAATAAGTTGTATTTATTTAAAATATTTATTTATGTATTTATTAAAACCAATAAACAGGTCCGTGGCCAAAATTTAATCCAATAAAATAAAAAAAAAAATAAAAAAAATAATGTTGTGGTGTTTTTATTTCTCATATGCATGTTTGATTGGTTGTTTTTTGCATATCGCCTACGGTCCCATAAAAAATAACTGGAAAGAATTATATAAATCCTGATGTGAGATCTTCAAAGCTTTCTCCACACCACGTGCAAACAGTGTTTCCACTCTCCTTTGGTTATGCACTCACAAAGTAGTGATGCCTTGCACTCTCATGCTTGGCCAAACAGCATCAACCCTAAAAGGGTTAAATATCCAACGATATCCAGACATGATACTCAATATCATGGACTCTCCATATATAATAAAACAAAAGTGCTCCAATAGTGCAGTATCGTTGTGAAAAATGTATTTCTATTAAAAAGCTTCAAACATTGCACTCACATGAGCTAAGATCAAGTAAAGCATAAATACATCCACTTGCAGCAGAAAGTACTAGCGTAGTGTGGTCACAGCAGACACAGCATGTGAAAACTGAACCTCACCAATGAGAGATTGTACTCCTCGGAACCTCAATTCCAGTATAGCATTAAGAACTGGGCAACCTCAAACACAATTAGCGCATTAGTATATAAAACTTACAAAATACAATGTATAGGCGATTCCGCCACTACTCCTCACTGGATCAATGTATATACACCAAATAAATGAACGTACATGAACCATAATAAAAGTATAAAATCATTTAGACGTGTATAAACGTGTATAAACGTCTAAATGATTTATGGTTATGGTTTAAATGGGATATGAATTCCAAATACACATTGGAATTCATATCTCATTTAAATAATAATGGCAATAACTAGATAATCAATTCAGTGATCATACAGTTAATTTTTTGTTTGTCACTATTGATAGAATTAATAATGAATTGACCACTAGGGTGTTTTTTAACCGCTTCAGCCCCGGAAGATTTTACCCCCTTCCTGACTAGAGCACTTTTACAATTTGGCACTGCGCCGCTTAAACTGACAATTACGCTATCACGCAATGCTGTACGTCCTTTTTTTCCCCCCACTAATAAAGCTTTCTTTTGGTGGTATTTGATCACCTCTGTGATTTTTATTTTTTGTGCTATAAACAAAAAAGAGAGACAATTTTGAAAAAAAAAAACAATATTTTTTACTTTTTGCTATAATAAATATTCCCAAAAATGTTTTTAAAAAACAAATTTTTTAGCAGTATTGCGACATTGTGGCGGACAGATCGGACACTTTTGACACATTTTTGGGACCATTGAAATTTATACAGCGATCAGCGCTATAAAAATGCACTGATTACTGTGTAAATATCAATGGCAGGGAAGGGGTTTACGCTAGGGATGATCAAGGGGTTAACTGTGTTTCCTAGTTAGTGTTTCTAACTGTATGGGGATGGGACTGACTGGGGGAGGAGACATATCGCTGTTCCTACTTAGTAAGAACAAACGATATGTCTCCTCTCCCCTGACAAAACAGGGATTTGTGTATCCCTGTGCTGGCTCTCGTGCCTGCGATCGCAGAAGGCCGGCGGTGATCGCCACCTCTGGCCATGCACACCAGGTCCCCCGTCGTGCCTCCCTGGCTGGCTCTCGTGCCTGCGATCGCGGGAGGCCAGCTGTGATCACGCCCGCTGGCCACGCACATCGGGTCCCCTGTCGTGCCTCCCTGGCAGAACAATGTACCCATACGGGGTTTCGCCAAGCCATGCCATTCTGCCAACGTATATCGGCGTGAGCCGGTCGGCAAGTGGTTAAGCCAACTGATCGTAACAGCTACTTATCTATTAGGAGTGGACATCACCCAACATGGATCAGATATATCCCTAAGTGTCAGATACTTAGGGTGAGACGTAATTGCACTAAAGAGGAAGATTTTTTCATACAGGCTAATGTTCTTAAAGAAAAATTCTTACAAAAAGGTTATAGAGCAGAGGTCCTGGATAAAACGATTAGCGAGGTGCCAAGTATACCAAGAACTCAGTGTATGGCTAAGAAGGATGAATGACCATCCTCTGATCAACACCAATGGGGTTTTACATCTAATTTCCACCACCAATACAAGGAAATTGATGAAATCTTTGAAAAACATTGGCATATTCTGTGTATGGATAGGGATTTTCACCCAACCATCCCAAATTCATCTATAGAAAGGCCCCAAATTTTGGGGACAAGGTGGTAAGAAAAATCTTATACCCACCTGGCCAACAAAAAATGCATATTGATTTAAAAGGTTTTTTCCATGCAGAAAGTGTATTTGTTATAGGACTGTTAAAACAAGTAATAGGGCATGCAGAGTGTCACGAATAGTGAAGATAAATCTTTCATTATAGATGAATTCATCACATGTAACACTTCGCATGTGGTCTATTTGCTATGGTGCCCATGTGGGTTATTCTATGTGGGGAGGACGAAAAGACTCCTTAAAATCTGTGTTGCTGAACACCTTTCTAATATCAAAAAGGGATTTAAACATTATAGTGTGTCACTTCATTTTAAGGAAGAGCAGAATCAAGATCCCACACTAAGACAATTCTGTGGAATTGATTGTGTGCTTCCATCATGGAGGGGGTCTAATCGTGTACGGGATTTATCACAAAGGGAAACCAAGTGGATATTTTTATTGAAGAGCTTTACTCCTAGAGGGTTAAACATTGAGCTGGATCTCAATTGTTTTATTAATAATTTTTAATTTAGTTGATGTGTCTATCATCATCATTGAAGAATGGGTTCCTATGCTGTTTAATTGATTAATAAGCATGGGGTTAAAATATAGTTTAACCCTTTAATGACTAAGCCTATTTTTGAAATTTGGTGTTTACAAGTTAAAATCCATATTTTTTGCTAGAAAATTACTTAGAACCCCCAAATATTATATATATATTTTTTAGCAGAGAATCTAGAGAATAAAATGGAGATTGTTGCAATATTTTATATCACACGGTATTTGTGCAGCGGTGTTTTAAACGCAAATTTTTGGAAAAGGGATACTTCCATGAATTTTAAAAAATCCAAACAGTAAAGTTACCCCAATTTTTTTGTATAATGTGAAAGATGATGTTACACCGAGTAAATAGATACCAAACATGTCACGCTTTATAATTGCACGCACTCGTGGAATGACGACAAACTATGGTAGCTATGAATTTCCATAGGCGACGCTTTAAATTTTTTTTACGGTTACCAGGTTAGAGTTACAGAGGAGGTCTAGGGCTAGAATTATTGCTCTCACTCTGACGATCGCTGCGATACCTTACATGTGTGATTTGAACACCGTTTACATATGTGTGCGCGCCTTCCGTATGCGTTTTCTTCGCTGCGCGAGCTCGCGGGGACGGGGGCGCTTTAAAAACATTTTTTTTATTTTTTTTTATTTATTTTATTTATTTTTATCCTTTTAAATTGTGTTTAAAAAAATGTTTTTTTTTTTACTTTTATTGCTGTCACAAGGAATGTAAACATCCCTTGTGACAGTAATAGGTGGTGACAGGTACTCTTTATGGAGGGATGGGGGGTCTAAAAGACCCCCCATGCCTCCTTTACACTTCAAAGTATTCAGATCGCCGAAAACGGCAATTCTGAATACTGTGTATTTTTTTAAATTCGGCGCCATTGACAGCCGAGTAAACGGGAAGTGACGTCATGACGTCGCTTCCGCGTTTACATTGAAAAGGCTGGAACGAAGCCGCCGGCAGCTTCGTTCCAGCCCGCCCACAGCCGCCGGAGGCAGCCGATCGGACACCGGTAAGAGCGGCGGGAGGCGGCGGGAGGGGGGGATGTCCCCTACCGCTCCTCCGGTATAACAGCCGAGCGGCTTTTAGCCGCATCGGTTGTTATACACGGATAGCCCATCGCCCGCTCGAAACAACGGTACCGGGATGATGCCTGCAGCTGCAGGCATCATCCCGGTATAACCCCGGAAAGCCGAGTACGCATATCTGCGTACGGTCCGCGGGAAGGGGTTATACATGTCTAAATGATTTTATACATTTATTATGGCTCATGTATGTTCATTTATTTGGTGTATATACATTGATCCAGTGAGGAGTAGTGGCGGAATCGCTATACATTCTATAAAACAGAATTGTTGCTCTTCATAAAGATTGCCTAGGCTATAAGAAGATTGCCAAAACCCTGAAACTGAGCTGCAGCATGGTGACCAAGACCATACAGCGGTTTAACAGGACAGGTTTTCTTTAGGAAATAGTCGTATGAGTGCTGCCAGCATTGCTGCAGAGGTTGAAGTGGTGGGGGGGTCAGCCTGTCAGTGCTCAGACCATACACCGCACACTGCATCAAATTAGTCTGCATGGCTGTCATCCCAGAAGGAAGCCTCTTCTAAAGATGATGCACAAGAAAGCCCGCTGAAGACAATCAGACTAAGGACATGGATTACTGGAACCATGTCCTGTGGTCTGATGAGATCAAGATAAACTTATTTGGTTCAGATGGTGTTAAGCGTGTGTGATGGCAACCAGGTGAGGAGTACAAAGACAAGGGTGTCTTGCCTACAGTCAAGCATGGTGGTGGGAGTGTCATGGTCTGGGGCTGCATGAGTGCTGCCGGCACTGGGGAGCTACAGATCATTGAGGGAACCATAAATGCCAAAATGTACTGTGACATACTGAAGCAGAGCATGATCCGCTCCCCTCAGAGACTGAGCCACAGGGCAGTATTCCAACATGATAATGACCCCAAACACACCTCCAAGAGGCCACTGCCTTGCTAAAGAAGCTGAGGGTAAAGGGGATGGACTGGCCAAGCAACTCTCCAGACCTAAACCCTATTGAGCATCTGTGGGGCATCCTCAAATGGAAGGTGGAGGAGCACAAGAACTCTATAATAATATTTCCAAAAATGTGAGGGGTGTACTCACTTTTGTGAGATACTGTACACATGCAAGTGAGATAGAGACCTTAGATTGTAAGAGTGCATGTACAATATGTAAAGTTCTGTGTAAATTGTCATCGCTATATAAATACCTAAAATAATAACAAGATTACGCACTCACATAGCACAGCTGGAATGTATTTCGCTGTCTTTATGGTATTGGTTTTTAGGCAAATAAATATAAAAAAATGTTCTATAGCTGCTTGTCAACCCCCTACCCCCCTATATTCACATAAATAAACACATGTACATTCATCTGACTTCATAGATCTTGCTTTTGCAGACACTACAAATTCTTTATCTCAAAAAGGAAACTTTTCTCTATTTCAGGGGGAAATACGTTATCGGGAGAGCTAAGGAGGACATTGTTATGCAACAAGTAACAAAAACTCTATTTCTGGAAGAGCGGGCCAGCAAATTTCCTACGTCTGTGATCTGTTCTTCTCCAACAATGTATGAAAAACACCCACATGGAGTCATCGTCATTACAGCAGCTGCGGATTGTTTGAGATGATGAATGGAAAGAAAAATGAAAAGGAGGACTCTGCTTTTCTGGAACGTCATCTGAATCAACTGTAAATATGGGCCAATCATGGCCCTTCTGAAGGGTAAACAATAGCAAACTGAGATTAGGCAACTATAAAATAAAACAATTAAAGCCTAAGATTCAGTGAAATTTAAAAAAAAAACAAATCAGCACAAGGAACAGTACTTACATTTAATGAGAAATGTCCCTTGTGCTGGTGTCAGCTGTTCTAGTTTCCTAGTTAAAACCTGAAGTCTTCACCCCCCCATACCCCAGCAGCTATAACCTTCTGAGGTGCGACAATACATGATGGTGGCAGTCTGGCAGGGAGATGGTGGAGTATTGGTACCTTTGACATGCTGTGGAAGTGGTTAGGTGGCTGTAAACTTCCCCCTGAAAGCCAAACGCCCTCTCTACAAATTTAAACAAAGTCCAGGCTGCTGCAGACACCATTTATAAACAGTGTGACAAGTGGTTAACACCTTTCCACGGCTTCCTCCTTTCAGAGCACCTAAGTTCCGAGAGGTAGAGGTGGGGATTCCGATCATGTGACCAATCTGATTGGCTGTCACAGTGAGCGTGCTCTCAGCACATCAACAATTCCGTATAGATGTGCAGCACCGTCTAGTGCAGTGGTTCTCAACCTGGGGGTCGAATGACGATTTGCCAGGGGTCACCGAATCCTGGGCTGTTCCTGAAGCCCGCACTGCTGTCCCAGCCTTTTCGCGGCCGCCTAGCAGGGCCATCCCTGGAGCCTGTGGCCACCCATCTGGGCTGTTCCTGGAGCTGCGCCCACCCACTCAGCCTCTTCGCAGCTGCCCATTCAGTTCATGGCATGGCTGGGGGCAGAGACTAGAGGTCAGCTGACTGGTGAGGAATGTGAAGTGGGAGGGGCTGGAGGAGACCCTATCTCCTGATTTCGGCATAGGTGTCACTGCCAAGAGACACCACAAAGTCGGAGACACAGTGAAGCCAGAGACACAGTGAGTAACACTATCTGTGATTATAGTTGCCATTAAAAGTCCCCACTACAGTTCTCAGATCAGCAGATGACGTTGATCAAGAGCACCAAAGTTGGCTGATCAGAACTCCCCCCAGCACTGCCACCGATCCCACCCTCCACCAGCACTGACACTTCTCCCAACTCCCCCCACCCCCCCAACCAAAGAGTAAGAGATGGAATCAAAATAAGGAATACATGGAAGAGAGAGGAAAAGAGGGGGAGGAACAAAGAAAAAGGGAGAGAAAGAATAAGAGGAAGAACAAGAAAGACGGCTAGTGAGAGGGACGGGGAAAAAAAACAAAATTGGGATAGAGAGAGATAAAAGGGAAAGAAATTGCTTGTCTTGCCTTGGGTGCTGACAACCCACACTACGAAAATAATTTTACTTTCAGGGGCCCCCACAACTTGGGAAATTTTATCGAGGGCCTCACAGCACTAGAAGGGTTGAGAACCACTGCTCTAGTGTGTGCTACTTGAAGTGAGAGTAGGTAAAAGCATTTCTGGCCAAGAATAAACATGAGTCATTGAATTGGGTCAGGGTTACTAGAGGCCAGGGCTGGTTGACTCTTCCTGGCAGCTCTCTGGTGTCTACCGCTGGTATCTGGAAGGTTGGAGAACCTTCTAGAACTAGAGGGCAGAGGTTTGGAGGGGCTGCCTTGAAAATTTATGGGCTCTCAGCCAATCCCCAGCAGTTTGCTGGCAGGGAGCTGAGGTAACCCATAAATAGACCTGAGTCATGACACCAGGGGGAGTCGGGTGGAAGATGGAGAAGCAGTGGAGGAAGGCTGTTGGTTTCCCTTGAGGGCCCCCTTACCGAGGGGGGGGGGGGTACCTTGGGCTGGGAGCTCAGGAAAGCTGGCCTGGAAGGATCTTAACATAGGAGGCAGTGGAAGGATTCATGCCAAAGAGGCAGCGGGAAGGAGCAAGCAGACACAGTGAGAGACAGCACGGTGCAGGGACAAGACAAGGGGAAAGACTGTCAGATGTTACCGTGCTTTCTTGAAGACCGCATAGTGCCAAGTCTTCATCCAACCTTACCCTGGGAGGTCTTCATGTGTGTGTGCGAGTCGAGCAGGCCTGGGGCAGGAAGTCAGTCGGCAAGACTGGGAGGAAGATCAGCCAGGTGTGGCTAGTGGGAGCCCGGTGGGCTAGCACTTTTGCAAGAATGTGGAGCTGGGATCAGTGGCCACAGAGAGGCAGAAGGAGAGATGTCATGCTGTTCACTTTAATTGTCCTACTTTTGCCAAGGGATTGAGTGTTCCTGCCTGTAATGGGATTTTTTTGAACTAGCAATAAATCTGCTAGTTCCAACCGGAGTGTGCAGTAGGTGCTGTACATTGAAAATCAAGCTTGTGCAGGAGGAAGGAAGAAGAGGACTTTTGTAAATAGGGAGGAAGTTGTCCCTAGTTATGTGTTTGAACATTTTCAAGTTTTCCTTCATTTCAAGTGAATGAAGGAAAATGCTATGTGACTGGCTGTGCAGTAGTGGGGAAGCCTTACTTCAGCAACTCCTACGGGGATAGTGTTACAAATGCATTTATGTGGCCACTAATCATTAAAGCATATCTTCACCCAAAAGGGGAAGCTCTGCTTGTTTGCTTCCTTCCCCCTCCGCTGCCACATTTGGCACCTTTTCGGGGGGGGCGGGGTGTAGCGCGTGACCTCATCCCCCGGAAGTTCGACCCCCCCTCCTTCCCCCACCACTGGGCCATTCTCAAAGTGCAGCACGCTTCGCACATGCGCAGTAGGGAACCGGCTGTGAAGCCGCAATGCTTCACTGCTGGTTTCCCTTACAAGGAATGTCGGCGGCTGCACCCGAGAGCCAATTGAAAAATCAGCTGGGGTGCCGACATCGCGGGATTCGTGGACAGGTAAGCGTCCTAATATTAAAAGTCAGCAGCTACAGTATTTGTAGCTGCTGACTTGTAATTTTTTGCTGGGGGGGCTGGAGCTCCTCTTTAAGACCCACCAACCCAGCAGCCGCATTAATGCAAACAGGGTGGGAAGAGGTTAAAATGAACCTTTGCCCAGACCGATGCTAAAGTATTTAGACATTCTGAAGAAGCAATAGAAGCACTTTAAAACAAACTCTCATTTACTGTACCTCTATAGCTATAGACATTGTGGAAACGCGAATCTTCAACGTTCACAACAGAGGCACAAAAATCTATTTTTGTCCTCTATTAAAGAATCTCTTGGTACTGCCAGCCCGTTAATGTAAATATACAGCAGATTTTTCTGAGCTGTCAGAAGCTGACTGGAACCACCCTAAGGCCTGTACACACGGTCACAAAATCTGAAGATAAATTTCGTCCGATGAACGATCTGACGATTTTCTGATCGTTAGTATGCTGCTTTTGACAGCCAATTACGAATTTTAAGCAGACAAAAACTGGATGTGCAGGCTTGAAAATGTTTGTCTGATGTGACCACAACGTCCGATTTTCTTTTCATTAGTACGGTTATCTGCCAAAAAAAAAATCTGAAGAGCAAGACTAGGCATGATTAGAAATGAAAGAACACATACAAAACAATTCAACACATTACATCACTTCTGACGTTGAATTCTGTCATCAGAAAATTTTCTGATAGTGAGTACCCTCTTCACTTTGGATTTGAGATTAGCATCAAATAAAAAACTGACAAAAATTTGTCCAATAATCTGATCGTGTGTACAAGGCTTTTAGAGTCTTTGTTGTGATCTTTGAGAACAAATTAAAATTACAAGCAGCTAGAGAGGTCAGAGATGGTTTGTTTTAAGGGCCCATTTACACCAATGGACCTGCGTTAAATTTTATTGAACAGTTCAGCACATTTAACTCTTGGCAGCACGCTGTAATGCATCAAAAGAAAAATGCTAAATGTTCTTCCTTTTCCAGCACACACCAATGCAGCACTTATAGGAGGATATAAAACGGATGCATTCAGAATCTGGTGCAGCTGCGCATGCATACCTCCCAACATTTTGAGATGGGAATGAGGGACACCTACTAGCAAACGTATGTAGGCATAGCACACACCCCCTGCCACACCCCCTTAAAGGAAAATAACCAAAAAAAAAAGGTCAATTAAATCTACAAGGGAGCTATGCACACGGTATCCAATCGGCTTCTAACTTCAGCTTGTCCAATGAAAGGATATCTAAAGGTTCGTTTTAAAAAACAAACAAAAAGCAAACATATGATACTTACCTCCTCTGTGCAGTTGGTTTTGCACAGAGTGGCCCCGATTCTCCTCTTCTGGGGTCCCTCAGCGGCGCTCCTGGCTCCTCCTCTTCTCTAATGCCCCGTTGGAGAGCTGCTCTCCCTCGGGGGACTCGTGTGGGGGCGTGTTCCCGTGTCCTGCTGCTGCGTCTATTGACACAGACAGCAGGACTCGGCTCCCGCGTCATTGGATTTGATTGACGGCAGCGGGAGCCAATGGCTGTGCTGCTATCAATCCATCCAATCAGGACCTGAGACACCGGCTGGAGCTGGCGTGTTGTCCCTGTCGCTGGAAAGACCAGGTTCAGGTAGGTAAAAGGGGGCTCTGGGGGGCAGCTGCATCACAGGAGGTTTTTTGCATAGAATGCATTAAGGTGAAAATCCTCGAGGGTTTACAACCCCTTTAAGCTTTGACAATAAAACCTGGAAGCTGATTGGTTACTATGCAGAGCTGCACCAGATTTTGCACTCTCTAGTTTTAGCAAATCCACCCCCATAGTCTTTTCTTCTGTAATGCCGTGTACACACAGGCGGACTTTTCGACCGGACTGGTCCGACGGGACAAATCCGTGGGACAATCCGACCGTGTGTGGGCTTCATCGGACCTGCAGCAGACTTTTTCGGTCAAAAATCAGGCGGACTTTAGATTTGGAACATTTTTCAAATCTTTCCGACGGACTTGAGTCAGGTCAAAAAATCAGCTCGTCTGTATGCTAGTCTGACGGACGGAAACCGCCGCTAGGGCAGCTATTGGCTTCTGGCTATCAACTTCCTTATTTTAGTCCGGTTGTACGTCATCACGTACGAATCCGTTGGACTTTGGTGTGATTGTGTGTAGCTAAGTCTGTTCGTTCGAAAGTCCGTCGGAAGTCCGTCGAAAGTCAGTCGGAAAGACCGTCGGACCTTTGATGCCGAAAAGTCCGCCCGTGTGTACACGCCATTAGGAGTGGTCATTTCTGGGATGGAGGCACATATAACTCACTCCCATTTCCTCTCATATAATGCTGGGGGTTGGTAATGGTCCATGTGGGGATGTCACATGGAGGCAGAGAGAGTCCTCAGTCCTATAAGGGCTTGGACTAGAGCAGCTGAATAGGACAAAGGAATGCTGCTTTTGTATGGCTGGGAAGGGGGGCTTTAAAGAGAACCTGTTGCTTGTGTTAAAATAAACCTTTCTTGTGTGAAATGGGAAACAAGCTATTTCTGACCTTCAAAAAATGCAAGTTGCCTGGCTATTATGCTAGCCCTCTGGTTGCTTTCTGAGTCACTGACCAGGAAGAAGTATGCAGATCAAGGAAGTCAGAACTCCCTAAATGTATCACTGTTCTGGGTCCATGCCTCCAAATGCTGAAGCCAGAGATTAAGCATACCAGTCCGGCAACTAGCATTTGGAAAGTGAGAAGCCAGCAATAACAGCCTCCACGTTGCGCTCTGTTTTCTCTGGCTCTGCCAGACTTCCAGAAGTAATATTTCTTTTACCGCTTAGCAACATAAGCCGGAGCTGAAAAACTGTCAGAAGAGCGATACAAATGTCATGCTTGATTGCTGGACTCTGTTTTCCTTTGAGTGGATTTTCAGACTCCGGCCTGAACACTGCTCCTTTAATAGTAATGGTGTATGTCATGCACTGTGCTGTATATAATGTGAGAGCCAAAAGTCAAACCATGAATTATACTACTGTATAAATTTACTGCTGGTTTATTTTAGTTTTTTGTTTCTGTTTTGTAGTCTTCAGATGCTGAGTTATATCTCATCTCTGCAGTTTGTGTTTGGAAATATCTAAATATAGAAGTGGAGGATTACTTCCCAGACATGGCCAACATGGATCATAATACAATGCATACAGGGCGCAATACACCTCCAAAAAGACCAAATTACATGGCTGCAATCATAATACAATACTACTAGATTTTATACACATCTAGAACATTATACCTCCCAACGTGTCCTAATCACTAGACATAATTAACCACTTTAAGACTGAGCCTCTTTTTTAGATGGTGGTGTTTACAAAACATTTTTTTTTGCTAGAAAATTACTTAGAACCCCCAAACATTATACATTTTTCTTCTAACACCCTAGAGAATAAAATAGCGGTCGTTGCAATACTTTCTGTCACTCCGTATTTGTGCAGCGGTCTTACAAGCGCACTTTTTTTGGAAAAAATACACTTTTTTAAATTAAAATATAAGACAACAGTAAAGTTAGCCCAATTTTTTTTTTTATCGTGAAAGATAATGTTACGCTGAGTAAATTGATACCCAACATGTCATGCTTCAAAATTGCACCCACTCGTGAAATGGCGACAAACTTTTACCCTTAAAAATCTCCATAGGCGACGTTTAAAAAATTCTACAGGTTGCATGTTTTAAGTTACAGAGGAGGTCTAGGGCTAGAATTATTGCTCTCGCTCTACTGATCGCGACGATACCTCATATGTGTGGTTTGAACACTGTTTTCATATGCGGGCGCTGCTCACGTATGCGTTCGCTTCTGCACGCGAGCTCGGCGGGACGGGGAGCGTTTACATTTTTTTTTTTTATTATTATTTATTTACCTTTTATTTTTTATTTTTACACTGCTTTTTTTTTTAAAAAAACGTTGCTTTTATTCCTATTACAAGGAATGTAAATATCCCTTGTAATAGAAAAAAGCATGACAGGACCTCTTAAACATGAGACCTGGGGTCAAAAAGACCTCAAATCTCATATTTGGACTTAAATGCAATAAAAAAAAAAAAAAGTGTCATTTTGAAAAAATGACAACAAAAAAATGTGCCTTTAAGACGTATGGGCGGAAGTGACGTTTTGACGTCGCTTCCGCCCATCAATTGTATGGAGACGGGTGGGGGCCATCTTCCCCTCACTCGTCTCCATGCACAGCAGGTGAGATGATGCGATCGCCTCCACCGCTGCCGACGGCTCCGGTAAGCTGCGGAGGGCACCGTAACGCGGCGGGAGGGGGTGGGGCCCTCTCCCATCACCGATAAAAGTGATCTCACGGCGAATCCGCCGCAGAGACCACTTTTATCTTGTAGCGGACCGCCCGCTGAAACCTAGGATACCGGGGTTATAGCAGCTAGCTGCCGCCATAACGATATCCTCGTTCAAACAGCTGCCGTATAACAACGGCGGGTGATCCGTAAGTGGTTATTTTACACTCTATATATACCTAGAACACAACAGCACCCAACATGTCCTAATCACTGGACCTAACTACGTTATGTTCTATATACACCTAGAACACTGTGACTCCCACCATGTCCTAATCACTGGAAATAATTATATTACACTCTATGTACACCTAGAACATGATAGCACCCAACCTGTCCTAATCACTGGACATAATCCTGTTATGTTCTATATATATACCTAAAAGACTATACCTCCTAACATGTCTTAACCAATGGACATAATTATATTACATTTTTTTTTTTTTTTTACTTTTCAAAAATCTTTATTGGTTTAAAGAGAATACAGAATATAATACAGTTAGTAATAAAATAGAAAAAGTAAAACAAAAACACAAATAACACTTTATGCTCTCATAGTCGATGTCACGCCTAATGTACATTATTTGTATTATGGTTATAATAACCATGGCAAACAACTGATAGAAACCAGTGATTATAGTCATGTTTCTTGATATTGCGATATTACATTTTACATACACCTGGAACACTATACCTCCCAACATGTCCTAATCACTGAACATAACTGTATTACACTCCATCTATACCTAGAACACTGTACTGCCCAACACATCCTAATCTCTGGACATAATACATTCTATATAGGCCCGGAACACTCTACTTGCTGCAAATGCTACCTGTAGAAATTGCTGGCTTTGACATTCCTGAATCCATTAATTTTGTTGGTTCCCCTCAGCTGGACTTGCTACACATCTGAACATGAAATGCTAGGCACAATTAGGATGTACGATTGATAACTGAGCTGTAACAAGTTTGATTGAACCCCATATCAACACCACTATTCTGTTTCAAATGCCGCTTTGTGCATTGAGATATCTCCATAGACCCATTCTGTCCAGACAGTATCATC
Source organism: Lithobates septentrionalis (assembly GCA_037952835.1). NCBI lineage: Eukaryota > Metazoa > Chordata > Amphibia > Anura > Ranidae > Lithobates > Lithobates septentrionalis. The sequence goes on along the minus strand of JBBDGP010000393.1, from coordinate 8,069,042 downwards.
ACCTGCTGACATTCTGATCCATCTCTGGGCAGGCTGGTTGTACTGTAGTTGTTCTATCGATTAACTTAAATACAAACGACCTGTCAGGTTTTCCTCTTGCAATCACTGCTGGCGGTGGGGAAACCTTCCTGTGCTCCCCACCAGAAGAACACAATAGAATAGAAGTCAATAACTGCTCCGTGGTTAAATGAAAGAAAATTATATAATGTATGGCTAGACCTAAAGCCTCGTACACACGATCAGACTTTAAACAAACTTTTCCGTGGATTTCTGTCCAAAGGGCGTTGGCCGTGAACTTGTATTGCATACACACGGCAGGACTTTATAGGCAACAAACACGAACGTAGTGACGTTTCAACGTACTGACGACACTTCAAAAGAGGAAGTTGAATTCTCCGGCGCCACCCTTTGGTCAACTTCTGTATTTTTATCTGATCTTTTGCATTGGTTCTGAGCATGCGTGTTTGTACTTTGGACTAAAGTCCGATGATTTTTGTGTACACACGATCGGACTAGCCGACGTAGGACTTTTGTTGCCGCCAAGTTTGTCTGTTCGCACAGCCAACATTTGTCCGATGAAAACCGAAAAAGTTTGTCTGATGGAGCGTACACATGGTCGGATGTTGCCTTAAAACAGCTAATTTGCATGTTTGTTGTCAAAAAGTCAGATCGTGTGTACGGGCCTTTAGACACAGAAATTGAATCCAACCCAATTTTACTTCAGACATTTGCAGTACAGATTTTTTATTTTTTTTGCATTCTTTTGAAGTGTGAGAAGACAATGACTTTCCTGTACCTGTTTCTGTGAATAACATAATCTATAGCATCTTGTAGATTGTGCAAATATTTTAAAAAAATTGCTGGATTCCCTCCCACGGCACTATTGTGTTCTGCTAGCAGACAAAAACCCCCAAAACGACAGGCTGGATGTACCAAAGTCGATCCTGCCCATAGATGGATCGAATCTCGGCTGCTCCCTGCTGAACTGGCTGATATTCAATCCATTTATGGTCGACTTAACACTGGCTGAGGGAACATGGAAGAAACAGGGAGGGTCTAGCTAGGACTAAACTTAAAACGTAGCTCCATCTGAAAAAAAAAAAATTTAAAGTCAGCAGCTACAAATACTGTAGCTGCTGACTTTTAATATATAAGTACACTTAACTATTCTGGGATCCCGCAATGTCGGCACCCCAAGCCAATTTGTCCATTGGCTTCAGGTGCAGGCGCCGGCATTGCAAGTAAGGGTTTCCTACTGCGCATGCGCAAGTTGCGCTGCGCTTTCTGAATGGTCCTGCCATCTTCTGGTACACACACAGATCCCAGAAGCCAGCGGGAGAAGGAGAAGGAGATCGCCGATCAGTGATCGGAAGTGGGAGCAGGTACCTGTCCGAACCAGGTACCCCCTCCCCTCCCAAAAAGTGTCAAATGTGGCAGTGGAGGGGGGGGGGGGTGCGAACAAGCGTAGCTACCCCTTTTGGGTGGAGCTCTGCTTTAAATCAAACAGGATGGAAGGACAGACGAAGATAACCAAAATCATATAATAAACAAGTTGCAGTAGCACTAAACCACCACTAGATGTCAGCATACTACAAAACAATATAATAACCTGAAGCAGTTCAGTACAACACAAATTGCTTCTTAGCTCTGGTCTGCTATGGCTATGGGTACACCCTTGTATGATAATCTAATTCATTCAATGAATTTAATTTATAATTCATAGATTTGTACATCACCTAACATGACCCGTTTGCTGGACATGATCAAAATACAATTGTATTATACTACATACAGACATAGAACACTATAAGACCCAATATAATCTGTCACCCCATATACAGTCAGGTCCATAAATATTGGGACATCAACACAATTCTAATCTTTTTGGCTCTATACACCACAATGGATTTGAAATGAAACAAACAAGATGTGCTTTAACTGCAGACTTTCAGCTTTAATTTGAGGGTATTTACATCCAAATCAGATGAACGGTGTAGGAATTTTCAACAGTTTGTATATGTGCCTCCCACTTTTTAAAGGGACCAAAAGTAATGGGACAATTGGCTGCTCAGCTGTTCCATGTCCAGGTGTGTGTTATTCCCTCATTATCCCATTTACAAGGAGCAGATAAAAGGTCCAGAGTTCATTTCAAGTGTGCTATTTGCATTTGGAATCTGTTGCTGTCAACTCTCAATATGAGATCCAAAGAAATGTCACTATCAGTGAAGCAAGCCATCATTAGGCTGAAAATCAAAACAAACTTGTCAGAGAGATAGCAAAACATTAGGTGTGGCCAAATCCACTGTTTGGAACATCCTTAAAAAGAAAGAAAGCACCGGTAAGCTCAGCAACACCAAAAGACCCGGAAGACCACGGAAAACAACTGTGGTGGATAACCGAAGAATTATTTCCCTGGTGAAGAAAACACCCTTCACAACAGTTGGCCAGATCAAGAACACTCTCCAGGAGGTAGGTGTATGTGTGTCAAAGTCAACAATCAAGAGAAGACTTCACCAGATTGAATACAGAGGGTTCACCACAAGATGTAAACCATTGGTGAGCCTCAAAAACAGGAAGGCCAGATTAGAGTTTGCCAAACAACATCTAAAAAAGCCTTCACAGTTCTGGAACAACATCCTATGGACAGATGAGACCAAGATCAACTTGTACCAGAGTGATGGGAAGAGAAGAGTATAGAGAAGGAAAGGAACTGCTCATGATCCAAAGCATAGCACCTCATCAGTGAAGCATGGTGGTGGTAGTGTTATGGCGTGGGCATGCATGGCTGCCAATGGAACTGGTTCTCTTGTATTTATTGATGATGTGACTGCTGACAAAAGCGGCAGGATGAATTCTGAAGTGTTTCGGGCAATATTATCTGCTCATATTCAGCAAAATGCTTCAGAACTCATTGGACGGCGCTTCACAGTGCAGATGGACAATGACCCGAAGCATACTGCGAAAGCAACCAAAGAGTTTTTTAAGGGAAAGAAGTGGAATGTTATGCAATGGCCAAGTCAATCACCTGACCTGAATCCGATTGAGCATGCATTTCACTTGCTGAAGACAAAACTGAAGGGAAAATGCCCCAAGAACAAGCAGGAACTGAAGACAGGTGCAGTAGAGGCCTGGCAGAGCATCACCAGGGATGAAACCCAGCGTCTGGTGATGTCTATGCGTTCCAGACTTCAGGCTGTAATTGACAAAGGATTTGCAACCAAGTATTAAAAAGTGAAAGTTTGATGGATGATTGTTAATCTGTCCCATTACTTTTGGTCCCTTAAAAAGTGGGTGGCACATATACAAACTGTTGTAATTCCTACACCGTTCACCTGATTTGGATGTAAATACCCTCAAATTAAAGCTGAAAGTTAAAGTACATATTATTTGTTTCATTTCAAATCCATTGTGGTGGTGTATAGAGCCAAAAAGATTAGAATTGTGTTGATGTCTCAATATTTATGGACCTGACTGTACATACACTGAACTCTACAATCCCCAACATGACCTGACCCAGGACACAGTTATAGTACTATTACACATCACACAGATACAGAACTTTATACTTGGGATGATTGAATTAGGAGAATCATTGATTCACATTTATATTCTACCTAGTAGTAGTATGTAAATCTGTATATTCCGCAAAGATTCATAATTTATGAATTTATCAACTGTGATCTGCATCACTGCAGGATGGACAAATATCCATGAATATATATTAGAAAATAAAAAAAATCCATCATGCCAGGTTGTAAAGCCAAATTTGCTCATCACTGCAGCACACCTGACTGCTTGATGTGAACATTATACGGTTCTATCATATTTTATATATACATGGACGGTTGGCCTCCCAACGTGAACTAGACATGATCGTAATACAATTCTATTATATTCTGTATTGACATTGCACCTTCCAGCAAGAGCATATTCATGATATGTACTGTCATTAAAGAACAATAAAGCTCTAAAATGAGCTTAGCACAGGACATCATCAAAATACAGTTCTAATATATCCTATAATGGCATAGACCACCATACACCCAACATAGCCTGACCACCAGTGCCAGGACAGGGTCATCCAGTGTCCAGGGTGAAGATGCCAAACTGCATAACACCCCACCCCGGTTTATTATCTGCAGATGGAATGCAGAAGGATGGAAAAAGCAGAACAACAATGTGGTTTCACTAGAGCACAAAACAACTGAACATTTAGAGCACTGGTGGTCACTGTGAAAATGATAGAAGTCCTCAAGCGTGCCACCTGACACCGCCAGAGAGCTGCACAATAGCATGTTTTGCATTGAGGACCGTGCACTACATTAGTTAGGCAGCCTATTAAAAATGAATGGGTTATAATGCACTGGATATTCTGGTCCTTCTGTGTTTTTTGAAATGTACTGCAAAGCATTTTAGCACCCAAGCCCCACGTTGGTGGTGCAACCAACAACATCTGGACAAATTCAACTTGTGACCCCCTCATTTAAGTTGCACTAGCCACACACCAGGTAATGATGCTCTGAGACGTGAAGTGTGAAGTGAAATAAAAACCTGGCTTTGCAGTATTTATTAACCCAACTGCTAACCTGCTCCAGAAGGATGTTACCCCCCCCCCCCAGGTGACATCTTAAGAGCCGGAACTATGCTTCTACTATTGGGAAGAAATCATGCCACCTGATATTAGTGTGGCTTCATTCCAGTGCCAGGTGCAGGAATGCAGAAAGTGTCCCAGCATTCAGCAACCTGAGGCCACTCTGCAGGGTGCCCTGTCCCACTTTGCCTGCTGAGCACAAGCCCAGGGCTAAACTTCAAGAGTTCAGAATAGCAATGTCTGTGAGTGATGGCAGGTCACAGTGTGCTCCCCCCTCAACATTTGTGTATCCTGGACAGCTACCCTTCCTTGTCCTGGCCCTGCTGACCTCTATGCAAGTCATAAGAAATAGCAAACATCTTCTAAACGCCTCCTACAATAAAGGAGTGGAGTGCTGAATTCAACCGTTTGCAATGGCTAGAGGACATGACGGCACAACACCATGAGAGACAGTCTACCTACATTACCATCTGGACTATCTGGATTGTTTTCTTGGGGTCAGAAAAATTCTAAGCCAATCTTACTTGGGTGTCTAAACTAAACTTGGAAAATGATGGTGCGCCTCTCTGACGCCATCACCAAACATCTCACCCATGCTTGCCTTCCTCTCTGACCCTCCTGGCACCCCTTCCCTCCTGAACACTTTTTCTTTATCTCTCCATTCCCTTTCTTCCATCACTGCATAGGGTCCGCAGATGGGTTTGTATAAAGGCCGTACACAAGATCGGACTTTCCGATGGGAAATGTTCGATGAGAGGCTGTTGGCGGTAAATCCGACCGTGTGTATGCTCCATCGGACAATTGTTGTCGGACTTTCCGCCAACAAATGTGGGCTAGCAGGTTTTCAAATTTTCTGTGTGTTGTCGGATTTTTCGAGCGTGTGTACACAAGTTCGTCAGACAAAAGTCCAAAGTACAAACACGCATGCTCGGAAGCAGAAGCGGTCGGTCTTGTAAACTAGCGTTCGCAATGGAGAATTAACATTCTTGACGTGACAAATTATGAAATCTCCAAATGCAGCGTACAATTCTCTTCTTCTTTAACCCCTTCCTGACCGGCGCACGACTATGTACGTCGGCAGAATGGCACGGCTGGGCAAATGGGCGTATATATATACGTCCATTTGAAATCCCCGCCGTGTCATTGCGTGCACGCCGCCGGCGGCGCGCGCGCGCTGGCCGGGAGCTCCGTGAGTCGGGTCGCGGGTCCCGCGGACTCGATCGCCGCGGGGATACCCGCGATCGTCTCACGGAGAGCATGAACGGGGAGATGCTGATCTAAACAGCATCTCCCCGTTCTGCCTAGTGACAGTGTCACTGGATCTCTGCTCCCTGTCATCGGAGCAGAGAACAGTGTACTGACAGACAGAGCCCAACCCCCCTACAGTTGAAACACCTCCCTAGTACTGATTTAACCCCTCCCCGCCCCCTAGTGGTTAACCCCTTCACTACCAGTGTCATTTAAACAGGAATTAGTGCATTTTTATAGCACTGATTGCTGTATAAATGACAATGGTCCCAAAAATGTGTCAAAAATGTCCGACGTGTCCGCCATAATGTCGCAGTCACAATAAAAATCGCTGATCGCCGCCATTACTAGTAAAAAAAAAAAATATTAATAAAAATGCCATAAAACTATCCCCTATTTTGTAAACGCTATAACTTTTGCGCAAACCAATCAATAAACGCTTATTGCGATTTTTTTTAACCAAAAATATGTAGAAGAATACATATCGGCCTAAACTGAGGAAAAAAAATGTTTTTTTATATATTTTTGGGGGATATTTATTATAGCAAAAAGTAAAAAATAATGCGTTTTTTTCAAAATTGTCGCTCTTATTTTGTTTATAGCGCAAAAAATAAAAATCGCAGAGGTGATCAAATACCACCAAAAGAAAGCTCTATTTGTGGGGAAAAAAAAGACGTCAATTTTGTTTGAGAGCCACATCGCACGACCGCGCAATTGTCAGTTAAAGCGACGCAGTGCCGAATCGCAAAAAGTGCTCTGGTCAGGAAGGGGGCAAATTCTTCCGGGGCTGAAGCGGTTAATGGGATAATAATGAAGCTGCTTTGCTGGTGAAACTGATGGAGTTATTGCAAGCATATTTTCAAAGGCTTTTTTTTCTAGTGATATCAAAAATAATATTATTATGCTTTTTTTTTTTTTTTTTGGGCAAGTTACCACAACATCATTATCCCGTAGTTTTTAAGTTCAAAGATACAACTATGTTGGTGCCCCTTGTCAATTTTACATTGTATTTTTTAAAATGTAACTGCCTACTCCCAAACTGTCATTTGAAGTAAAACACATAGCCAAGTATTATTCTCCACAATTTTTTTTATTGTGCATTAAAAAAAGAAAACAATTAAAATTAGACATGCTATCTGCCAATAGAACTTAACCAAAAAGTGCATTCTATGCATCCAAAAATATAGAAAATATAGAAAGTCAAATCATTATTCGGCCAAAAAAATAATGTCAAAGCAATAACTCCAAGGCCAATAATAAATAACACGTTATCTCCTCCGATTCCGCAACATGGCTGGTTGACGAACGGCCGTTCAGAAAAGAACTGAAAAGTGCGAAATGAAAAGCACGAAATGAAAAGCGTGAAATGAAAAGCACGAATCAACACTCGCCAAACTTCTACCAACACGAAATTAGCAGAAGAAGTCCAAAGGGTGGCGCTAAAGAACTGAAAAACAACGTAGTACGTCTAGTACGTCACTACGTTAGTAATTGTTGGCCAACAATTGTGTGGCCGTGTGTATGCAAGACAAGTTTGGGCCAGCGCCCTTCAGACAAAATTCCACGGTTTTGTTGGCCAACAATCCATTCGTGTGTACGAGGCTTTAGGATTCCAAGTTCTCAAACAACTGCCTTTCTAGTAACCTGAATGAGATGTTCTTATGCATTATTGTGGCGATCTCGAGGGCGACACCTGTCCACACTATCTTATCACATGAAGCTGAAGATGTTGACAGATGTATTGTCTGATGCCATTGTGTCTCCGCTCTATCTCTAACAATGTGTTGGTTAATGGAACACTATTCTGTGACTACTTTCAAAAAAATCAATAAATCTTTATTCTTAAAAAAATAAAAATAATAAACTTTTACACCTGAATATGAGACAATACAACCCACCCTGTGCTGGATAATTACAGGCTGAAAAGTAAAAATAATGGTTGTTGGCAAGAGCTTTAGGATAAACATAACTGGCCCCATTTAAACCCTCTAACAATACCCACTCCACAAAGCCTGCCATTTCAGAAGTATTGAAGGCCCTCTACTGTTGGTAAATACAGTGCCTTGAAAAAGTATTCACACCCCTTGAAATTTTCCACATTTTGTCATGTTACAACCAAAAAAGTAAATGTATTTTATTGCGATTGTGAAGTGGAAGGACAATGATAAATGGTTTTCAATTTTTTTACCAATACAAATCTGAAAAGTGTGGCATGCATTTGTATTCAGCCCCCTTTACTCTGAAACCCCTCTGAAACTAAAATCTAGTGGAACCAATAGCCTTCAGAAGTCATCTAATTAATAGAGTCCACCTGTGTGTAATTTAATCTCAGTATAAATACAGCTGTTCTGTGAAGCTCTCAGATGTTTTTTTGGGAACCTTGGTGAACAAACAGCATTATGAAGGCCAAGGAACACACCAGACAGGTCAGGGATAAAGTTGTGGAAAGTTTAAAGCAGGGATAGGTTATAAAAAAGTATCCCAAGCTTTGAACGTCCCACAGAGCACTGGCTGAATACAAATGCACGCCACACTTTTTAGATATTTATTAGTAAAAATATTGAAAACCATTTATCATTTTCCTTCCACTTCACAATTATGAGCCACTTTGTGTTGGTCTATCACATAAAATCCCAATAAAATACATTTATGTTTTTGGTTGTAACATGAGAAAATCTGGAAAATGTTAAGGGGTATGAATACTTTTTCATGGCACTTTATAATGGAGAGAGTAAAATCAGGTTGTAATAGATCTGGCCCCCGAACCTCTCTCAAATAAATTTTGAAAGGAGTCCATGTAACTGTTAGCTGATTGAACATCTCAGTGAACTCCTACTCACATATTAAGGGTTTGCGTTGATGGCCAAATGCAGCGTGCTTTCAGCTGTGTTCACTTTTCATTTGGAAAGAGTTTGAGAAACTTCTGACGTTTTCCTGAGGTAATTCATCTCTTTCTGACCTGTGTCAAATTGGTTTTACATTCCTATTGACTTGTATGAGGAAGATGGCAGTTCTGACATAACAAATACCAATGGACCCAAGCTCTATCCCTCAACTGATGGACACCAGAAAGGTAAAGAGAAGCCCAGGAGCAGGATATTCTGTACCTTTTCGAGTGAGTCGTGTTGGAGGGCCTTTTTTATCAATTAAAGTGTCTGCAATAAAAGCCGTATGTGTTGTTCCAAATAAACCAGTCATACTTACAGAGGAAATGATTGTTCCTCTGTGGTCTAGTTAGTTTGAGAGTCTAGATAAATAATTATATTTCATTGCCTATTTGCTCAGCTTCATAAAACCCAGAAAGTAACTCCACTTTTATTGAGAAAAAAAAACAATCCCCTCTGGTTGATCTATGTACACTGCAGGGATTTTAAGAAACTGTGTAGCAGATTCCTACCTTTTGTAGCTCCTTGTTTCACCATGTATTTTTCAGAATTGAAGGGTCTGGGCTCATTATAATCACCTGGTACACTTTCAGTGTTTTAAAGAGAAAGGGTCTGCACACCTCCAGGAATGTCTAACCGTTGAAGAATATCTTACTAAAACTGAAATTTTTATTACAGGGGGTGCATAAAATCTAACTTGTATATTATCGCAGACTTCTGTAAAAATCAGTGAGCCAATCACACAAGCAGGAAAGTACATCACTAGGGGAGTTCTGTACACTAATGATGTACAGAATACCTCCAGGTTGCCATACTGTATTAAATTCTAAAGACAATTTCAGCACTGCAAATTGAAAAAGAAAGTTAATTTTTTAAAAACATTAAATTTCAAAATGGCTTCTGCAGCAATTGTATGTGCTATATTATATTTTTATTGGCTATGTTTTTTCCACAAAAGGGGAGTTACCCTTTAATGGCAGTAGTAAAGTCTATATTAAAAAGCGCTGCGTAAACTGTCGGCGCTATATAAATCCTGTATAATAATAATAATGAAAAAATAATAATACGGTCCCCCTGCAGGTTAATGTGCTAGCATGCACTGCTACCACACTGTCGATGGGCAAACCTCCATTCTCCATCAACTGAGGAAGGAGGTGTGACTGGCCTCCGAAACGTGTTCCGATTGGTCGGTTCCCCTTGAGGTTTGACAGGTATTATTCGGCTCCCTCCAGCTCGTGGTTCAATCACCTTCTCTCCTGTCTCCACAGAGCCACCCGCTGCAGCTAGGACCACTCTACGATCCCATGCGGGGTCCTTTGCTCAGCCCACCTGGGCACACACATACCTATGGCCATCCTGTGAGTTCAAATCTGTCACTGTGTTTTAATTTATACCTATTAAACCTTGTTACACTATTGGTCGCCTGGCGACTCTCTTTCCCTTCCTTCTTCAGTGTGGGTTTCCTGACCCCAGTGCAGGCTGCCGGTTTCCAATAGAAACCGCAGACATTTCTTATTGATTTTTGATATTTTTATTTTATTGTCATCCCAGGTGCAAATTTTATCTTCATATTTTGGACATTTTACACCAGACAAGCTAGGGCAGCGCTGGGAATTGTTTCTGTTTGTTTTTGAAATCTCCATTTGTGGCTATCGTATTCTGAAACTGATCCCACTGGTTGCTTTTTGTCCAGTTTATTAGGAACCAGACGAAATTTGCTCAGTGTACAGTATGCTTTATCACTATCTCCAAAAACTAAAAACTAAAAAAAAAAAAAAAAAAAAAAAAAAAAAAGTTTTGGCTTGAGACAAGGGACTCTTGTGATCTTATTGAGGAGGCTGGATCACTACTGAAGTGGTGCCATCTACTGGACAAATCAAGTGGTGCAGTTGTAAATAACTGAAGAACACTGCAGTGTTTGTACTATGTTAATATCTGTGAAATGTTTTATTTTACAGGCCAAATATTTGTCAGCTAACCTTTTGTCGCTTAATATAGCATTTTTTAAAGTTTTTATACTTAAATATGTATGATGAATAATGTAACTAATATAAGTGTTAGGGCCCATATACATTTGTGAGGTGCATTATTGCAAATACATGCATTATGCCCCGTACACACGGTCGGACATTGATCGGCCATTCCGACAACAAAATCCATGGATTTTTTCCGACGGATGTTGGCTCAAACTTGTCTTGCATACACACGGTCACACAAAGTTGTCTGAAAATCCGATCATTCTGAGCGCGGTGACGTAAAACACGTACGTCGGGACTATATACGGGGCAGTAGCCAATAGCTTTCGTCTCTTAATTTATTCTGAGCATGCGTAGCACTTTGTGCATCGGATTTGTGTACACACGATCGGAATTTCCGACAACGGATTTTGTTGTCGGAAAATTTTATAGCAAGCTCTCAAACTTTGTGTGTCGGAAATTCCAATGGAAAATGTGTGATGGAGCCTACACACGGTCGGAATTTCCGACAACAAGGTCCTATCACACATTTTCCATCGGAAAATCCTATCGTGTGTACAGGGCATTGCTGTGCATTGTATTAAGGCAGCCCGATCATTGGGCTTCCAACACACAAAAATGTCCAGACATGACACCAAAATTTTGCTGCAACACTCTACATTGCAATGTATGTGCATTGGGGTGCTATTAAAAATAAATGGCAATGCAATAAGTCTACACATGCAACATGTGTTGCAGTAACGCAGAGAATTAAGTTTTTAATGATGTTTAAAAACCTATATACATTATATACTTATCTAGGTACTAGAATCATGCTTCCGGTTCAGTAATTCCACACAGTGATGTGTTTTGGTCTTATTGGAATATATTACTGCAGACACCCCAATTATTAGCAAAATGAGTTATTTTAGACTTACCGGTAATGTGTAGAAAACTGGAGTATGTTCATGCCTCCCTCAGTTTGCATGTGTCTGTTCTTCAGGCAGGACAGAGAATCCTATGTAATTATAACATTTAACAGCATGCATCTAATAGTATATATGAAGTTTGGATTTACCTTTATCCTCCAAACGATCTGAATACAAGGAGAACTGCAAGACCAGACTACACAAAGCTGGATATGTGCAAATACCTACCGTATTTTACCCAGCAGTATTGAAATTTAGGTTCAGATGCCGGGTCATTACCGGAATTGTTACATCTCCAGAGTTTCTATTCTGAGATGTAAATAAAGTGCGTGTGATGTAGTTCCTCTGATTCACTTACCGGTTGCCAGGAGAGGAAAAGTTGCGTGGGAGCTAACTGGATAGGTGTGTACCTTGTTTCCACAAAAGTAAGACCTACCCTGAAAATAAGACCTACTGTGATTTTCGGGAAAGGCTGCAATATAAGCCCAACCCCAAAAATAAGCCCTAGTTTAAAGTGGTTGTAAACTGCTAGAATCCTCTTTATTACAGTATTACAGCGGGCGATTTCTGGCCCCCCTTCCTCTGCAGGGCTCGTGGCTGGGAAGACCGCTTAGGCGGGTCACAAAAGCGCAGAGTGGCACTATAAGAAGGTATGTGACACAATCAGATTACAGAAACACACACCTTTTACATTAAATACTACTGTAATAGTGAGGATTCTAGCATTTTACAACCACTTTTACTATGTTCACACTGGGGATAACTGACAGACAGGGAGGGAGAGGGGGAGAGAAGACATATAATGGCAAGCCCTACCCTGAAAATAAGCCCTACTGTGTTTTTGGTTGCCAAAATAAATATAGGACCCAGGCTTATTTTTGGGGAAACAGGGCATAAGTATGTATGCAGTGTGCGTGTATATTATATCCACACAGTACACCTGACCTAAATTAATTTTATATCATTCTCTGAGGCAGATCTGGTGAAATTAACCCCTTCCCGCTAAGGGTAAAACAAATGTCAATGCCTAAGCACAATTTTGCAACTTTGACATGTTAGCAAAACCATACATGTCATATCATCACAGCTACAGGTGGATTGTACCTTGTTAGGTTTCAGGACACACTGGGCTTTCATTTGCTGATACATGCTAATGGATATCTCCTGATATACAGTGGATATAAAAAGTCTACACACCCCTGTTAAAATGTCAGGTTTCTGCGATGTAAAAAAATGAGACAAAGATAAATAATTTCAGAACTTTTTCCACCTTTAATGTGACCTATAAACTATACAACTCAGTTGAACAACAAACTGAAATCTTTTAGGTGGAGGGAAGTAAAAATAATTAAAAAAAATAATATGGTTGCATAAGTGTGCACACCCTTAAACTATTACTTTGTTGAAGCACCTTCTGATTATATTACAGCACTCTGTTGTTTTGGGTATGAGTCTATCAGCATGGCACATCTTGACTTTTCAATATTTGCCCACTCTGCAAAAACACTCCAAATCCGGCAGATTGCGAGGGCATCTCCTGTGCACAGCCCTCTTCAGATCACCCCACAGATTTTCAATGGGATTCAGGTCTGGGCTCTGGCTGGGCCATTCCAAAACTTTAATCTTCTTCTGGTGAAGCCATTCCTTTGTTGATGTGGATGTATGCTTTGAGTCTTTGTCATGCTGAAAGATGAAGTTCCTCTTCATGTTCAGCTTTCTAGCAGAAGCCCGAAGGTTTTGTGCCAATATTGGATGGTATTTGGAACTATTCATAATGCCCTCTACCTTGACTAAGGCCCCTGTTCCGGCTGAAGAAAAACAGCCCCAAAGCATGATGCTGCCACCACCATGCTTCACTGTGGGTATGGTGTTCTTTTGGTGATGCGCAGTGTTGTTTTTGCACCAAACATATCTTTTGTAATTATGGCCAAAAAGTTCAACCTTGGTTTCATCAGACCATAACACATTTTCTCAAATGCTTTTGGGAGATTTCAGATGTGTTTTTTGCTAAATTTAGCCAGGCGTGCATGTTTTTCTTCGTAAGAAAAAGCTTCCATCTTGCCACTCTACCCCATAGCCCAGACATATGAATAATACGGGAGATTGTTGTCACATGTACCACACAGCCAGTACTAGCCCCTTTTATATTGCTGTAGGCCTCTTGGCAGCCTCCCTGACCAGTTTTCTTCTCGTCTTTTCATCACTGTCCAGCTCTTAGTAATGTCACTGTTGGGCCATATTTTCTCCACTTGATGATGACTGTCTTCACTGTGTTCCATGGTATATCTAATGCCCCGGAATATCTTTAGTACCCTTCTCCCGACTGATAACTTTTAACAATGAGTTTCCTCTGATGCTTTGGAAGCTCTCTGCGGACCATGGCTTTTGCTGTAGGATGCGATTAAGAAAATGTCTGGAAAGACCTACTAGAACGGCTGAACTTTATTTGGGGTTAATTAGAGGCACTTTAACTGACACTGACTCCTATGTAACATGAGTTTGAATGTGATTGCTTAATTCTGAACACCGCAACATTCCCAGGTATAAGAGGGTGTGCACACTTATGCAACCACATTATTTTATTTTTTTATTTTTACTGACCCCCCTTAAAACATTTCAGTTTGTTTTTCAATTGAGTTGTACAGTTTATAGGTCACATTAAAGGTGGAAAAAGTTCTGAAATGATTTATCTTTGTCTCCATTTTTTACATCCATTTTATTACCGCTTGCTGACCAGCGCACGCCGATATACGTCAGCAGAATGGCACTGGTGGGCAAAAGGGCGTACAGGTACGACCCCTTTAAGAAGTGGTCTCGCGGGCGCGCACTCGCTGCGATCTCCGTGACCGTGCCCACGGGTCCAGCGGATTCGATGTCCGCCGGCTGCCTGCGATCGTGTCAGGGAGAGAAAGAACGGGGAGATGCTTTTGTAAACAAAGCATTTCCCCGTTCTGCCTAGTGACAGGACAGTGATCTACTGCTCTCTGTCTTTGAGAGCAGTGATCACTGTCCTGTGTGTTGAAGCCCAGCCCCACTCACAGTTAGAATCACTTCCTAGGACACACTTAACCCCTTCATTGCCCCCTAGTGGTTAACCCCTTCACTGCCAGTGTCATTTACACAGTAATCAATGCATTTTTATAGCACTGATCGCTGTATAAATGACAATGGTCCTCAAAATAGTGTCAAAAATGTCCAATGTGTCCGCCATAATGTCGCAGTCCCAATAAAAATCGCAGATCGCCGCCATTACTATTAAAAAAATAAAAAATAAAAATGCCATAAAACTATCCCGTCTATTTTGTAGACGCTATACATTTTGCACAAACCAATCAATATACGCTTATTGCGATTTTTTTTTTTTTACCAAAAATATGTAGAATACATATCGGCCTAAACTGAGGAAAAAAAATAGTTTTTTATGTATTTTTGGGGGATGTTTATTCTAGCAAAAAGTAAAACATTTTGCTTTTTTTTCAAAATTGTCACTCTTTTTCTGTTTATAGCACAAAAAATAAAAACCACAGAGGCAATCAAATACCACCAAAAGAAATCTCTATTTGTGGGAAAAAAAAGGACGTCAATTTTGTTTGAGTGCAACGTCGCACGACCGCGCAAATGTCAGTTAAAGCGACGCAGTGCCAAAATAGTACAATTTTATTTTTAAATTTAGCTTTATATATCTTGCTACTACCATAGCCTACCACCAAAGAACAACCCAAAATAAATTCCCTTGTTAGTTGTTGTGTGTACCTGTAGTACAGCCCAGAAACAATAGTGCGCATTTTGCTTTTTTTTTTTAATCCAACCTAAAACACACTGAAACTAACTGACACAAATGTAACTCCTTCACACCTAGTTGTAAAACAAATCTAAATGCCAAAGCCCAATTTAGCAATTTTGACATGTGTTAGTAAAAGCGTACAACTACTTTGTGCATCTAGGTGGATTATACCTTGCTTTTTCTAGGACAAATTGGGCTTTAATTTGTTAGTAAATAGTTATGGATATCTCCTGATTTTTTTTTATTATCAAAGGAACACTGTCCCAAAGAAATGTAATTTTTTTTTTTTAATTTAGCTGTATATTTCTTGTAACTATCATAACGTACAATCAAAGAACAACCTAAAATGAATTTTCCTGCTCCTGACGATCGCAACTATACCATACATGTGTATGTTATTTTTTTATTTGTACCCATAGTACAGCCCAGCAGCAATAGTGTGCATTTTGCTTTTTTTTGTCCAACCTAAAACACACTGACACTAATTGACACTGATCCAAATAAAAAAAAAAAAAAAGAAGAATCCTGTCCAAAATATACTGACCCTGACCTTTGACCCAGACTTTGACCATTGAACCTTACTTGACCAAACACTCACCCTGGCACTGACCTAGATCAAACCTAGGTATTTTCCTTTTTTTTTTTCTTTTTCTTTTTTTAACAAACCCTTTTTTTTTCTTTCTGCAAGGAACGAGAAAGATACATTGTATCCTTCTCAATTCACAGTAAGCAAAAAAACACAGGGGCGGGCTTCACAGTGACTGATCACTGTGGTAGCCAATCAGAGGCTACCACAGCAATCAGGTAACCAGGAGATCTGGGTCCCGATCGGTAGTACGAGACACGGGGTTCTTGGCTCTGTGCTGGGAGCGTGCTGTGCAGTGCACTCCCAGCACAAAGGGAGAAACACATATTTCCTGACGGACTCCATGGCAGCATACGTATGGGTTAATCCCGCCTCTCATACCTCATAGGACCCCACTCCCATAAATCTTTGCTTCTAGTCAGAGACCGTGTTCCTTTTTTGTCCTCCTCCTAGGACCAAGGTAGTCTTACCTTAGGATGTTGTCGGTCCAGTCCTGGTGATTTGCACGTGAAGATGGCGTCCTGGCGGTGTTTTTTTCTGGAGTCCATTTACCTTGGCTATTAGCAGGGTGGACATGGGCAGTTATTGCGATGCCTTGAAGATCTTACTAGCCAGCCATTGGCAGGCAAGCGGCAGCATGGCCAATCGTCCCAGCTATTAGCGGGAGGCCCTTTATTGAAATGCCCTGGTCGTGCAGCATGAGCAACATGGCTCCCAGTCCCAGGCCGGATCGAAGTAATGCCGTGGTGGTAATGTATAATGCTCCTTTATCAAGTATATGGCAGCTGTTTTTGTATTTGTATTGTTGCGTCTCCTAGTTTTGTGTTTGTTTGTCCGGCCATGGCGGCTGGAACGCATCTGCGTCCCAGTTCGCCGCCTTTCAACCCGTCTGCGCATGCGCGAGCCGCGATTCAGGTCAAGGCTTGGTTTCGCGTGCGCAGTCCGGGCAAGATGGCGGCGGACGCGCATGCGCGCGAGGTCTATGGGGTGGCGTCGGGCACGGCGTCGGGCACAGCGTAGGCACGCTGATGCGCGATGACATCATCCGGGGGGGCAGCAGATTCAAATAGCTGTCAGATTCAGCTATTCCCGGGGTTGCCTTACAAGCTGCAGCAGCTGCTTCCCCGAGGGCATATCTCTGCTGTTTAAGGTAAGGGGCTATGCTGCACTACTTGCCTATGCTTATCCTGCTCATTCATCTGTCGCTTTTCCAAATATGCTGTATTGATTGCTTTCAGTTGTTTTGATTCCTTTTTGCCATGGATGTGTCACCGCCCCCCAGTGGCCAACCCTTACTCTGCAGGTAGGATGGAATTGATTTTCCTCTGCCTGTTTGTTTTGGGTTAGTGGTTAGGTGCATGTTAACTCTTTCTTTCCCTCAGCCCTTCTAGGTCTGAACACCGTTACTCGGCACGTAAAGCTATTGACAAAAATCGTCATTCAACGTCAAGTTCCAGACGCCCTAGATCATCTTCCAGACGGTCCACGTCTAGTCGTCATTCTCACCGCCATTCCAGCTGCTCTAATAAGAGATCATGCTGGGGATGTAAAGCTCAGGTCCCAGAGGATAAATCTCTCTGTGAGTCATGCTATTCTCGAACTGTAAAGGAACGTGGAGCTGGAGACCAACAGGTGGAAGCTCTGGTTAGAAGAGTGGTTCAAGAATCTCTGAACAGGACAGATTGCGTCCGTACATCCAGCCCCCCTGCTGCTCCACCACCAGTTCCTGACAGGGTCGACCCTGAGGTTCCAGGTCCCTCTCGTCGAAGTCTCTCTTTAAGTGGTTCTTCCGACGGCGAAGCGGAGGTGGAAAACTCCAGTACAGGATTTGATTTTTCCTTGGTTCCTCAGTTAAAGCGGTTAAAAACGCATTGAGATGGGAGGAGCCGGTAGAAGCACCCTCTAAACAGAGGAAGTACTTCAAGCAGCTCAAGAAAGAACGCTCAAACTTCCCCTTCCTGGGTGAACTTGGGGAAATTATTTCAGATGAATGGAGTAAAGTTGAGAGGAAAAACTCGCTGATTTCCAAGATACCGAAAATGTACCCATTCAAAGGTGAGGAGGTAAAGCATCTGGAAGCAGCACCCCTCATTGATGCGGCTTTAATGAGGTTAATGAAACATGTCACGCTTCCTCTGGAAGACACCGTTTCTTTTTAAAGATGGTGTGGAGAGGAAGATCGACACCGACCTCAAACGCATTTATATTACGGCAGGCATGGCTTGTAAACCAGCCCTGGCTCTTGCAGCTTTGTCTAAAGCTATGGAAGCATGGACGGATGACATGGATGCAGTGTTGGGAAAGATCTCTGAGGAGTTGCTCAAGAACTCACCAGTACACGAGCTGAAGGTGGCATCAGCCTTTCTGGGGGAGGCATCCCTTGATATTATCCGCCGTGTGGCATGTGTCATGCTTTCTTCAGTCACGGCGAAGCGCGCCTTGTGGTTGCGCCCATGGGTTGCGGATCCTGCCTCTAAACAGGCAAGGTGTAAAATTCCCTTTGAGGGCTCCTCCCTCTTTGGGAATAAACTTGACTCTGCCATTACCCGTTCTACAGGGGGTAAATCGGGGTTCTTACACCAGGATCGCCGTATTTTTGGTCAGAGAAAAACTCATCCCAGACAAGATCAGGAGCGTGCGAGGGATGCACGTAGCTACAGACCTGGCTGTGATTTCAGAAAAAACTGGAGGAGAAATCAACCTTCAGAGCAGACGTCCTCAAAGTCAGCCTCTTCTGGGGGACGTGAGGCTGCAAAGTCCTTTTGATATAGAGCCTGTCCAGACGGAGCGAGTCTGGGCTCGTTTACTCCGTTTCCAGCACGTCTGGGCAGCCTCGATTCGGGATTTCTGGACAGTCAAAACGGTCTCTTCGGGTCATACTTGGGTGTTCAGCAGCCCACCCACACACCGGTTTGTTCCTACAGCTCTTCCACACTTAGAGGAGAAGAAACAGGTTCTTCTGTCATATACAGATTCACTAGTAGCCCAGGAGGCCGCCATTCAAGTACCAACAGAAGAAAGATTTCTAGGGGTGTACTCCCCCCTTTTCATGGTCCTCAAAAAGAATGGGTCCTGGAGACCTGTAATCGACTTGACATATCTGAACTCCTTCATCAAGAAGGAAAACAATACGCCAGACGATACAACCGGGAGATTGGCTTGTCTCCATAGACCTGAAAGATGCCTACTTTCATGTGCCGATTGCAAGGGAATTCCAGGTGTATCTCCGATTCGCAGTAGATCAGAGGCATCTCCAATTCACATGTCTCCCATTCGGACTTACAACATCGCATCGAGTGTTTTCGAAGCTCTTATTGGCTGTGGTAGCGTTAATCAGGGTCAAAGGTATCCGGTTACACCATTATTTGGACGACCTACTTCTGCTTTCACAAGACAGGGATCAGCTGTTGGCACATCGAGATCAGGTCATCTCTACCCTAACAGAGTTCAGTTGGCTGTTGAACAAGGAGAAAAGTCATCTAGATCCAACGCAGTCTCTAATATTCCTTGGAGCCCAATTCAACACGGTGGAGAGCACCATCTCTCTGCCTCTGGAGAAAGTTCCGGTGATTCGGGAAAGAATTTGTCTAGCATTGTCATCATCTCTTCTCAGAGCCTCGCAATGTCTAAAGATAATCAGCAGCATGGTAGCCACAGCCCCCATGGTGAGGTGGGCGCAATGGAAGATGCGGCCCTTTCAGAAGGGGTTTCTCCAACAGTGGGATCCAGGGTCTCAAGACCATCTTGTATGGGTAACCACCTCCATGCGGGAGAGCCTCCCCTGGTGGCTGCAACGGAAGAATCTTCTCAATTGCCATTCCATAGCACCTGTCTCCTGGATCATGGTGACAACGGATGCAAGCAACAGAGGTTGGGGCGCTCTCTGTCTGACGGAGGTAGCCCAAGACTTCCCATCCCAAGGGATAGTCTCAAATATCCTGGAGCTTCGAGCTGCCTTCCGTGCGCTTCAAGCCTTTTCCCACCTGACATCAGGGGCCTCAGTCCTCCTGAGACTGGACAATACAACTGCAGTGTCTTACATCAAGAGGCAGGGGGGCACCCGCAGTCTCTCTTTACTGAAAGAAGCAAGTCCGATCATGTCCTGGGCCCAGGCGAACTTGACAAATTTATCGGCTGTTTATCTCCCCGGAATTCAGAATGTCCAGGCGGACTTCCTTCCAAGGGTCACCCTGGACAACAACGAATGGTCTCTCCACACCGAAGTGTTCAACTGGGTCTTGTCTCTGGGAGCGTTGCCGGAAGTAGATCTGTTTGCATCCCCTTGCAACTTCAAACTGCAGAAATATTACACGAGGTGTCGTTGTCCCAAAGCCTTCGGAGTGGATGCCCTGACGGACCAGTGGAGATTCCACAAGGCCTATGCCTTTCCCCCGGTACCAGTCATTCTCCGATTTCTATCAAGGCTCAGGTGGGAAGAAGTCGAAGTAGTGGCAATTGTTCCTTTCTGGCCCAACAGGCCATGGTTTCCTCTCCTGGTTCAGCTCAGTTACTGGGATCCGGTCCCTCTCCCGTCCAGACCAGATCTCCTGTCGCAAGGAACGTCTCTTCACCCATGCCCATCTCATCTCCATCTGATGGCTTGGTGGTTGAGAGGGGAAGGCTGGAAGCACTAGGATGTCCAAGGTCAGCGATTGCTACATTGTTGAATGCCAGAAGAGTGGGCACCAACAGAGTCTATCAAAGAATTTGGTCAAAGTTTGCGGACTATGTGGCCTCCACTAATGGTTCCTGTATTGACCCAAGGATGCAGGATATTCTGGGTTTTCTGCAAACAGGCCTGGACCTGTCTTTATCGGTTAGCTCCTTACGAGTCCAAGTTTCTGCAATCTCTGCCTTCACAGGTGTATCATGGGCCAGGCACCCCCTTACTAGACAGTTCTTCAGGGGAGCAATAAGACTTAGACCTCAAAGAAAACCAAGATTTTCTAAATGGGATCTTCCTCTTGTCTTGGACTTCTTCGCAGGAAGAGAAATACGTCATGTGGACCAGTCATCTATTAAGGAACTTTCCCTCAAAGTGGTCTTTTTAGTAGCCATAACATCGGCTAAGAGGGTTTCCAAAATTGGTTCCTTAGGATTCAAAGAACCATTCCTTACTTTCTTCCCAGATCGAGTGGTCCTAATTCCTATTTTAGGTTCAAATCCCAAAGTAACAACTGTCTTCCATGAAAATCAGGAAATTGTTCTTCCTACGTTCAGGTCTTCTGAGGACTCTAATATTCATCCTCTAGATGTCGGAGAAGTTCTAAAGCAATACTTAGAAGCCACAGCTTCTTTTCGCCAATCTGATCACCTGTTTGTTCTCTTCCATGGTAAAAGCAAGGGAAATCGTGCTTCCTCTAGAACCATCGCAGCATGGATTGTTCAGGCCATTCAGTGGGCTTATAAGTCTAAGGGTTTGGCTCCTCCGGAGGAAGTGACCGCTCATTCTACCAGGAGCGTTTCTCCATTGTGGGCAGCATCCCGGCATGTATCTCCGGAAGTAATCTGTAAAGCGGCCTCATGGTCATCAATTAATACTTTTATGATGCACTATTGTGTAGAACCGGCTTCCTTGTCATCGGTTAATTTTGGTTTGCACGTATTATCTGTTGATGGTGCCAATTAAACCTTTTTTTCTTTAACCAGCAATTGCCCACCCGGGTGTGTATGGCTAGTCATTTCCCATACGTATGCTGCCATGGAGTCTGTCAGGAAAACGGAAAATTTATATCAAATACTTACCGTAATTTTCCTTTCCTGATGGACTCCATGGCAGCAGGAGTTCCCTCCCATTTGCTGGAGTAGGCTAAGTTACGGAACACGGTCTCTGACTAGAAGCAAAGATTTATGGGAGTGGGGTCCTATGAGGTATGAGAGGCGGGATTAACCCATACGTATGCTGCCATGGAGTCCATCAGGAAAGGAAAATTACGGTAAGTATTTGATATAAATTTTCCGTTATGCGGCCCCACAAAAAAAATCCCAGTGCAGTGAGGCAGCTTATATGTGTTACGTCCGTGAAGGCATAAAAAGTGCTTTTAAAAAAAATAAATCCTACCCAAAATACAAAATATACTGACCATGACTTTTGACCCTGACCTTGACTCTTACTTGACCCAAACACTAACCCTGGCACTGACCTAGATCAAACCTTGATCTAGGAATTTTTTTATGCTTATTTTATTTTTTTTACACACAGTTTTATTTATTTTTTCTCTCTGCAAGGAGAGAGAGATACAATGTATCTCTCCTATCCATTCAGAGAGAGAAAACACATGTGCGGGCTTCACAGTGACTGATCACTGTGATAGCCAATCAGAGGCTATCACAGCGATCAGGTGACCCGGAACCGAGAGTTCCGGGCCCCCACCGCTAGTCCCTGGGCTCCTGGTGAGACCCCGGTCTCTGTGCCGGGAGCACTTTGTGCAGCACTCTCCCAGCACAAAGACAGATATGCATATATGCGGCCCCACAGAAAAAAGCTCAGTCAAGTGAGGCCGCATATATGCGTACTATCAGTGGGAAGGGGTTCAACAACCACTGTTTTTTTTTTTTTTTTTCTTTTACTATCTAAATCAAAAAAGACCAAAAAAGTTAAGAAAAAACATTTCCATTAGTTTTTGTTATAAAACATACCCAATAAAAAAGCTAGGACAGTACAAACACTCTGAAAATTACCCCTTTTTGTAAAGTAGACACCCCAAGTTGATCTCATTTTTGCTACAAGTTTTTGGAAATTAAGAAAGATGCTAGTATTGAGGTGGCAATTCATGGAGCTTAGTAATGGTACAATAGTATAATGGTATTGCACAGACTGGTCCCTTACCTCCTCTTCTGGGGGTCCTTGCTGGTGCTGTCCAATCCTCCTTCCTCTAGGTGTCCCCTCAGCAAGCTTTGTGCCAAGGAGACACCTGTGGGTGTGCACTCTTGATCCAGGCTGTGTCCATAGATACACACAGTGCTGGGTAGTCACTCCCCCACTCCCTCCGGCTTGTGGGTGGGTGCAGTGTTGTGTGGCAGAAATAACACACACAATCCAGGTGTAAATGGTAGAACTTGTATTGAAGTAAGGCAAACAGTTCACAACAACCCAGTGGGAGGAAGCCCAACCGGGAACACTCATGGATACCAACAGCATGTAGCGTAGCAGGCTTCAGACAAACTGACAGCATCTGTCTGGAAGGGTGGAATGTTGCCTGGTCATTCTGAGCCCAAACGGGAAGGTGTCCAAGAAGAGAGTGAAGCCCTAAGCTTTCTCTACTCGACTGGAACCTTTCTCTGCCACTAATACTGTCCCCAACAGAGAGGTGACCTGCCCCTACCCTACCCACGCATGAACCCCTGCCAAACCCAGGGGCCAGGGTCTTTAATAGACTCTGCCACACCCAAGATGGCTGCTAGAGTCACATGCGTGACCAGCATCCAATCGGATCACTGCCCCAGTGACTCAGGAAACCATAGAAGAACCATGTTCCTCCTGACTTCCTCTCCATTTGCATTGCTGCTGCGGTTGAGCGCCACCTGCAGTGGAGACAACAGACTGCACCTGCCTGCACGCTGCTGCCTGTGACTCCCTTGAGACCAGAAAGAGAGTATGCCAGGACAGTGCTAGATTGTGAGAGGTGTCAGGTGTTTAGGGACGGGGGTGAGGGGCAGTTAGTGTTGCTGTACTTCTCCTGTGGATCACAGGAGTGCATCTCATTCTGCACTCCCGTGACCCGTTTTCAGCAAACAGCGGGCCGAAGCCCGCTGTACGCTGATGTCACAGAGCCAGTCCAGGCTCAGGCAAGATCATGACAATGGAGTCGGGATCCGCCAACATGTCTGGACCGGCAAGCCGCTGAGAGCCTAATGCCGCGTACACACGAGCGGACTTTACGTCAGACTTTGCCCGGCGGACTTTGACGGACTTTACGACGGACTTTCTGAATGAACGGACTTGCCTACACACAATCCACCAAAGTCCGTCGAATTCGTACGTGATGACGTACGACCGGACTAAAATAAGGAAGTTCATAGCCAGTAGCCAATAGCTGCCCTAGCGTGGCTTTATGTCCGTCGAACTAGCATACAGACGGCGGACTTTTCGACCGGACTCGATTTCAACGGATTAATTTAAAACATGTTTCAAATCTAAGTCCGTCCAACTTTTGAGAAAACAAAGTCCGCTGGAGCCCACACACGATCGAATTGTCTGACGAAATCCCGTCCGCCGGGCAAAGTCTGCCGTAAAGTCCGCTCGTGTGTACGCGGCATAAGTCGGCCACCCCCGCCCCTTCTACAGCCCAGCACTCCAGTGAGCGAGGAGGGGGGCAGAGCAGAGAGCTGCTGACTGACAGCAGCTCTCTGCTCACGGAGTTCTGAGAACTGAGCGATCGGCGGTGTTTGATCGCTCGGTTGTCAGTGTTAGAGGTGCTGGGGGACAGAAGGTACAGTAAGTATGATTCTTAAAAAAAAAAACCCATACTTATCTTTTATTGTACAGGTCATACACAGATACCATTGTTGTGAGAGGAAGTGGAGGACTGTCAAATGTAAACGCCTGCAGTGTACATATGTAAGTTCTGTGATTAGCTATCACAGTGTCACGAGGCACTGAGCCATTATGAATGGCTCTATGCATTTTGCCTTGCACATGCACCAAGTAGTAAGCAAAGCACCATTTTCTAAATGTACATCCACCAATCCGCTGTTAGTAAGTTGGGTAAAGCTCGTTCTTTTAAATGGGAAAAAGAAATGTAACTATTTGAAAATTCCTGTGGCAACCTTTGTGCTTTTTGCTGCTTGTTCCTTAACAGGCTTGATTATTACTAGCGATTTAAGAGAAAGTCGAGCTATGTATAGTCGAGCCCTCCATTTCCAAGTACTGTATGCTCTGCACAAAATCATCATGTTTGGGATTATTCATAGACATGAAAAGGTTTTTTCAGCCCACAGTCAATCTATACCGCTCGGTATGCTTCTAACGTCTAACAATATCGCACTTTTCTATGAATCCTAATGATGTGACCTTGTATGGGTCATTGACTTTTTATGATATCTGATAGCGCGTTAAAATACCTTTCTGCTGTTAAGGGTCATTCTGATACCCATTGTGTGTGAGAGAGTAAGATTTGCCACATTAATGTTTTTTTAACATTATTGATTTTTTATATAATTATATATAGAGTTTGGTCTTATACTTTCCAAGAATTACTAGTTTTATGTAAAAAATGAGTTTGTATCATTTATGAACTGTAGGTAGAGAGAGCCCTGCAAATCATTCCTTTAAGCCCCTGTGCATCCAGCTGCTGCACGTTTATAGCAGGGAGACCAGCTAACTATAGAGCCAGGGGTCCAGGGGTCCAGGGGTCCAGGGGTCCAGCCTGCACACACCTGTTCCTTGCTTGTTAGCTTTCATCAGTGCAGGAACCATGGCTTCTGAGCAGTTGGGCTTATGGAGTAATGAGACAGTACAAACATTAGGTTACTAGTGGGGTTAGAAATGAAACCCTTCATCAATAACTAACTGAACTTATTCCTGAAAATAAAAGTATGTGAATGGGAAGGATTTTAATCGATTTATGTCTCTTTTGCAATAAAGGTGTCTTACCTTCTTCCCCACAAGATGCTTTGGAGCAGTGGTGGTCAACTGGAAAAATATAGAGGACCTCAAGCGTGGCCTCCAACACCTACAGAGGGCCACACAGTAGCAGCACATTTTTGCTCATCAACCCCCCCCCCCACCAAAATGTTGGTCTTGAAGCATTTTGTGCAGTATATCACAATGCTCACTGAAGAAGTTGGAGTAGAATAATCCATAGCATTGTGTCAGTAGACACAATAATTGCTCCGAGCATTGGTCTTCATGATGTCAGGACTCTAGACCACTGGATTGAAGGGGAGAAGGAGCTGCGGGGACAGGTTAGTAACAGGGAGGAGCGGAGGATCTGGTAGGTAAATCTTTTTTTATGTGTCCCCTAGACCTAAACGAGCAAATAAAGGGATCATTTTAACTATTTCAATACCGGGCACTTATGCCCCCTTCCTGCCCAGGCCGATTTTCAGCTTTCAGCGCTGTCGCTGTTTAAATGACAATTGCGCAGTCATACAACACTGTACCCAAACAGAATTTTTATCATTTTGTTCCCACAAATAGAGCTTTCTTTTCGTGGCATTTGATCACCTCTGCGTTTTTTATTTTTTGCTAAACAAATAAAAAAAGACCTAAAATTTTGAAAAAAAAAAAAGTTTTTCTTTTGTTTCTGTTATAAAATTTTGTAAATAAGTAAGTTTTCTCCTTCACTGATGGGCACTGATAAAGCGGCACTGACAGGCACTGATAAGGCGGCACCGATGAGGTGGCACCAATGAGATGGCACTGATGGGCACTGATAGGCGGCACTGATGGCCACTCATGGGTGGCACTGGTGGGCACTGAAACACTGCATTGATAGGTACTTATGGGTGGCACTGATAGGTGGCACTGCTGGGCACTGATAGACGGCACTGATGGGCACTGATATGCAGCAGTGATAGATGGCATTGATAGGCATCACTGATGGCACTGGCACTGGCAGGCATTGGGGATGGGCACTGATTGGCAGCTGCCTGGGCACTGATTGGCATTTCCCTGGTGGTCTTCTGTGGTATACCTGGTGGTTCAGTGTGGTGACAATCCCTGGTGATCCTGGCGGCATCCGAGGGGGGGCTGCGCTGATAAACAATCAGCACAGACCCCCCCTGTCAGGAGAGCAGCTGATCGTCTCTCCTCTACTCGTGTCTTTCAGACGTGAGTGAGGAAAAGACTATCACTGGCTCTTCCTGTTTACATCGTGATCAGCCGTGATTGGACATAGCTGATCACGTGGTAAAGAGCCTCCGTCAGAGGCTCTTTACTGAGATCGGTGCAGCACCAATTGCCACGATGCGCGCCCCCACGGGCGCACGAGAGCGGTCGCTCTGGAGGGCCGTCATATGACGTCCACCCAGAACGAGAGCCACGCCGCCCAGCCATCATTTGACGGCTGGCGGGCGGGAAGTGGTTAAAGTTCCCCAAAGTTGGGCTTTAAATCGTTTTTTATCTGTATGAGCATTTATTGTTATTATTATTATACAGGATTTATATAGCACCAACAGTTTGTGCAGCGCATTACAATGTGAAGGCAGACAGTACAATTACAATAAAATTCAATACAGGAGGAATCAGAGGGACCTGCTCGTTATAGCTTACAATCCACACTGGAATGACTCTCAGGATTCTATTGTTTATTTTGAATTCTATTTTTGGAATTATTATTGTGTTAGTTTTTACTTTTCTGTTTTACAAATTAGAAGACCTAGAAATATAAACTTGTGTGGAAACAATCTAGCTATGTAGGACTAGCTTTTTTTTTCTATTGGGTCCTAGTATCGTAATAATTTTCCTTTTTGGGTCCTTGGATTAGAAGTTTAGGAACCCCTGCACTAGTGATTAACAATAAATCTCTAAATGTTGGACAAAATGCCTACCTATGGAATAGCGTGCATTAGCATCTTGTAGAAATCAATAGTTTACGATTGGAGAATAGTGCAATGATTCAACATTGATCACTGCCACATGCTATTTGTGTAATCTACACAATGGGGGCCTTGTGTCCAATCTGTTTAATAATCAATTGCTACTCCTAGGAGTTTCAGTAGCAGGATCGATATTCTAAAAATGTCTAAAATACCTTTAGAAGAATACAAACAAGTGTCTGAAGAAAATACACATTCCTTTATGTAGTGTTTACCCCTGAAGGATCCACTTGATGTGATGGGTCCCCTATCGTGTGCCCACAACTCTGTATGTAGCACCACACACTCTGACACACCTGGCTGGGCAGGGAATGTTTACTGCAGATATATGTATATACACCCCATCGTCTCAAGGTGCATAGACACCAGGAATGACACAGCAACTGATTAAGTAATAGCAGGAAGTATACTGCAATAAGGTAAGCAAAAGAAAAAATATATTGTAGTGAATAAACACAATAACAGTTCAGCATTCAATAATATACTATTTTTTCTTTCTTCTGCTGGCCAGCTTGTTGGGGGTCAATTGTTATGGTGGAGCAGTCAAGGTTAAGTTTTTTTAAGCATGATGCAGGCACTGACACTGTGTTTCTTGCAGACAACTCTGTCCCTATTTCGTCAAGGTGTAGTGCAGTGTTTGCCAGTGGCCTCTCACCGCTCTGTGTCGGCAAGACAACACCTTCTGCTTACTGAGAAAAGTTCCGGGATAGTGGGAAATTTCTCGGTAGGCCGGCAAGGACCCCCGCCCTGGGGGCGCTTTGAGGGCAGCGGCGCCAGTAAAAAATATGGCTTCGGGCCCGGGCTGACATGTCAACTGCGCTTCCACCATCACTGTCCTGAAGCTAGCTGGGCTCAGGAAAACCCGTACATGCTCGGCAGGTGGGCAAATGCGCAGTGATGTAATGGCGCCATTTTTAAATGTAAGGCAGCAGTGGCACTCGTCTCAGTGAGGTCTCAGCAGTGGCATGCACCTCTCATCACGGCCGGGTAAGACCGGACCCCTCTGCAGCCTCTGACCACCTCCTGTTATTACTCTCCTGTACCATGTTTGCAGCCTCTGACATCTCCTGTACCATGTCCACAGCCTCTGACATCTCCTCCTGTACCATGTCCACAGCCTCTGACATCTCCTGTACCATGTCCACAGCCTCTGAATCTCCTGACATCTCCTGACATCTCCTATACCATGTTTGCACAGCCTATGACCACCTCCTGTACCATGTCTGCACAGCCTATGACCACCTCCTGTACCATGTCCGCACAGCTTATGACGACCTCCTGTAACATGTCCGCACAGCCTCTGACATCTCCTGTACCATGTCCACACAGCCTCTGACATCTCCTGTACCATGTCTGCACAGCCTCTGACATCTCCTGTACCAGTCCGCACAGCCTATGACCACCTCCTGTACCATGTCCCCACAGCCTATGACCACCATCTATATCATGTCCTCACAGCCTATGACCACCTCCTGTACCATGTCTGCACAGCCTCTGACATCTCCTGTACCATGTCGTCGCAGCCTCTGACATCTTCTGTACCATGTCCGCACAGCCTCTGACATCTCCTGTACCATGTCTGCACAGCCTATGACCATCTTCTATACCATGTCCACACAGCCTATGACATCTCCTATTCCATGTCCGCACAGCCTATGACCACCACCTGTACCATGTCCGCACAGCTGATGACCACCTCCTGTACCTACTCCACACAGGCAGCTCCTGTACCATGTCCACACTTTAACCACTTTTAACCAGAATTGGCTCATATATACAGTATCTCACAAAAGTGAGTACACCGCTCACATTTTTGTAAATATGTTATTATATTTTTTTTCATGTGACAACACTGAAAAAATTACACTTTGCTACAATGTAAAGTAGTGAGTGTACAGCTTGTATAACAGTGTAAATTTGCTGTCCCCTCAAAATATCTCAACATACAGCTATTAATGTCTAAACCACTGGCAACAAAAGTGAGTACACCCCTAAGTAAAAATGTTCAAGTCGGGCCCAATTAGCCATTTTCCCTCCCTAGTGTCATATGACTCGTTAGTGCTACAAGGTCTCAGGTGTGTTAAATTTGGCGTTACTGCGCTCACTCTCTCATACTGGTCACTGGAAGTTCAACATGGCACCTCATGGCAAAGAACTCTCTGAGGATCTGAAAAAAAGAAATGTTGCTCTACATAAAGATGGCCTAGGCTATAAGAAGATTGCCAAGACCCTGAAACAGAGCTGCAGCACGATTGCCAAGACCATAAAGCCGTTTAACAAGACAGGTTCCATTCAGAACAGGCCTTGCCATGGTCGACCAAAGAAGTTGCGTGCATGTGCTCAGCGTCCTATCCAGAGGTTGTCTTTGGGAAATAGACTTATGAGTGCTGCCAGCATTGCTGCAGAGGTTGAAAGTGTTGGGGGTCAGCCTGTCAGTGCGCACACTGCATCAAATTGGTCTGCATGGCTGTCATCCCAGAAGGAAGCCTCTTCTAAATATGATGCACAAGAAAGCACGCAAACAGTTTGCTGACGACAAGTAGACTAAGGACATGGATTACTGGAACCATGTCCTGTGGTCTGATGAGACCAAGATAAGCTTATTTGATTCAGATGGTGTCAAGTGTGTGTGACGGCAACCAGGTGAGGAGTACAAAGACAAGTGTGTCTTGCCTACAATCAAGCATGGTGGTGAGAGTGTTATGGTCTGGGGCTGCATGAATGCTGCTGGCACTGGGAACCTACAGTTCATTGAGGGAACATGTACTGTGATATACTGAAGCAGAACATGATCCCCTCCCTTTGGAGACTGGGCCGCAGGGCAGTATTCCAACATGATAACGACCCCAAACACACCTCCAAGACGACCACTGCCTTGCTAAAGAAGCTGAGGGTAAAGGTGGCCAAGCATGTCTTCAGACCTAAACCCTATTGAGTATCTGTGGGGCATCCTCAAATGGAAGGTGGAGGAGCGCAAGGTCTCTAACATCCACCAGCTCCGTGATGTCATCATGGAGGAGTGGAAGAGGACTCCAGTGGCAACCTGTGAAGCTCCGGTGAACTCCATGCCCAAGAGGGTTAAGGCAGTGCTGGAAAATAATGGTGGTCACACAAAATATTGACACTTTGGGCCCAATTTGGATATTTTCACTTAGGGGTGTACTCACTTTTGTTGCCAGCGGTTTAGACATTAATGGGTGTGTGTTGAGTTATTTTGAGGGGACAGAAAATTTACACTGTTATACAAGCTGTACACTCACTACTTTACATTGTAGCAAAGTGTAATTTCTTCAGTGTTGTCACATGAAAACATAGAATAAAGTATTTACAAAAATGTGAGGGGTGTACTCACTTGTGTGAGATACTGTGTATATATATGGTATATGTATATAGGTAGAGAGTGAGAGACAAAATGTGGAAGCAAATCCAGACAATCACATTGTCTGATTTTTGAAAGAATTTATTTGCAAATTATGGTGGAAAATAAGTATTTGGTCACCTACAAACAAGCAAGATTTCTGGCTCTCACAGACCTGTATTTTCTTCTTTAAGAGGCTCCTCTGTCCTCCACTCATTACCTGTATTAATGGCACCTGTTTGAACTTGTTATCAGTATAAAAGACACCTGTCCACAACCTCAAACAGTCACACTCCAAACTCCACTATGGTGAAGACCAAAGAGCTGTCGAAGGATACCAGAAACAAAATTGTAGACCTGCACCAGGCTAGGAAGACTGAATCTGCAATAGGCAAGCAGCTTGTGTGAAGAAATCAACTGTGGGAGCAATAATTAGAAAATGGAAGACATACAAGACCACTGATAATCTCCCTTGATCTGGGGCTCCACGCAAGATCTCACCCCGTGGGGTCAAAATGATCACAAGAACGGTGAGCAAAAATCCCAGAACCACACGGGGGGACCTAGTGAATGACCTGCAGAGAGCTGGGACCAACGTAACAAAGGCTACCATCAGTAACACACTACGCCGCCAGGGACTCAGATCCTTCAGTGCCAGACGTGTCCCCCTGCTTAAGCCAGTACATGTTAGGGCCCTTCTGAGGTTTGCTAGAGAGCATTTGGATAATCCAGAAGAGGATTGGGAGAATGTCATATGGTCAGATGAAACCAAAGTAGAACTGTTTGGTAGAAACACAACTCGTCGTGTTTGGAGGAGAGAGAATGCTGAGTTGCAACCAAAGAACACCATACCTACTGTGAAGCATGGGGGTGGCAACATCATGCTTTGGGGCTGTTTCTCTGCAAAGGGACCAGGATGACTGATCTGTGTACATGAAAGAATGAATGGGGCCATGTATCGTGAGATTTTGAGTGCAAACCTCCTCCCATCAGCAAAGGCATTGAAGATGAAACGTGGCTGGGTCTTTCAGCATGACAATGATCCCAAACACACCACCCGGGCAACGAAGGAGTGGCTTCGTAAGAAGGATTTCAGGGTCCTGGAGTGGCCTAGCCAGTCTCCAGATCTCAACTCCATAGAAAACCTTTGGAGGGAGTTGAAAGTCCATGTTGCCCAGCGACAGCCCCAAAACATCACTGCTCTAGAGGAGATCTGCATGGAGGAATGGGCCAACATACCAGCAACAGTGTGTGACAACCTTGTGAAGACTTACAGAAAACGTTTGACCTCTGTCATTGCCAACAAAGCATATATAACATATAAGTATTAAGAGGAACTTCTGATATTGACCAAATACTTATTTTCCACCATAATTTGCAAATAAATTCTTTCAAAAATCAGACAATGTGATTGTCTGGATTTGTTTCCACATTTTGTCTCTCATAGTTAAGGTATACCTATAATGACAATTGCATGCCTCTCTCATCTTTTTAAGTGGGAGAACTTGCACAATTGGTGGCTGACTAAATACTTTTTTGCCCCACTGTGTATATATATATATATATATATATATATATATATATATAGCCCTTTGTGCTTTCATATCTGTCTTATGTATATGTAGTCCCCTAAGGGACTGCTTGGAATTACCTTCTCATCTGCACGGCCATGACCTGGTGAACATTCCAACCCACCTGACACTCTGGGTTCAGACATCCTTGTATTACTGTAGAGCAATACATCAGACAACTCTGTGTATTTATGTTCTGAGAATATTTACTTGAATCAATTAAAGGAGATGTTGTCAAAAAAGGAGGTAATAGATCTGCTGAGTTCTAGGCAACAGTGCCAAGTCAGCAAAAAAGACACGAGACAAACATTAACAATGACATTATTACACGTATGCAAGAGTTATATTATATACACGCTTCCTTAAGAAATAATGTTACCCCCTAATGACATATTTCAGCTAACTAATGCTACTGACACTCTGTAGAAGATGGAACCTGGCTAGCCTATGCTGCTATCCTAAGGAGAGAGAGCAGATCTAAAATGATAGTATAGAGGCCTTTCTAACCATAATTGCAATACACTCCATGTTGCAGATCTAATATTCTTTACCGGTGCGTAGGAGCTTGTTAACTGTAATCCAATTAAGTGTAGCGGGAAAACAATAGGTTTCTTGTAGTGAGGAAAGCTAAAGATGTCTAAGCACAGTGTTCAGATTCAGTGAAGTATTCTTAGAGTAGAGATATCTGTGCAAAGTGTCCCAGTGTAGCTGTGACAAAGGAAGGATGGGTAAAGGTTGGGCGATTGCCCTCTCACCAACGACCAGATTGATACAATGTCTTCCGGGCAGTAACTCATGTAGCGACACTCGTGCAGTGGATCCGCTGTCTCGGTCTCCCGATGTGAAGCTTGATACACCGACTAGCAGGTGACCGGAGTGGTGCTGGAAGGATGTCCGACGACAAACGGCAGAGCTAGGCCCCCTCAGGTATATGTTAGAAGGTGGTACTCTGCATGGTAGGCCGCGACCCCTCTCTCCAGGCACAGAGAGGTCCATCTTGCGTCAGGCCCAGAAGGAAGAGAGCTCTGCGCAGGCTTTTGATTCTTTTATAGCTACTCCCAGCAATCTCCCCAATGGCAACAAAGTTCCCTGGGATATGTAGTCCTGGCACATAATTGTGCAAAGCAATTATCTGACGAGAGGACTATTCATCCCACAATCCTGTTGTTTGGCACACAAATAGGATGTCACCTGATCACTAGAGGGACAGGCGATGCTTTGAGATACTGGAAGGTATGGCGCTTTATGATTGTAGTCCATCCTGCTACATCTATATATAATACACTCTTCAAATGTGCTTTAAAATACATGGTTTTCCCTTTTATGAACAAGAAAATAATGATGTTCTACTGTTGGGCTGGTATAATAATGCTATGGGGCTGGTATAAAATTATTTCCCGGGCTGGTTTTAATTCCCAGTCTGGCCCTGGGCTCCACCAGCATCCAGGATGTCCTTCAATGTTCTAGAATGGCTGCCACTGTATTTCTCCTTCTCTCAGGTGCAGTGATCTGCTCATAGCCTCTGCTAATTTAGCAAAACAAATTCAAATGAGATATCTCCGGGTGGTAATGCAGATACTCATTAGCCCTATGTGTAAAAAAGTGCCACATTGTTAAGTTAACTTAGCACATACAACCAAAAGGCCATTGAACCACAGTGTATCGACTTCATAGGCCCCACACACATTTTTTATATATAAAATAAATATACAATCTTTATGCACTATTAAAAATAATTAAAACTACATTAGAAGACAAAGCTTAGTAGCATCATACACCCTATGTCGATTGGGTTGGTGGCCCCACACAAAAAAGGAAGTTTACAATGTCCTGCTTAAAGGTACACAATCATCAACCTGTAATTTGCTGACAACAGGGGATGCCACCATCCATTCACATAAACATAAAGCTCAACATGGCTTGCATTATTCAACTTCTTCAAGAGCAGAAGTTGCACAAGTAGAAATGCTACAAACAACGTAATCTGGAAGGAATAGCCCAATGGCGGCACACCACAGGAAGCAGAATGAGCCCTTAGAAAGTCCCACAAATCTGCAAAAATAGGGCAAATATTATTGAGTCAGTCCCCCCCATATAGATCCCCCTAAGATAGGCTTCATATGTTTGTTTACTTCAAGCAAGCCATCAATACAGCCATTACTGCAAAGGCTGTATACAAGCAACTAATACATTAATTTATAACCATTTATACCAACCCGGGGGTCTGCCAAAACAGGTATCCACACAGAGAAAATACCAAAGTTAATTCCTCCTTAGAGATCTGTATATCTCCACTGCTACACAAGGGTGCGTCTAGGGGACCCCTCATGTAGCGGTAAAGGTATACAGATCTCTATGGAGGGATTAACTTTGGTATCCCCCTTAGCACCCCCTTATACTTACCTGAGCTCCAACTTGATCCATTGATGTGCATGAAAGCAAAGGGTCTCCTGGTTCGGTCCATCCCCACTGGGCATATTGATAGCAGCGGGAGTCCTTGGCTACTGTTGCTGTCAAACAAATCCCGTAATACTGAATAGACGCAGAAATGGCAGCTCGGGAGCAAGCCCGAACGAGTGCTCCCATAAAAAGCAGCTTTTTATGGGAGCACTCACTGAAGAGGAGGAGCCAGGAGCGTTGGCAGGGAACCCAAGAAGAGGAGGATTGGGGCTGCTTTGTGAAATACCAGTGGACAAAGCACGTAAGAGTAGCACACTTTGGTGTGCTATTAGTTTAGTACTGACAAATTTATTGACTCATGGTATGGAATCTGGGTCAGGGTTTACTGCAGGTCAGGCTGGATGACTTATAGAGGCAGGCCTCCCCCTGGTTCTGGTAGTTTGAAGAAACTTCTAGAAGTTAGTGGGCGGAGGGCAGGAGGGTTGATCTGCATACTTAGGGGAACCTGGCCAATCGCCTGGCATGCTGTCCTGGCAGGGTGGCTGGGCCTGCCCTTAAGTATAGATGAGTCATGCTAGCAGGGGAGTCAGGTGAAAGATGGAGTGCTTAGGAGGCTTTCGGTGGCCTAGGAGCAGTCTTCTAGGTCTAGGGGAGACCCCATTCCCAGGCTGGGCTCAGGCTGGCTTAAGAAGATCCATTCAGCAGAGCGATTTGCTTAACCCCTTTATCCTTGCTTGCCTGAAGATCTTCAGAACAGCCAGGAGGGCTGGTAGTGCCTGCAAGCAGTGTAGCTTGGAGCAGATCTACACAAGGAGAGAATACACTCCTGCATGTAGTTTGCCTCAATGTTTGTGCTATTTCCAAGAGGGACTGATAGCTCCTAGTCTGTAACTGACATTTACTACTAATCTACTAAAGACTATGTGAGGAAAGGAAAGAAAGCAGTTAAGGAACTTTTTAAACAGAGAAAGGAAGTTGTCCCCTTTTTCTTGTTGTTCTTGAATTCAAGTTGGGCATCCCATAAATCCCTTCATTCCATCCAAGTTGTTACCTCTAATACAACATCAAAACAAAGCCAAGGGACTGACTTCTTGTGTTTGGATGCAAGTGGAGAATGAGTGTTGCCTGGCTGTGCAGAAGTAGGGAACCAGTTACCAGTGGCCCCTGTGGGGGTAAAGCTACATAAGTATACCATGTTTATTATTTTAATTTAAAAAAAAAGAAGCTTTAATAACACTTTAACTCTTGCATTGCAGATGTAAGCCTACTACAAGGGAAGTTTTTGCTTTTCCTGAGTGTTCAGCTTTAACAATTTCTAAGACTATTTGGAAGAGATTTTGTGAATAATGTTGCTATATTTGTTTTCCCAGCATGTTACAGCAAGTGATTGTACTCAGGAAAAGCAATGTCTGTTATTGCACTAACTGTGCTGTGTAAACGTTTTCGGGTAGTTTGATACAAGTGTTTATCTTGTTAAACACAATTGCCTTTTTATGCAAAGTACCATTGAAGAATTAATGGGACGTGGTGTCACAACCCACCTGGCAGCCCCAAATGAACGAGCTGAAATGGCAGAATTGCTGTACACTTGTACCATTTAGCCTCCTACATTGCTGGAGAAAATAAACTGGTATATAAGGAGGGTCAGCTTGGCTCTCTTTTTTTTTAAGGACTGGCCCACCTAAAAGCAAGAATTAAGTTATAGCTGGAGCCTGGTGAGTTGGGTCAGCCCCTGGCTTCTAATGCCCCGTACACACGGTCGGATTTTCCGATGGAAAATGTCAGATCGGAGCGTGTTGTCGGAAATTCCGACCGTGCGTGGGCTCCATCGGACATTTTCCATTGGATTATCCGACACACAAAGTTTGAGAGCAGGATATAAAATTTTATCGAAATTCCGATCGTGTGTGCACAAATCCGACGGACAAAGTGCTACGCATGCTCAGAATAAATAAAGAGATGAAAGCTATTGGCCACTGCCCCGTTTATAGTCCCGACGTACGTGTTTTACGTCACCGCGTTCAGAACGATCGGATTTTCCAACAACTTTGTGTGACCGTGTGTATGCAAGACAAGTTTGAGCCAACATCCGTCGGAAATAATCCTAGGATTTTGTTGTCGGAATGTCCGAACAAAGTCCGACCGTGTGTACGGGGCATAACAGTTGTCTGCTGGTGACAACAGTGGACCATGATTGTGTAATATGTGTAGAGATGACTGCCTGTAGTCTTCATGGGAAGCCTATGTGACAGGGTGACAAGGCAGGAGCACAATTGTAAGACAGGGACAGTGCGTTGTCACCCCATAACAGGAAGTGCCTGCACAAGGACCTCCATGGGATGATCACCAGGTATCATATTAATGAAAGCTGAAGATTTAATATGACTGAAAACTATTTTAAAATAATTAGACAAGTTATGTTAAAAGGCTGTCGGGTCCCGTGTCGGCTCGTCTTCCTGGCTCCCACCCTCCCATTTCCCCCAACTTTCATTATTTCAAATACATCATACACATTTCATATACATTTATTCAGTGTTTGCTCTCTTTAAGTCATACTGACCAGCTAAACCAGGGCACACCTCAGTTCTTCGTAGTTAAGGTTATCGCATTTCCAAGGGAAGACTGACTACAAATGAGATTTTAGTGATTTTAGCTCCCCACCATCCCCAATAAAGCTGAACTCCAAGCTGATCAAAGATCACCATTTCATCCAGTCTTACATTTGTTTTGTATTTATAATGCTAGAGATATATCCTAAAAAAAAGTAAAAAATGTCCAGCTCCTCTTCCCCTGCTTCCGCTCCATTAGTTGCTATTACTGTCAATTACCAGCTGTCATAACCCAGCTATTCCTATGTAAAAGGACACCTGGAGATAGTCTGAAATTGTCATCAAATTAATGCAATAAACAAGGCATTGTTTTATCATATTTGCTATTTCATTTATATATAGAATATGGAGAGTGTTGGATGATATTGGCCATTAACAAAAAGGGTTCCGCTGTCAAAATACAATATGCAGATGGGGAGTGGGGGGATCCTTTCATCCACCTCATTTGTGTGGATGGAGAAAATGTCTTTTTACAATTTGCTGGTCGAACGTAAAAAAAAATAAAATAAAAAAAAATACCTGTCTATGGCCAGCTTCTTAGTTCTTGTCCGCAGTGTCAGAACATACCTGGTTGAACCTTGTGGCCTGATTATAGATTATAAATTCTTTTATGTGTCAGGGGTGGAAGCTGTAATTTTTTAGGTATGCAGGTCGGGCATTGTTGCAGTTACTATGGAATTGTAGAAGGTAGAATTGTAGTAGGTCCACTTGCAGTCCACATGATTATGATGTCATCCATGGCATGGGTTTTATGGGACATCTAGACAAGTAGTCTTCTTCAAGTATCATAATAAAAGATTAGTGACCTTTTGATCTGCAAAAGACATCGGTTAACCTCTTGCCGTCCGCGCTATAGCCGAATGACGGTCACAGCGCGGACCTGAATTTCCGGGAGGCCTATAGCCTCCTATAGGGGAGGCATATGCCGGCCTCCCCTGTGCATGCGCCCCGCGCGCCCTGTCACCGAGACTCGGGTGATCACAGATCCAAGTAAGGGGCCGGTCCCGGGCCCTTACCATGTGATCAGCTGTCAGCCAATGACAGCTGATCACATGATCTAAACAAAAGCTCTGTAATCGTTTTTTCTTTCGCCTCATGCTGACAGCGTGAAGAGAAAAAAAAGTTGGTCACTGGCTTATCTGCAAGGGACATCGGTCCTGAAGAGGAAGAGGCAATTCTGCCTCATCTGTGCCACCAGTACCCCCTGCCAGTGCCACCTGCCATTGCCACCTGCCAGTGCCCACAGTGCCCACCAGTGCCACCTATCAATGCTCATGAGTGCCACCTATCAATGCCCACAGGTGTCACCTATCAATGCCCACCAGTGGTGCCAATCAGTGCCACCTAGCAGTGCTTGCCTATCAGTGTAACCAACCAGTGCCGATCAGTGCCCATTGTTGCCACCCATCAGTGCCCATTACTGACACCCATCAGTGCCCATCACTGCCGCCTATCGGTGCCCATCACTGCCGCCTCATCAGCGTACATCAATGAAGGAGAAAAATTACCTGTTTGCAAAATTTATAACAAAATATAAAAAAAATAAACATTTTTTTAAAAAATTCGGTCTTTTTAAATTTTTTTAACAAAAAATAAAAACTGCAGAGGTGATCAAATACCACCAAAAGAAAGCTCTATTTATGGGGAAAAAATGATAAAAATTTCATTTGGGTACAGTGTTGTATGACCGCGCAATTGTCATTCAAAGTGCATCAGCGCTGAAAGCTGAAAATTGGTCTGGACAGGAGGGGGGTTTAAGTGCCCAGTAAGCAAGTGGTTAAAGAAACCTTACAAGTTAATTTTCATCGGTTAAAGAAACCTTAGATGTTAATTTCTTTAGGGCTGTTACTGATTAACATTTTCGTGTTGGATTAATCGATTTTTTTTAAATTTATTTATTAATTGACTAATTTCGATTAATTATAACGCACATACAGATCCAACTACTTTTAGCTGATTTAGCACCGTTGTTATGGCAACGGGCGAAGCCGGACATAGCAGGGCATGGCTAGGACGTCACACGTCATATAATCGCAGCCTCACCGTGCCCATAATCGCAGCCTCACCGTACCCATAATCGCAGCCTTACCGTGCCCATAATCGCAGCCTTACCGTGCCCATAATCGCAGCCTTACCGTGCCCATAATCGCAGCCTTACCGTGCCCATAATCGCAGCCTCACCATACCCATAATCGCAGCCTTACCGTGCCCATAATCGCAGCCTTACCGTGCCCATAATGCAGTCTCACCGTTCCCATAATCTCAGACTTACCGCGCCCATAATCGCAGCCTCACCGTTCCCATAATGCAGCCTCATCGTGCCCAAAGTTGCAGCCTCGCCGTGCCCATAATGCAGTCTCACCGTGCCCATAATCGCAGCCTCACTGTAGTTAGTGCCTGTGCCTGGATTACACGGTCTGCGGGCATCTCCCGCTGTGTGTCTCGGAGCTGAGTGTGAAAACTTTGGCCGCGCTGTGAGAAAAGTCCCGGCCTCCTCCTAGATCAGCTCGTGTGATAGACAGAACACTGCATCTATCACACGGCCTGATCTAGGAGGAGGGCGGGACTTTTCTCACAGCACGGCCAAAGTTTTCACACTCAGCTCGGAGACACACAGCGGGAGATGCCCACAGACTGTGTATGACATATAGTGGAGGAGGAGGGAGCGGAGCGCTGCGCTGCAGCCACAGCTTGGCCCAAAGCGGCCCCAGGGCAGGCAGCCTACCGATCAAAAAAATTTTGGTTGATCAAAAAGATTAACAATTAATCGAGGAATTAATTGTTAATTTCCGCAGCTCTAGTTTTTTTTAATAATATGCATTCCTATTTAATCCTTTATTAACACTTTAACCCTTTATTAACAATAATCAGTGTTTTCGTCTTATTTTTTTTTGTTTTTATTCACTTTGTTTGTTATTTTTTTTATCGCCGCATAACAAGAATGTTAGGAAAATTATAAAAAAAAAAAAAAAAGAGATTTTATTTATTTGCAAATAACTTTGCCACACTTTGTACCAGAAACATAATTTTAGTACCATTTTAAACAGGATAAATCATACAACAAAATGTATGCTTTTTATTTACAGTAAAACTACTTGGTTGAAATGAACCCTGGTCACAAAAAATGTCTTTCACATTTTTTTGTTTATAGAGTCCATAGAAAATAAAATATTTGCAAAACAATATCCCCCCCCCCCCCCAATAAAAAGAAAAACGTATGTATTTTTTTAAATAAAATTATCACCAAATAAATAGTCCTACAGTGGAAATGTAAAATTTTTCCCAGTCCAAAAGGTACCATCACTGCAGTGCACGAAAAATAATATAAAACAATATATATATTTTTAACACAGCTAGTACAAGGTATAAGTAGTTGACTCTCCCCTTTATGGCCTCTTTCATGCAGCTAGCTAGAGTTGCACCTTTGAATTACACAAGTTCGGAGGCTAATTAAATGCAGATAAGGCACCAAGTGAATTTAATTACCACCTAAATCAGTCACAGAACCTGTGTAATTAATATGTGTTTGGGTTTAAAGGGATGAGGTGGCAACCATACGGCTAGCTGAGCCAAATTTTTACTGCTCTCTGCCTGAATCTGGCCACCCAACTAAAGTCTAAAATGCAGCAGGAGGAGATTGTTCAAAATTAACGTGGCATGTCGAGTTGACAGGAGGCACCGCCTGGTAAGGTCGGACATTTAAGTCAATAGGGATAAGTCACAACCGGAGTGCATTAGCTCCATCATAAACTGCTGTTACACAAAAGAAAAAAAGAAAACAAAAAAAAAAAGGCATTCAGGAGTCCCCAGGATCGCCTCCTGAATGACAGCAGCACTCTAAAAAGCTATCCACCACAGATTGCTTTTCAGAACATTGGCTAGTGGCAATGCTACAGTTTCCAGCATAGCCATTTTCAGGATTGAGGAGGATGGGTTAACATTCAGGTGAATGAAAGGTAAGAGAATCATTTCCTGATTGAATTACTGATTGAGTTCATGAAGACAATATATTGGACAGAAGGCCTTCCTGCCTGACAAATCCCATTTGTATTAGTAGCAGTGAATTGCTCCTCCGCACTGAGGCTCATCAAGTATTACTGGGATCCTCAGTGGGTAATTATTCTGACAATTTTGGCACAAAAAAAACCTGTTAGCAACAATTGTGCAGCTTATTGAGAAGTTCCAGCAGCTCAGTGCGATCTTCCATAAAACGCAATAATTGCAGACAGCTCTCATCTGCCGGCTAAGCTCCCAGTTTCGCCCACAGGATCATCTTTGACAAGTGGTTAATAATTAAATGCTCATTTTTCAACTGAATCCTGAAGTGTTGAGGGAGGCTGATGGCTGCACAGGAAGTCACAGCTGCTTGCAAAACATTAGACTGACCATTTGACCACCAGGGTCTTATTGACATAAGCTGAGCCCTTCAGCAAACATTGTCACACGTGGGAGTTGAGGACGCAGCATGGCCACCGGACGCCTTTTTGCATTTTCCTTTCTTTTGTTCTTCAACTTTTGCCAGATCTCTGGAATACTGGTGAGTTTATTTTTCTTTTAATATACTGGCCTTCTCGTGGTATATTGTTTTTCAAAATGATTGCATGCTTAAGAAGCACAAGGGATTTTGTTCTCTTGTTACTGACAGATTTAACCACCACTTGTGGACAGTTACCTAAAAGGACATACATACTGAGTGTGAGTGTGATATACAGTATCTCACATAAGTCAGTACACCCCTCACATTTCTGTAAATATTTTATTCTATCTTTTCATGTGAAAACACTGAAGAAATGGCACTTTGCTACAATGTAAAGTAGTGAGTGTACAGCTTGTATAACAGTGTAAATTTGCTGTCCCCTCAAAATAACTCAACACGCAGCCATTAATGTCTAAACCGCTGGCAACAAAAGTGAGTACACCCCTAAGTGAAAATGTCCAAATTGGGCCCAAAGTATCAATATTTTGTGTGGCCACCATTATTTTCCAGCACTGCCTTTAACCTTCTTGGGCATGGAGTTCACCAGAGCTTCACAGGTTGTCACTGGAGTCCTCTTCCACTCCTCCATGATGACATCACGGAGCTGGTGGATGTTAGAGACCTTGCGCTCCTCCACCTTCCGTTTGAGGATGCCCCACAGATGCTCAATAGGGTTTAGATCTGGAGACATGCTTGGCCAGTCCATCACCTTTTTATCCTCAGCTTTTTTAGCAAGGCAGTGGTCATCTTGGAGGTGTGTTTGGGGTCGTTATCGTGTTGGAATACTGCCCTGCGGCCCAGTCTCTGAGGGGAGGGGATCATGCTCTGCTTCAGTATGTCACAGTACATGTTGGCATTCATGGTTCCCGCAATGAACTGTAGCTCCCCAGTGCCGGCAGCACTAATGCAGCCCCAGACCATGACACTCCCACCACCATGTTTGACTGTAGGCAAGACACACTTGTCTTTGTACTCCTCACCTGGTTGCTGCCACACACGCTTGACACCATCTGAACCAAATAAATTTATCTTGGTCTCATCAGACCACGGGACATGGTTCCAGTGATCCATGTCCTTGGTCTGCTTGTCTTCGGCAAACTGTGGGGTTTCTTGTGCATCACCTTTTAGAAGAGGCTTCCTTCTGGGACGACAGACATACATACCAATTTGATGCAGTGTGCGGCGTATGGTCTGAGCACTCACAAGCTGACCCCCTTCAACCTCTGCAGCAATGCTGGCAGCACTCATAGGTCTATTTACCAAAGACAACCTCTCGATATGATGCTGAGCACGTGCACTCAACTTCTTTGGTGGACCATGGTGAGGCCTGTTCTGAGTGGAACATGTCCTGTTAAACCGCTGTATGGTCTTGGCCACCGTGCTGTACCTCAGTTTCAGGGTCTTGGCAATCTTCTTATAGCCTAGACCATCTTTATGTAGAGCAACAATTCTTTTTTTTCAGATCCTCAGTAATTTTTTTTTAGGGGACAAAAAATTTACAATGTTTTATTATATAAGATATACACTCACTACTTTACATTAAATGATATAATAAAATATCTACAAAAATGTGAGGGGGTGTACTCACATTTGTGAGATACTGTATGTATGTATGTGTGTGTATAAATTTATTTCTCTTTCAAAAGTATTGGGATGCCTGCCTGCACATGAATGAACTTTAATGGCATCCCAGTCTTAGTCCGTAGGGTTCAATATTGAGTTGGCCCACCCTTTGCAGCTATAACAGCTTCAACTCTTCCAGGAAGGCTGTCCACAAGGTTTAGGAGTGTGACTATGGGAATATCTGACCATTCTTCCAGAAGAGCATTTGTGAGGTCAAGCACTGATGTGGACGAGAAGGCCTGGCTCGCAGCAAGATCTTCTCATCCACATCAGTGCCTGACCTCACAAATGTGCTTCTGGAAGAATGGTCAAACATTCCCATAGACACACTCCTAAACCTTGTGGACAGTCTTCCCGGAAGAGTTGAAGCTGTTGTAGCTGCAAATGGTGGACCAACTCAATATTGAACCCTACAGACTAAGACTGGGAGACCATTAAAGTTCATGCGTGTGTAAAGGCAGGCGTCCCAGTACTTTGGTAGTATAGTGCAGATTAGGGGCCCGTCCATTAAGGGTGCACGGGTGCCGCCCCCTCTCTCCAGCCATCCCCTTTATGTAGACTGAATAGATTCATGCATTGCATGAATCTATCCATGGCCGCCACCCCCTGTTCAGGCATCTGGCCCCTTTTAGGACGCCGGCACCTGAAATACAGCAGCGGCGGTGTATTTTTGAAGCACCTGATTAGAGCCATAGGCTCTAATAGGCTTCAAAAATTTGGACTTGGAGCGCAGAGCATTGTGCTTGGAGCCCACCCAGGTGTGTTAGAAAAGCAAATATTAATTTGCCTTTCTAACACTGAACCGCCTCTCCGCCAACCAGGTAGCGTGGGTCTGATACTCATCACCTGGCTGACGCAAGAAGAGACACATGGAGGACACAGCTCGCCGCTGCCTGACCCGTAACCAAAATGGGGTAAGTGCCAATTAGAAAGCGGGCGGGGGGTCACAGTGGCTGCATTTGATGGGCACAGTGGCTGCAATTGATGTGGTGTGTGGTTTGTCTTTTTTTTTTTTTTTTCCAGTTTGTTTGTGCCCCCCCCCCCCAAAAAAAAAACATTTTGAGCTCCAGCCGCCACTGGTGTAGATCATAGACGTGTGGTGAGGTCAGTGGCTGGTGAGGCACTGGCTAGTATCAGAGACAGATACACACAGGTTACATATGCCACAATT
Source organism: Lithobates septentrionalis (assembly GCA_037952835.1). Lineage (NCBI taxonomy): Eukaryota > Metazoa > Chordata > Amphibia > Anura > Ranidae > Lithobates > Lithobates septentrionalis. Next base: position 8,024,314 of record JBBDGP010000393.1, on the reverse strand, counting down.
GTTAGAGCAAGAGCAATAATTCTAGCACCAGATCTCCTCTGTAACTCTAAACATGTAACCTGTAAAAATTTTTAAAGCGTCTCCTATGGAGATTTATAAGTACTGAAGTTTGGCGCCATTCCACAAGTTTGCGCAATTTTAAAGTGTGACATGTTGGGTATCTATTTACTTGGTGTAACATCATCTTTCACATTTATACAAAAAAATCGGGCTGACAGTGTTTTTTTTCATTCATGAAACTGTTTCTCCACCCCCCCCCCCCCCCCCCCCCAAAAAACACGTTTAGAAAAAATTGCTGCGCAAACACCGCATGCTGGCACCTGAGATACCTTTAGAGCGACTGGAATTTGACCGCATCCACAGATCTCTCGCCCCTAAGCCATCAGAGGGTCCCCCGAGAGATGTCATCATTATGTTCTATAATTATTGCACTAAAGAGAGACTCCTCCAATCTGCAAGGGAACAGCAAGATCTCTCCTTCCAAGGTAACCGCCTTCAGCTATTTGCGGACCTCTCTTCTGTAACCATTGCTAGACGGCGGGGTCGGAAACCCTATCTCCAGGTCCTGCAAGCTCAGGGAATAAAGTATAGGTGGGGGTTCCTCTTTAAACGTTCATTCTCGCATCTGGGTCGCCAGTTACACGCTTCTTCTCCCTCCGAAGTCCCTTTCAAGAATTGCAGCTGGACCTACCATCTTCCCAAGGGGAAGCTTCATCCTCTCGGCCCAGATCATCCCAGCCCCTTCGCCAATCGTCCCAGCCCCCTCAGATTCCAACCTGGCTCGCAGGCCCAAAGATTCAAAGGTGGTCCTAAGGGCTAATGACACTTGGTGTGATGAAACCAAGGAACCCCACGCGTGCCTTTTTTATTGCTCCCAGACGCACACCCTGTCATGCATTTGTTGATGACCAGCATGCTGTCATTGAGTTTAAAATAGACCGAACTGACGCTTGTTTTCCCGCTTGGTAGAACCTACACTCGAAGAGAGACAAGAGAACAGTGCCCCTTCTTGGGCCACCCGTACTGTGAGATGGTGACCCCGGGTGGTAGGGGCCCGAATAACAACAATATTTGTTGGGTGCCCATATTAGCACAACATTTATGGCCTCCCCTGAAACCATTCTGCAAGGTGGCCAAAGTGTACTCACCTGGCCGCATGCTGTCATTATTGTAACAGGGAGCTGCCATACCTTGCAAGTCAGTGGAGCCACTAGACTCTACGACAGGTTCTATTAATTTGTTATATACATGCTGGTTGTCTCAGCTCTCTCGCAGTTGCCTATGTACTGCTGACAGTGGTCCCTTACCCCCATACGGGGGTAGGGTGGTTCCAAACTGTGTTGTCACTTTCTTACCCTATTTGTGAAATTACTAACATCCTTATGACGATTGTATATTTCTCCTTTTTTTTTTAGGTTTATAAGCTTTATACGGTTACCTCGGTTTTTCGGTCGCTTGTTCACCCTGGGCTGCCTCGACAGTGGAGGGAGGTCCGGGGTGGCAGAGACCTATTTCTATATGCAACTACATACCTTATGACGTTTGTGTTCCTCTTTAGTGCCTTGGTGCACCAAGTTTTGTGTTTATAGTTATACAGTTAATTTTACTAAAAAATGATACCGAGTGGTTCCAACGGACCACTGCTAAACCCCATGCATTGGCAGTTGGCTGAGACGTTAACAAAGAAGGGTTTGACCAACTTCTGACCCCATTGTGGGCCTTTTGTCTCACAACCAGTAGCACTCATGCTTTTTCAGTACAACATGCTACGGGTTTTTCTTGGCCCTTTTTATGCACTACAGTATGCCTTTTCACTTATCTCCCTTTCTTCTCTTCCTTTCTACTCCTTTTTCTTTCTCTAGGTCCTTGCGGTGGGTGAACAGTCGCTTTATGGTTAACTTCCAATGTTCCATGACACTTAACTGGTTGTCCCTGAATGTTCAGGGAATGAACTCCCCCCCCAAAAAAGGGTGAATGTTTTTAAATATCTTAAAAAAACAAAAAGTGGATCTAGCATGCCTACAAGAGACCCATTTTTAATCATCCTCTTGACCCAAATACTTTGATGCCCTGTATCCTCAAGTTTTTATGGCTATTGGTCCGACTAAACAGAGAGGTGCCATATGCAAATCGGTTCCCTTCAGATGCAGTAAGGAGATTGCAGATCCAAATGGTAGATACCTTTTACTACAAGGTACTATTCAGGACACGGAGGTTACTATCCTAATTTTATTATGCTCCAAATATCAACCCAGGACCTTTTCCCACTCATATCTGCTCCTTGTTGAAGTCCCACCAGAGGAGCACCCTCCTAGCGGTTGACTCCAATGCCACGCTGAATCCTGCTTTGGATAAGTACCCCTCAGAACACAAAGCTCCATCACCTGATGCTAAAAAAAAAGTCATATTCTCTACGAAGTCATGACTTGGTAGATATCTGAAGAGAGCTTCATCCCGTAGTCAGAGACTATACCCATTACCCCCACCATTCCCATTCCAGAATTGACCATATGTTTGTTCTGCAGCAGCATCTCCCTTTGGTAGTGTCGAGCTCTATCCTGGTAGCACCTTGGTCAGACCGCCACCCTGTTTTGGTCGTATGTCACTCACAACTCACAACTTTGTAAACCAGAATATTCCCCTTGGATTATGAATGATTCGCCCTTGTCTTTTTAAAGAAATCCTCACTGATCTCAATCAGGCCTCAGCGAATTGCTTCAGTCTTAACACTTAATGTGTCTTCCCCAGTGACCCTCTGGAAAGCAAGCAAAGCGGTTCATAGGGGACATGTAATTTAACTGGCGGCGAAACGTAAGCGAGAATGTCTGATAGGATTGACAATGCCCAATTTGTTTGAAACTCATACGTCGTTAATGGACCGGGATATACAGTTAAAAGTTCTGCAATTTATAAGAGCTGAAAATAGTCAAAAGACCAAGCCCGGATGGCTTTATGGCACTTTATTATAGAAAATTGTTCAATACGGTGAAAGATGGTCGTGCCGTCACCTCAAACCTCTTAACCGCCATCATAGTGATGATTCCAAAACCTGACCGTGACCACTCGTCTTGGACCAATTTTAGGCCCATCTTGTTCATTAATGTTGATACTGTTCAGTTAGGCTCTCGTTCATATAGACTTTTCAAATATCTGTTTCAATATTGGACAATGCGCTACTGGCATTCCTGGGACCTGAGCATACCTAATTACTTTTATGTATCTTACTTTAATTTGTTTTTTGTTTTGTATTCTTATTTTCTTCAAAGTAGGCTATCTTTCCGTAATGTTCATTAATGATGTATCCCTTAACCGCTTCAGCTCCGCTGCGATTTTAATTTTTTGCGCTATAAACAAAATAAGAGCGACAACTTTGAAAAAAACGCATTTATTTTTTACATTTTGCTATAATTCGTTCTTCCATAAAGCCAGTTCAAAACGGGGAGTTCCCACATGTTCTAGTATGCTTCTACAAGAGGATAATCTTCGGTAAAGTTTATTTCTGTTTTTATCCCTATTAATTTTCATAGCAAATTGCCAATTTTTGTGTCTTTCTGTATTTTTTATTTTTTTTTTTTATTTTTTTTTGTTTTTGTTTTTTTGGATAATCCTTTTTCTTTGTATATCTTATATGCACTGCCCACTTTCAGGATATTAAATGATAAAATTAATAAGTGACTTCTGTGTACTAAGCTAGGACTCATATCTCCGGAAAGGTTACGTGCCAGTCAGTATGCAATTGCACTGCGTGTTGGCAGATTGTACGCTAACAGATCTGCCAGATGGAGATCTGTGTGTGGTGGCTCAGCAAACCAGTCTGCGGACAAATTGTTGGGTGGTGGCAGGCTATTTATTGTGTGTCTGGTGTGTGGGGACAGTGGGAAGAGTGATTAACACTGGGGTTCAGGCTTGCAGGATAGCTGGAGGAACCCTAGAAGCGTGTGCTAATTGCTAGACTGCTCCCCCAACCCTTATAGTGCACTAGATTGTATGTAAGATTCGTATCTGCCTGTGTGTGGTCAGCTAGCTGAGTTGGAGTGGAGTCTCCCTCTAGTGGTGGCCAAAGGTAGTGCAGGCTGTGAAGTACCACAACCAGTCTTGCATGCTCAGTATAAGTTCCCTCATACCCCAGTCATGGAACGCACATTGCAGTTAGCTAGTCCCCATGGGCGTGCATAATTGTGACAGGCTCAATGGTTTTTTACTTGGATACCCATCACTTCTGTCAAATGTTGTATAGTTTTATTTCCAAAATGGGGTCCATTATCGCTGTAGATCTTTTCAGGGATTCCAAACCTAGGAGTTATATCTCTTTAGTAATGCTTTGGCCACAGTCTGTGCATCTGCACTACCTGCTGGGAATACCTCCACCGATTTGGTCAGGGCGTCTAAGATTGCCAAACAATATTTCTTCCTTTTCACATTTGTCTAATTCAATAAAATCCATGCAAATGTGTTGGAATGGATATTGCGGTGTGGGGAACTTCCCTTTCCGTGGTCTTATGCCTCCCTGAGCATTGTGCCTTGCACATATAATACATTAAGAGCAAAACATTTTTGAGTAGTTTGTGAAGCCATAGGCGGTACATACCTTATTTAACATCTCAATCATCCCCCTGTTTGACACATGAATTTACTCCATGTGCCAATACTGCTGCATACCTAAAAAAAAATCTTTTGGCAATACCGATTTTTGGGTCAGTATATCCATCTTTACTATACTTATTCTACCCATACAGGAGAACATCCCCTTTTCATATTGTTGTAACGTTCTCATAATTTTTTGCACCATTGGGACGTAATTATACTCCTGTAACTTATCAAGATCAGAAGGGATATAGGTACCCAAATATTTAATTGTGTTCTCTTGCCATTTAAATGAGAAGTGTGTTTTTTTTTTTTTTTTTTTTTTTTTAAGGAGTTCCACCATAGCGCTTGGTAAGTTTAATATTCAGAGCTTCAGTTTTATTATAATTTACTTTGAAATTACTCAGTGTACCAAATCGATTAAATTCAGTTATCAAGTTTGGTATTGATATCAATAGGCTTGTGATATATAGTAATATATCGTCTGCGTATACAGACATTTTATACTCCTTATCTCCTACTTTAATTCCCTGTATATCCATATTTTTCCAGATCGCTATTAATAAATGCTCCATCATTAGTATATACAGTATTGGGGATAGTGGACAACCCTGACTGGTTCCGTTTTGTTATAGGGACTATTTCCGATAGATCGATGTTCGCCCGTATCTTCGCTGTTGGATTCTTATATAGAGCCATTATTTTGTCCAAAGTATAGGACCCAATCCCCACTGTATTAAGGTCTCTCTGAGGAAACTCCATCCCACCCTGTCGAATGCTTTCTCAGCATCAATCGCCAATAGACAGGATGGGATGGAGCCCCTTTTTGCATGTTCCACTAATGTGAGTGTTTTTAGAGTGTTATCTCTTGCTTCTCTCCCCTCTACAAAGCCCACTTGATCTAAGTGTATGAATAACGGCATTAATGGGGCAAGTCTATTGGCAATTATTTTAGCATACACTCTCAGGTCGATGTTTGTTAGAGAGATAGGTCTATAGTTTCCACATAAAGTATGATCCTTCTCTGGTTTGGGTATAAGTGGAATATAGGCCTGCATACTTTGTGGAACAAAGGGCTGTAATGTGGATATTGCATTAAATGTCTGTCTCATAATGGGGACGAGTTCTTTTTTTTAAATGTTTTATAGAATCTTGGGGTAAAGCCGTCAGGGCCTGGACTTTTCCCCGGTACTAATGCATCAATTACATTTTGTATTTCTATCTCTGAGAAGTCCTGATCTAATTGTACCCTATCTGTCGGAGTTAGTACTGGAAGTGCTGTTTCTCTCACGTATTCTATATTTTGTTGGATGCTATCTGAATCACTATTCGTGACATAGTTAGGGATATTATATAGTTTAGTGTAAAGTCTGAAACTCTTTCAATATCTCTTTTGGGTCGTATCTGATTACCTTGATCTGATCTTAACAATAGGCTGTATATTGCCCTGATGGCGCAAAGCTCTTGCGAGAAGTTTACTTGGTTTATTACCCTGTTGATAGCATAGGGCACGGTTACTATCTCTTATACGTAAGGTTTGCTCATTAATCAAAGTTTTTAGTTCTATTTTCTTCTCTGTTAACTATTAATATTTCACGCACTGGATTTTGTTTATGTTGAGCTTCTATTATGGGTATTTCTTTTAATAGTTGGGTTATTTTGTTGCCTTTTTAATTTTTTCAGTCTAGCCCCGTGTTTTATAAGAAGGCCTCGGATTACACATTTTAATGTTTCCCATTTGATAGGCAGCGAAGTAGTATCCTCCCTGTGATCGTGTAAGAAGTCTGATATTGCCTTCCTTATTTCTATCACACAAGTCTCATCATGAAGCAGATTATCATTGAGCTTCCAATTGCCTTTCTTATTGTTACCCCTAAGCAAGTCCAAAACCAAAAATACTGGTGCATGATCTGACCATATCGAACTACCTATTTCGGAAGATGAAGTTACCGCCATCCCCTTTTTGGTTTATCAAAAAAAAGTCTAATCTATGATATGTCTTATGTGCTATTGAATGAAATGTGAAATCCTTGTCTGTTGGGTGTAGTGCCCTCCATATATCAATCAACTGGTATTTTGCTATCATTTCTAAGAAGTTTTTCTTCTCCCTACCCATCTGTATTATTGAAGGTGCTGTAGTATCCATTTCCCTATCAAGTACAAAATTAAAGTCTCCTCCTATTATTATTATTATTATTATTATTATTATTATTATCCCTTCAGCTTTTTCCATAAGCTGTTTCAGCATTTGTGTTCCTGCTTTATGTTGTCCTTTTGATTAGGTAAATATATATTAATGTATACTTTTTGCCATATATAGTAAGTTTGAGTAGTATTGCTCTTCCATCCATATTATGCCATTCTTCCAGCACTTGGTGAGGTATTGTTTTATGTATTGCTATAGAGACGCTTTTTGATTTTGAATATCGAAAGGAGTCATGATACCAAGTGGTGTAGAATCTATTTTGTAGTTTTTGGACGTGGTCTGTACGGAAATGCGTCTCCTGGAAAAAGATTGCCCCCACATTTTGTTTATGAAGAGAGTACAGGACCTGTGACCTTTTTTGTTGCTGAGTTAAGACCTCTAATATTATACGAGCATATTTTCCTATTTTAGGCCCAATAGAGCCAATAAGAAGAGGGAAGGAAAAAAACAAACCCACTCACACTCACCTCACACCCACTCTATCCTATATCTATTGACTAAAAAAAAAAGAAGTCTTTCTTACTATCTAAGTTCCCTACTACGGGGGGTTTTGAGCCTGTTGTTGACCAAGGGTCGCCTCTCGACCGCTGACCTCTTGCTGCATTTTACCATTTTTTTTTTTTCTTTCATCTTTCTCTTATTTTGGATCTCTTTCGTCTCTATTTCCTTTAGCTCTCTTTCCCTTCCTACCCTCTCTTTTCTTGGGGAGGGGTGTGGGGGAGTCACTATGATGCTTCCCAGATATTTATTTTAACTTAAAAAAAAACCCCATCCGGTGCTACTATTTGCTGTATACCTACTACGTACATAATTACCATTTCATATCACTTGGGTAGATAACAATTTCTATTAGTTTATGCACTATGTGTACATTACATAACTCTTGATGTGGACAACGTAAAAAATGTGTATCTCCATTGTGTTGTGTAAGGGAAAAAAAAACCCCATATCATCTTGTGTATAAAACTTTTCATAAACACATTTCATATATCGCGTTGTATTATAGCGGACATTTATATATTATCTTCTCTGTGTTGGAAAGGAGGGGAAAAAAAAAAACCCCATCCTGTGCTGTTTACTGTATACCTACTATGTGCATAAACTTATAAAAACTGTTCTCTAACTATGTGAACATTACATAACTCTTGATGTGGACAACATAGAAGATGTGTATCATCTCCTTTGTGTTGTGTAAGGAGGAAAAAGGAGAAGAGAAAAAAAAAAAAACCCCCCACCCTGTGCTGCTATTTACTATATACCCACTACATATATATTATCATTTCATATCTCATTGGTGCATACATTTATGAAAATTATTGTCTACCTGTGTGCATTGCATATCTCTTGGTGCAAACAGCATAAAAAATATGTATTATCTCTTATTGTGTTGTATGAGGAGAGAAAAAAAAAAAAAAAAAAAGGGAAAAACCCCTCATATCATCTTATGTATGAAACTAGTTGGTGTATAAAAATGGTTACATTATTATATAGCTTACGAAAATCAATACCTCCCAAACACATTTCATATATCCCATTGTAAAATGGCATACATCTATATATTATCTTTTCTGTGTTGGAAGAAAAAAAAAAAACACCACAAAAACCTTTTATATCCAGGATCCAAATTATCCAGTTATTATACTCCTTTTCCCCATTTTCTCATCTCATCCCCCCTCCCTCCTCCCCCTCAAGGGCCCTCTTATATTTTCTTGAATGCTTGCATATATTTTATGGGACAGTCCGGCAATGCTAACTCAGATTCCTAGAACCGCTAAAAATTCCGGTAAGTCCTCCAGATCTCTGAATGAGATAGTCTGTCCTTCCTTTTTGAATTTGTAGCTGAAATGGAAATTTCCATCTATAATGAATATTATTTTTCTTGAATCGTCTTCCAGGGCAGCATCCGAGAGATAGGCTCCTCCTCCCTAAAACAGGAAACACATTAGTCCACCATTATAAATTTCAGTCTTACCTGTGTGCCTCAGTAGTTTTGTGTTTCCTCCGGACCCACAGGAGCTGCAAAGAATGTTTGTTATTTTCACTATGTCTCTGTGCTTGTTGCAGGAGACCCCCTGCCAGCATCCCATACAGCCCAACGGGCCTTGGGAGGGCGAGCAGGAGCAGCACTGAGCAACCCTGCTCAAGCCTGAGATTTCGCCCCTACTGAGGGGTCTGCAATCATCCCCCCCCCCAGACTGCAGGAGGACTCTGTCATCCCCCCCCCATGCCGCTGCTCTAGGGCCTGCTATCCTGGTTTTAGCAGGTCTGACCATTTCTCTCATACGTTCCATGAAAGCAGGTTATCTGGCAGCCGTCACTGTGCGCCAGGGGGATACATCAGCACATGTACTGGGGGACGCCCCCCCCCCCCCCCTGCCGCCACAGCATACTGATCGGGTAAGTTATTTTTTACCTTCTATCTGGTCCCCAGGTGGCCGCAGCCGATACCACCGAGTGATGCGGCTGGTCCGGCCGGCCGCCCGCTCTCCGCGCGGTGGCGTCCTCGGCACGCCACTATGCAAGCCTCTGCATGGAGGCTCTGTGGGTGTGCCAAGATGGTGCCGGAGCAGACGGTTTTCATCTCCCGGTGGCGGCCATTTTCCCGTAGCCTATCTCCGGGAGGAGATAGAGGGGGACATTCAGGACTCCCGGGGGTGGGAGTTTTGAGAAAAAAAAAAATTGTATAAAAAGAAATAGCAAATATATACACTTAGGTTACAAATTAAACCTTTGATACATGACCCTTCCTATCAGTACAATGGAGTGTACCAAAAGGCAGCGGCATGTGCAGGTGTGTCCACCAACCTGCACGGGGTCAGCTGGGGGCGGGGCCTGGAGCTTATGCAGGAAGCAGTTAAAAAGGCCCTCTAAGCAGAGGATCCTGGTGGCTGATCATGTCTGATGCTTCTCCACCCTGCCCTGCAGATCCTGCAAGCCAGGACAGCTCCAAGGTAAGCCAGAATACTCTAGAGTTATCTCTGTCTTAACCTCTCTACAAAACTGCCTACCTTCAGGCAGTCTTTTGACCACCTGCCTCACGGGGACTTTGTTTACTATGCTTGCTTCTAGGCAAAGACCCCCGAGGAAAGGAAGGCGTAAGGCAAAACATGTGCCTCATGCAGCCACAGGCTTTCCCCAGGGAGGGAAAAAACCACTGTCAGAAATGCATAGACAAAATGGTGGCCAAAGGGATTTTTGAAAGACCTGCTCAATTCTTTTAAGAAAGAAATTCAGAGCACTATGGCGCCACTACACTCAGCTATTGAAAAATTAGAAGCGCCATCAAGTGTCGGTCAGGCCAGTATCCCATCTACTTGCGGAAGCAGACATCAAAACTTGGGCTAAATGCCCCAAGATGGATGCCTCTCTGGCAAAAATTACAAACAAATCTGACTTGGACGACGCAGGTACCCTAAGTGACCCCATGGGCAAGAAAATAGAAGCCCTCCTGAAAAGGGCATGGGAAGCAGGGGTGGCAAACCTAAATCCGGCTATTGCTTCCACCTGCACAGCCCGGACCTTGCTAACCCAGCTGCAAGAACTGCTGGAAAATGACACGCCCAGGGAAGAACTAATAAAAACCATCCCCACACTGACTAGAGCGGCAGCCTTCCTAGCAGATGCCTCAGTGGAAACTGTCAGAATATCCTCTAGGACCACAGCACTACTGAACTCAGCCCGCAGAGCCCTGTGGTTGAAATCTTGGGGAGGGGGTGCCCCTTCCAAGAACCGACTATGTGGGATCCCATTCACTGGAGACCTACTTTTTGGACCTGAACTAGAAACAGTCCTGGATAGGACTGCAGCAAAGAATAAGGGGTTCCCTCAAACCAAGAAGAAACAAGGGAAGGTGCCCTTTCGGCATTTTAAGAAATTTAACAAGCCAGGGGCAAAAAAGCGCTGGGGTCAACAAAACAAAAAAGGCAAAGGTGAATTTATCCTCAAGCCTCCCAACCAAAAGAACAAAAAACAATGATTGTCTCCGGGGGGGGGTTGGCAGACTTGCGGCCTTTTCCCACCAATGGGAGGAGACAACAAAAAACAAGTTTATATTGCGCACCATAGCGGACGGCAATAGAATTCTCCACCCGCCCCCCAACCAAATACCTAGCAACCATGCTACCAAAGGACAGCGACCAAGCAAGAGGCTTTTTAGCATCCTGGCAGAACCTGCAGGATCAGAAGGAGATTTGTTACGTTCCTCAGGAGGAGGAACAAAAAGGCTTCTACTCCCATATCTTCGCAAAAAGAAAACCATCAAGCTAAGACTGATACTAAACCTCAAACCACTCATCCGAGGGGTGACCCCAAGCCAGACAGTGGTATATCTGGGATATGTGTTGGATTCCAGGCTGTCAAATTTTGCTAACAAAGGAAAAGGACAGAAAAAATGACACAGGCAATTGCCTCCCTTTCTAAGGAATCCCTCCACAATAATCAGGCATGGAATGTCCATACTAGGACTGATGACGTCTTCGATTCCAGCCATCACCTGGGCACAGATGCACATGAGACCTCTGCAGAACTACATTCTGTCTCAGTGGGATGGCTGGCAAGCATCCCTAGACAAGTCCATTCTCGTCCCAGCCACAGTCAAACACTCCACTGATGGCTCAACCCACTTCGGTACATCGAGGGGCGCAGATGGGCTCAAGTCGATCCAATCAGGATCACCACCGATGCAAGCGCCCTGGGATGGGGGGCCCACATGGAAGAGCTGTGCTCACAAGGGAAAAGGACAATCAAATGGCCCCAAGCCTCCTCAAATCTGAGAGAGCTGAAAGCTGTGGGGGAAGCAATAAAAGCTTTCAAACCAGCATTACTGGGGAGAGACGTAAAAGTACAATCAGACAACGCGACTACCGTCGCATACTTAAACAGACAAGGTGGTACAAAGTCCTAAAACTTGATGAGGCTGACAGAGTCAATTCTACTATGGGCAGAAGCAAACACAAGATCAATATCCGGTATCAATCTATAAGGAACAGACAATACATTGGCAGATTTCCTGAGCCGGAAAACGATAAGGCAAACGGAATGGTCACTGAACCAAACAACCTTCGCTCAAATCACTCAAAATTGGGGAGTACCCGAAGTAGATCTGTTCGCTTCCAAAGCAAATGCAAAATCACCGATATTTTTCTCCCTGGACCCTACGGATGGCAACAGCGGGGTAGATGCCTTCAACCAAAGCTGGAAATGGCATCAGTGCTATGCATTCCCTCCAACTGCCATAATCCCAAAGGTAATTCAAAAGATCAGGGCAGAGAAAACAACGGTGATACTAATAGCACCGCACTGGCCCCAGAGAGCATGGTTCAGTCACTTGAAAAACCTCAGTATACAACCTCAGCTGACACTGACGGACCGGCCGGATCTGCTGTCACAGGGCCCGGTCAACCACCCGAACCACAAGATCCTGAAGCTTTCGGCTTGGTTACTGAGAGGGTAAAACTCCAGAACAAAGGACTGTCAGAGTGATTAACACCATCTTAAACAGGAAGCCAGTAACGAGGGCTAGCTATGAGAAAGTAAGGAAAAAGTTTGTTTCTTGGCACAGAAACAGATCAATCTCCAACGGTGGGATAATTCCAGCAATTTTGGACTTCTTACAAGAGGGTGCAGACAAAAAAACATATCACCAAGTACCCTGAAAGTACAAGTTGCAGCACTCTCCTTGGTCATGGATACTAGACTAGCGGAGGATCCGCTGATAAGACGATTCCTTATAGCACTTAAAAGAGCTAGACCAGCCAAAGTATACAGAACTCCCACCTGGGACATGGGCACGGTACTTAAGGGTTTTCTTTCCCCTACATTCAAACCTATGGAAGAAAGCTCAGACAAAAACCTCACGTTAAAAACTGCGCTCCTTCTGGCCCTAGTATCTGCCAGAAGAGTGAGCGAAATCCAAGCTCTATCTACAATAGAACCATACTGCCTGATGCATCTGGACAAGATAATCCTCTCTCCAGACCCGGCCTTTCTACCCAAGGTCTCTTCTACGTTCCATAGAACCCAAAACCTCGTCATACCCTCACTTCCAACAAACATGGATAGTAGGAAAAGGGACATTTACAGTAAACTAGATGTAAGGAACACGCTCATTACGTATCTCGAAAGAACGAAGGAATGGCGTAGAACGACCTCCCTTTTCGTTCTCTATGCAGGAGTCAACAGAGGGAAACAAGCTTCCAAAAGTACCATCAGCAGATGGATAAGGATGGCCATACAGACCAGTGGAAGCAGAGCGCACACAACTAGAGCCTGGGCAACCTCGGTCGCAGAGAAGGCAGGGGCAACTCCGGAGCAGATCTGCAGGTCAGCGACATGGTCGAGCTTCAGTACTTTCGCAAAGCACTACCGGATAGACCAGCTGTCTGACCAAGACCAAACATTTGGTCGCAAAATGCTCCAGTCTCTAACCCCACCCTAGTAAGTATTGCTTGATACATCCTCTCGGATGCTGCCCTGGAAGACGATTCGAGAAAACGGAGTTAGGTACCTGGTAACTCTTTTTCTAAGAAGTCTTCCAGGGCAGCACTAGTTCCCACCCTTGAAATGACAAAAACCAGGTACAGCGGGGGAGCTTGCAGCTTACAGGGAATTCCTTCGGTGCTTTAACATAACTGAGGCACACAGGTAAGACTGTGAAATTTATAATGGTGGACTAATGTGTTTCCTGTTTTAGGGAGGAGGAGCCTATCTCTCGGATGCTGCCCTGGAAGACTTCTTAGAAAAAGAGTTACCAGGTACCTAACTCTGTTTTTATCAATTGCTCCACCAGGGGCTTTAGCGCTCTTCTACGATCCAATGTACATTTTAATATACCTTGAAAAAGCAGGAGGGGTTCTCCATCAATTTGGATATTTTTATTTTGGCGGGCTGCATTACTTTATCCTTGATATGGGCATAATGCATTTTGCAAATGATATCCCGAGGTTTATTAATGTCTGGCTTCCTTATTCCTGCTACCCGATGTGCTCGTTCAATAATTTAAATCTTTTATGTCAATGTCCTGGGTAATTTCCTGAAATATTTTTTGTAGTGTTGCTATAAGCTCTTTTGGGCCCACTGTCTCCTTTAGACCTCTGATTCTTATGTTGGATCTTCTGCTTCTATTCTCCTGTTCGTCTAAGTTGTTTGTTTTAATTGGGTTCCTTGCTTCTGTATTTTTTTCTTTCATCTTTAGCAGCTCCTGTTCCGTTTTTGACACTCTCTTATCTATTATGTCCGTCTTTTCTTGCATATTTTTTGTAGATATTTTAAGCTCTTGAATCTCTTCCTTATATGATTTTTCTAGCCTATGTACGTATTGATCCATATCTGCCCTAGTAGGAAGCGAACGGATGTAAGCTCTTATATCCCATTTTTCTTTATCTTCCTCTTTTTGTTCACTTGAAGACCCTGTTGTGTCCATTAATGAGCTATTTCTGGGGTGGTTTAATTGCTCTTCCCCTGATCTAGATGTTTCTATTGGTTCCGCTATATTAGACAGGTCATGCGATGTTTGTAACATTTGCGTTACCTGAGGGGAGTGTAGCTGTAACTGTAATGGTTGAAAAAATTCCTTAATATCGGTTGTTTGTGTTGGTTGTACCCCTGTAGTGCTTTTGTTAATACCTTCTGTTTTGTCCTTTTTTACCTTTTTGAGGCTGTGGGGTCTTACTGCTCTTCTTGGGGGCCATATTTCTTTCTTTCCCCTTCCCTCTCCTTTCTTTTTAAAAAAAAAAAAAAAAAAAAAAGAGATGCAAGATAAGTGGAGGCAAGGGGGTGCTTTAAGGAATCCTGTCGTTTGTTACCTACTGCTTGCTTTTGTGTTCCCTTTAATTCAGTGGTTTATGCTTTTTTTTTTTTTTTTTTTTTTTTCCCTCCCCCTACCACTGATATATGTGTCAATCAGTAAAAACGGCTGTAGAGTTTTTTCCTTTCCTTTTCCCCTTCCTTTATCCTTCTCTCTTCCTTTCTCCTTCCCCTTTCTTTTCCTTTTTTTTCTTCCTTTTCTCTTATGTATTTGGTTTATTTAGAAGAACTATATTTTTTTTATGTCCTTAATGTGTTGCAAGGATTTTCCAACGACCAAACATTTCAGGAGATGACACAGGAGACCAAGGAAACGGGGTTTTGTACCGCTCCTGTGTCCTACCTGCAGCTCCAATCTCCGTTCTGTGTTCTGTGACTTTCAGTGAGCTAATAGCTTAGTAGTAGCTTAACTTGGCTTAGTAGTGGTAGTAGTAAGGCGGCTGACCTTTATGTTTTGGAGATCCGTCCGCTCTCTGCCGTTCCGTTCCTGGTGACTCTGCCAGAGAGAATGCTCTCAGGCGAGGACCACTGTCCGCTTCCGCAGACTTACAGAGGCTCCCGCCTCCCTGCGTCCGCTGTCTCCCGACTCTGTTCCCAAGGCACTCCACAGGCTTGTCTCCCGTCGTGTCGTATCTCCCGCGGGTCTCTGCTCCTATGAATCCCGGATGCCGCCTCTACCGCTCACGCTGCCACCCCTGAACTGTAGCGATTTCAGCTGGATAGGTAAGAGGGGGATTACTTAGAAGGAAGCCGGAGGCATATCAAAAACATACACCGGCTGTGTAGACGTCAGACACCCAATGTTTGCAGCATGTCAGTCCACGGTCTGCCTAAGCGGCCATCTTGGTCAGCAGCTCCTCCCCCCAATCACCTGCGGGGGCTTGAATAATATTTTGATTGGATATTTTTTGTTCACTTCAAAGGTTTTGCACGGTGTCATGGTACTGTGCACATGGTAATTTTATTTAGCGCTGCATTTTCAAGATATACAGAGGAAAGGGAGTGCAGAGGTGGGAGAATGAGGTTGAAAGTGTTGACATTGTGGTGGTTTGTTTCCATTGTATTATGTTAAAGAGGAGGTTAAGGTGAGTAGTTGAGAAGTGGCTGAGGTGTTTACATTGATTGAAATGTTAAAGTCACCGAGGATAATAGTGGGTACTTCAGAGGAGAAAAAGTAGGGTAGCTATGTGGAGAAGTCGTGGAGAAAAAAGATGAATGCAGTGCACTTTAAAAGAAAGTGAGGAAGGTGTAGGAGGAACCTTGAAGGTGCTTTCTGGGGAGAGAAGTCCAACTCTGCCTCCTTTTCATCCACTGGGTCTGGGTGAGAGTCCAGAGGAGGTCACTGGGAGAGGGCAGCTGGAGAGGCAGTGTCGGATTCCTGGAGCCAGGTTTCGGTAATAGCAAGTAGATTGAGGGAGTTGGAGAGAAAAGGGTAATTGAAAGATACAAGTTTGTTTAGAAAGTAGCCTTCCTCTGTATAGTGCAGTCCTACTCTTATTTTTGAGGATCCAAGTTGGAGCAGATCTAGCAGTGGATAAAATAAGGGCAGGTATACCAGGAGGGAGCATATTTCTCTGTGAAGGCGCAGAGACACATTAGAAGCCCAGCAAGAGCATACTGACAATTGGTGACGTCCAATATGTCCCAATGCCACTGGCTTGATAATAGAGTTTCTATCAAACATAGTACAGTATTTAGCATTTCAGTTCAGTGTCAAGTGGCACATTGTACTATACAGGGGGACATTCAAGAATAGAGAATTGATTCTGCAAATGGCCAAAAGCATACAATATAATTGTTTCGGTGTGTTTACGATTTTCGTTGGCCATTACACGGCAGATCAGATTGTTTTCTATGTGTGGAAGTGCAAAACTATGAACAGACCACATAGAAAAGAATGGAATTGAAGCGCTACCCCAGTAGGAGCCCCTGGATAGGATATGTCTGTTTTTTTGCCTCAACCCTTCCAAAAACCTCAGCCCCTCTGACACACCAGGTACAAACATACAATATCACAGGAATTCACTTACAGTAGTACCCAATAATAGTGCTATATAAAACCAGGTAGTAAAGGCAAACTTAATATGTTGGGATGTGGTATAGGGTTGGTATAGGTGGTCTAGGTTTGGAATAAGTGCAGTATGGGTACACTTGGTGTCCTGCTCTCGGTGCCTGCTAGAAGTATCGGCAATGGGCAAATAGCCCTCTCACAAGGAATACTGTGGTCTCCTCTCACTGCAGAAAGGGAGGGCCTCTGTCTCTCCCTGAAAGCCTGCGGTGATAAACAGTGGGAAGCAGAGGGTAAGTGGATGCTTTAGTCTCCCTGCAGCAGTGGTGTGGGTGCTGTGATGTGGGCGGTGCTATACTGCCCCTGGGTGTCCTCACTCCCAGTTTCAGATGTCGGTTGGAGTGGTCTCCCACTGGTGGGCAAAAATGCAGACAAAGGTGCCCCCTCTATGCCAGTGGAAGAACTTTCCTGAACAGTTTGAAAATAATCTTTGCACTCCTCATACTGCACAGTGCCTTTTGGGATCTGTAGTGTAGAGAGTCTATTTGTCTCATTATATAGCTGGCATCTCAAACTTCAACTCCTCAGATTCTCCGTGCTCTGCAAAGAAGTCTATAGGCTTGCTTGGCTTAAGCTCTCCCTCTGCTGGCTGGAGGAGAATTAGTGCAGCATAACGTCAGTATCTTAGTAGTGGGAGAAGAGAATGTAGCACCAACTCTCGGTGGAGCTGCTGGTTTAAGCGGGCTTATTACCTTCACTCTCCTTCCCTCTGTTTTACCGGCACCGGGTCTAGGGTTCTGTTGAGTTTACCTCCTGGACGATACACGCACCAACATTTGAATACATTTTCAATGCTTAAACGATTTACTAAGGAAGTAGCAGGAAAGGGGCAGAAGGGAAACTGCAGAAGAAACTCAAATATCTTCTTGTAAGGTTCTTAACAAATGTCCTGGTAGAATTTGGATATTATAATAGAATGCGCTCCCCTCATGGGACACTCTCTTTCCTCGTCTGGATAGGCCTCTCTCACTTGCCTAGCAGCGAGTACATAGTACATGGTACATAGCACTGCCACAGACTTTTTTGGTATAAACCTGTACGATCCTCTGCCACAGGATGTATTGGTTTTCTGCAATGAACGTCAGTCACAGTGCTTGAACCTTTAAGCCAACCCGGCAACACCATGCTGTATAGTTACTTTTGGGATACGTCCTCCAACCGAGTCACCAGGCCCCTCTCCAGACCAGCACGCTGCGTGATCCTTCCATGACGGGTCCTCCCCTGGGATCTCCTCAGTCGTCCAGCTTCTTCCCATCTGGATAGACAGCTCAGGACCATTCCTCGGCTGCTGTGGTAGGCCCCAGACAAGCTTCTGGGCCCACCCTGCGCCGCGGGCCTCCGGAACAGAGGACCACGAGATTGCTCTCTAACGCATACCTATCGGCTGGGAGGGCTAGCAGGTGGCTGTAAAACGAACCCCACAATATGGCGTCTGTCCCATAAATACCCTCGCCCAGAATACAACTCTGAGGACCACCTACACCGAGTTGTCTCCGGGAGGAAGAGCATCCATACGCTTCAACACGTTGCCTTTCCAACACTAACCAGTGATAACAGTGACACCCACCGGTCAGTCTGGAAACACACACAACGTCAGCCAAGCTGGAACAGAGGCAAACTTAAACCTATTTAACGAACAAGTTACTAAATTTACCTAACATATGGTAGATCGCAAATCTACCAGCGCTACAAGAATAAAAGGCAATTGGGTTGATTTACTAAAGGCAAACAGGCTGTGCACTTTGCAAAGTGCAGTTGCACTCCTGAAAGAGCAGTTTCTCCAAAGCTTAGTAAATAAGGGAAAGCTCTGCTGACTTTCATCATCCAATCAAGTGCAAATAAAAATTCTGCTTTTGTATTGTCCTTGAACGTGATTGGGTATTCCTTGCAAAGTGAAGCCTTACCACATTTATTAAGCTCTGGAGAAACTGCACTTGCTGGGTGCAACTGCACTTTGCAAAGTGCACATCCTATTTGCCTTTAGTAAACCAACTCTCTGTACCTGGCCACAGAATTTTATACTGCAGGACAGTGCAGGATGTGAACAGGCCATTATTTCACAAATGTCACCAGTTCCTAAAGTACTGAAGGTGGGCTCACTCAACAAAGTTACTAATTTGTATTGAGGACAGTACACTTTACCTGTCTGCAGAATCCGTATAATCAAAGGTGACATGTTAAGGACATTTAAGTCCAAACACTCTATACCCATGCTTACATGCATAGCCACTCAACCTGTGAGGGCCAATGCTACATCTGTACTAACCTTGTTATGTACACACTTGTATGTCCTTGCTTGTTGTACAGCATGCGTTCAGCTGTATAGCCATCCTTAAATATCTTCAATACTTGTTTGTTATATAATATATCTAGATATGTTACTTTTGTAAATGAAAAATTTAACAGCTTGTACCCTTTTAACTCTTTTTATTTTTTGTTTCTGTTCAGCAAAACTTTTTTTTTTTTTTTTTTTTTTTTTTAAGACATGGATAGGATGGAGAAAGATTACAACACCTGTCAGGTTTTAATTGCTGTCTGTGTTCTAGTGTGACAGATCCAACTGGGACAGGGGGCTTTTGGAGGGGTAGCCTCTTGCCCCCTTACTGACTATGGACCCTGGCTTTGGAGGGGGCTCTATTCTTTGGGAGGGAGGTGCCTGGGGGGGACCTTTTTTGGAGTGGTTTTGCTTCAGATTAAGGTCCATATCTCCCTGTCAGGGTATTGATATATGCAGGGTTTTTTTTTTTTCAAACAATAGGTGCTGGAACTCAACCACAACCCCCCCCCCCCCCCCCAAAACCCCTCCCCCTACACACACCCTCCAAATCACATCAAACAGTGGGTGTGATCAGTCAAATTTCAAGAACAGTAGGAGGGTCCTAAAGGTGCATTAAATACCAAGATTGCATTACATACAGAGTGCAGAGTTGTCACTTGTAAACACAGAAACCGGACTTCTGTGTTTACAAGTGATTGTGGTCAGCAGGCCCCCCCCCCAAGGGTCTGAGCCAGAGGTGGTGGAATTGAGTTCAACCAAGTTCCCCCTGGATATATGAAATATTTGACAGTTATCTATTTATGGAAATAAGCGAAAATCTCTCTAAAAGGCCACACATGGAAAAAATAAAACTGACCGGGGTAATAACTCTTGCTTACTCTATCCAAGATGGAGGGGGGTGGCCTTTAGTTCTACTGTACATGACAGTCTAAAGAGTGACCCAATGAAACTCAAGTTTACTCTTCTTCCCTCTGAGTGTTTCAATTATTTTCTTGTTCTACTTCTGTAGAACTTCATAAGAAAAATATGATTATCTATGGCAAGGGTCTCCAAACTTTTTTCAAAACAAGGGCCACGTTGTAATCAGTTATGTATAAATGAATGAATCATCATTCCCCTCATCGGTGTCCCCAGCAGAGTTTTCCCCTCATCGGTGTCCCCAGCAGAGTTTTCCCCTCATCGGTGTCCCCAGCAGAGTTTTCCCCTCATCGGTGTCCCCAGCAGAGTTTTCCCCTCATCGGTGTCCCCAGCAGAGTTTTCCCCTCATCGGTGTCCCCAGCAGAGTTTTCCCCTCATCGGTGTCCCCAGCAGAGTCTCCTGTACATGTACATATGCAGATTTATGCCCATTTGCCTCTTGCCTCTTGTCACTGTTCGAGCTGACCTCGGCTCTCCTGCACCTTCCGACTCCTGCCCATTGCTACACATGAAGGCTGTAAGGTGGAAAGATTTATAATGTAAACAGCGGGTGGGAAGCCAGGAGGTGCCATGCTGATGGTGTCCTCAGCACGGGAGGGTATGGGGGGCTTTGTGTCCAGGACCTGCCAGACATACTGCCGATATCAGCAGCTGCTCTTAAAAGCCAGTAGATCGGCAGTGCTGTGTTGGCAGAGTCTGGGTAGGCTGCAGGCCGGACGAAACACACCCGCGGGCCGGGGTTTGGAGACCCCTGATCTATGGCATTCAACCACAAGGGTATTGTTTAGCTCTTCCGGAATCGTGCCTGAATTACATTTCTGCTTTCCAAACAATTCTGCTACATAGACTGGGCGGAGGGAACCGCGCATTCATTTATGGCTCGCCAGTTCCTTAATGTCTCGCAGGACAGTTTTATGGGTCAGATGGTAGATGCACCAACTAGAATACTGGATCTACTGATTACCAACAATACAGACCTGATCATGGATGTGGAAATACGGGGCAATTTAGGTAACAGCAATCACAGGTCAATTAGTTTCACAAATCCCACAAATAGGAAACATAAAGGGAATACAAAGACACTGAATTTCAAAAGAGCCAACTTCCCTAAACTACAAACCTTGCTAAAAGGCATAAATTGGGATAAAATATTAGGAACAAAGAACACAGAGGAGAGATGGGTTTGCTTTAAGAGCATATTAAATAAGGGCATTAGCCAATGCATCCCATTGGGTAATAAATTTAAAAGAGCGAACAAAAGTCCTGGATGGCTTAACTCAAATGTAAGAATGCATATAAAAGCAAAGGAGAAGGCCTTCAAAAAATACAAGGTTGAGGGATCATCCGCAGCATTCAGACTTTATAAGAATGCAACAAGAAATGTAAGGGTGCATCTAGGACGACTAAGATAGCACATGAAAGACACATAGCGGAGGAGAGCAAAAAAATACCAAGAAATTCTTTAAGTATGTAAACAGTAAAAAAGGAAGGACAGATCATATTGGCCCCATAAAGAATGAGGAAGGACATCTGGTTACAAAGGATGGGGAGATGGTTTCAGTAACCAACTGCAGTGTTTATCCTCATGACACAACACAGGAAGCACCTCCATGGGTAGCAGAGGACAGAATTAAAATTAGACTTGAGAAACTTAACATTACCAATCACCAGGACCAGATGGCTTGCATCCGAGGGTACTTGGGGGAACTCAGTCAAGTGATTGCCAGACCGTTGTTCCTAATTTTTACAGACAGTCTACTGACTGGAATGGTACCAGCTGATTGGAGAAAAGCCAATGTAGCACCAATTTTTAAAAAGGGCCCAAAATACATCCCTGGGAATTACAGACCAGTTAGCCTAACATCAATAGTATGTAAACTCTTGGATGATGAGGGACTATATACAAGATTTTAGTGATGAGAACGATATCATTAGCAGTAATCGGCATGGATTCATGAAGAATGGTCTGGCAAGAACGAATCTACTAACCTTCTATGAGGAGGTGAGTTGCCATCTAGATAAAGGAAGGCCTGTAGACGTAGTGTATCTGGATTTTGCTAAAGCATTTGACACCGTTCCCCATAAACGTTTACTGTACAAAATAAGGTCCGTTGGCATGGACCATAGGGTGAGTACATGGATTGAAAACTGGCTACAAGGGCGAGTTCAGAGGGTGGTGATAAATGGGGAGTACTCGGAATGGTCAGGGGTGGGTAGTGGGGTCCCTCAGGGTTCTGTGCTCGGACCAATCCTATTTAATTTGTTCATAAACGACCTGGAGGATGGGATAAATGGTTCAATCTCTGTATTTGCAGACAATACTAAGCTTAGCAGGGCAATAACTTCTCCACAGGATGTGGAAACCTTGCAAAAAGATCTGAACAAATTAATGGGATGAGCAACTACATGGCAAATGAGGTTCAATGTAAAATAATGCATTTAAGTGGCAAAAATATGAATGCAATCTATACACTGGGGGGAGAACCTCTGGGGGAATCTAGGATGGAAAAGGACCTGGGGGTCCTAGTAGATGATTGGCATTGCATGCCATTGCTGAGCCTATCTGCTGCTAACAAAAACATAATATTGGCATGCATTAAAAAGGGGATCAACTCCAGAGATAAAACGATAATTCTCCCGCTCTACAAGACTCTGGTCCGGCCGCACCTAGAGTATGCTGTCCAGTTCAGGGCACCAGTCCTCAGGAAGGATTTACTGGAAATGGAGCGAGTACAAAGAAGGGTAACAAAGCTAATAAAGGGTCTGGAGGATCTTGGTTATAAGGAAAGGTTGCGAGCACTGAACTTATTCTCTCTGGAGAAGAGACGCTTGAGAGGGGATATGACTTCAATATACAAATACCGTACTGGTGACCCCACAATAGAAATAAAACTTTTTCGCAGAAGAGTTTAACAAGACTCGTGGCCACTCATTAAAATTAGAAGAAAAGAGGTTTAACCTTAAACTACGTAGAAGGTTCTTTACTGTAAGAGCGGCAAGGATGTGGAATTCCCTTCCACAGGCGGTGGAGCATCGATCGCTTCAAGAAACTATTATATAAGCACCTGAATGACCGCAACATACAGGGATATACAATTTAATACGAACACATAATCACACATAGGTTGGACTTGTGTCTTTTTTCAACCTCACCTACTATGTAACTATGTAACGTATGGAGAATAAGTAAATGCACTTGAAGTGATCACTTTTTTTATTTTTTTTTTATTTTTTTTGACAAAATAACTGTCTGGAAAATGGACACTTACCATAACACTGCTGCAGCTTGAAAAAAAATCTATACTCTGAAAAATATTTAATTGACGTCGTCTTTCAGCCAGAATTTTTACTTTGTAGTTATACTGTAAATAGGTGGCGAAAGATCCTCCTATCAGGTTTTTATTTAGCCTGTGACAGATTTTCCACTCAGTGACACCCCTGTAAGAGAAAAGGGGGGTCAACAGGACACACCCACAGCAATAAAACTTGGCTGAGGTTCTAAGGGTGTTTTTGTTGCCAGTTATAAGAAACAATTTGGGCTTTAAAATCGAGCTAGAATTCACAAGTGCTCACCTCCAGAGATGTCATGTCTGCATGTTCCTTCACTGGTGCTGGCTTCTTCCTCATCTGGGGTCTTCAGCTGCTTTGATGGGCCAGGTGACAACTCCCATGCATAATGACCTAATGTCATTGGTTTGCAGCTTTTGTTTTGAGTTCATAGTGCATGATTGGGTCCACACTCAGAGTAGGAGAGGCAAGAGATGTTAATATGGGCGTAAGACAGCCATACTTGAACTGAAATTTGGCCTGTTTAGTAGGGACCAGCCAAATTTTGATCCATGTATGAGCAGGGTGGTTGTACAGAAGCCAATCTACCGATCAACTTCTGTGCAACCGCCTTGTTGGAAAATTTCCACTTAATCAGTGCCGTCGGCTATAGCCAGCAGCATTGCTAAGTGTATTCTCTTAGCAATCAGAATATAGTCTCCCTGCTATCAGAATATGAAAGCACAACATTATAATATATGATATTATATTGTATTATATTTTTTGCTACCTCCTGAACTCCTCCAATGTTACCTTATGTACACAGGTTCGTTTAATGTCGTTTTTAGGCAGTTGCATTTTAGAGGCTTTTCTTTGAAGGCAAAAAAAAAATGAGTTCAGACGGTTTAGAATCGTTTTTAGAGGTGCCCTATTTTTTTTTTTTTTTTTTTTTTTTTTTTTTTTTTTTTTTACATTACAAAACTTAACAATGATAGCAAATGATGAAGAAAACTAAAAAATATTTTAAAAACTTTTAATTGCTTGCAATGCTTCATAGACCATTCATATACCCCTAATGAGCCCATGATCCAATCCAATACAGCACTAGCATTGCTGTTAGCCAAAGTAGAATTGGAATTTGACCTATATGTTAGATTTGAACCAGATGACCCCACCATTGAGCTTGACCCCGGACTTGATTAAACATAGCTGCATGGAATTTAATATCTGGCTTTATTTTCCTCACATATGCTCATTATGGGATTCATAGTAAAAAGCTACCAAAATGGAGGTAGTTACAAGTACACTGCTACACTCTCAGCTGCTGCTGCTACTCACTCTGGTCTCGAAGAATGGCTGAAATAGTTAAATCGTTTTTTTTTTTGTTTTTTTTCGCTTTGGGAGGGTTTTTATGATATCTTAAATAAACGCTCCTAGACATGAACGCGGCAAAACGCTGCTAAACGTGGCTAAAGGGGCGTTTTTTTTTAAATGCCGGTTTCAAACTGTCAAAAATATTGTTCAGAAGAGGTTCCCTCAGTGTCCCGTGGTCATTAGGCCTTAGTGGTGACCTCTCACTACACTTTATTGCACCACCCAGCGATGATGATTGTTGGGCTGTAGTGCTGACTGGTGATGAGCTTGGGTTTAGTCTGAAGGTGGAAGTCACTGCTGGGTGAAAGAGCTGGGAGCAGGAGACTCCCTGCCCTGGAGCTGATGTGCACAAAGGGTCAGGGATTCATTTGACATGACTGACCTTATATGAGCACATGGCAATATTAGGTCCACAATGTTATGAGCATCCCTCCACTTTGTATACATGCAGTTGGGGGGGCTTCCATCTGCATAATCCCAGCAATGACTAACTACCAAGTTCGGATCAAACCCCAATTCATCCCTAGTGCTGACACGATGGCCTGCCTGGTTATTTGGACATGTATATCTTTAGTGGCCCCCGACGATCTCCCAGGGCCACAAAAGATGTATATGCCTTGGAGGGGACAGGGAGGAGGCAGGACGAGCAACACACACACACACACACACACACACACACACACACACACTTCCTGTTTAAGGGGGTCCCGTCTCCGGCGCTGCCATTGGACGACTGTTCTGTCCATCAAAGGAGGCCGCCGTGTAAACAGGAGTTTCTCCTGTAGGTAATCTTTGGCGCTCGTGAGTGCATTCATGGCAATGGTGGGTCTGCAGATGGGCACTGACCCTTATTTTGCTTCACAGTTCTTTATTTAAAATTTCATTTTTTTTTTTTTTTTTTGTTTCCCTGAAACTTCCCTCTTAAAGTGAAGGTGCGTGTTATACGCCAATAAATATGGTATATCCAAATAACATGCCCAAGCTCCTCTCTTTTACACACACAGCCACAAAGGCAAGAGAATTCTTGTTGGGCAGTGTATATGGGTGCTCAAACAAACACACGTAGACCGAATTTTAATGGTTCAAAGAATGTCAGGCAAAATGTTCGGCCCTCCACGCATGTTCACTTCATCAAATCTGGCCCTCTTTGAAAAGAGTTTGGACACCCCTGCTTTAAAGCTTTGCCCAAATATTTAGGTTGTCTTGTATTGGGCATTAAAGATTTACAAGTAAGTAGCAGTTGCACTTGCACAGAAATGTAGGATTTAGCCTCCCTGCCTGGCGGAGGACATCAATCAGCCCCAGAAACTCCTATCAAGGGCTTTTTAGATGCAGCTATTCACAGTGACAGGAAATGAGCTGCGACTGAAAACTGGATAATGCACACAAGTACATTTTGTGACTTCTTGTTGTAAGCTATGACTATGATGAATTTTACCAAAAAAAACCTGGAAGGGATGTTGTATCTTGTGTAAGTAATATATTTACATTTTATTTTAGCACAAATCAGCGAGCTCTAGCATCAGACACGATGGAGGAATCCTTTCTCAAAGACTGTTCAGTGTCGGACAAAGAAGAATAGGTACGACTCCCTTTTTATTTTTTTTTTTATTTTTTATTTTTTTTTTTACATTTCTTCAGTTACTTCCTGTTTTTAGCCAAAAAATACTGAAATTCTGATTGTATGGCTGGCCTAGTGCCGGCCATACATGGTTCGAATTTCGTAAGAATTTTCTTTCGAAAATCGTATCTAAAGAATTTCCGTACGAATTTCGCACCATTAGTGGGCTGCAGCAACGGCTGATTTTCGTGCGGCAATCAAATTTGAGGAATTGGACATGTTGGAAATTTTTTGAAAAACAAACGATTTTCTA
Organism: Lithobates septentrionalis; assembly: GCA_037952835.1. Classification (NCBI taxonomy): domain Eukaryota; kingdom Metazoa; phylum Chordata; class Amphibia; order Anura; family Ranidae; genus Lithobates; species Lithobates septentrionalis. The sequence continues at coordinate 7,997,943 of JBBDGP010000393.1, read as the reverse complement.
ATCGATGATGGGAGAATCGTGCGAGAAATGTAATAAGAAAAGAAAATTTATGGAGAGAAAAGAATATTCCCGGCCACAAATTCTTTTCTGTAGCAACATGAGGTCAAATTTGAAGGCTTGGTCGGCTGAATTTAGAAAATCAATGGTGGCATCATCGGATCACAAAAAAAAAAAAAAAAAACTTTCTGATTTTTGAAAAGAAAATTTGTTCGAAATTCGACCATCTATGGCCTGCTTTTAAAGGTATAAAGAAGAATTCCAAGTATAGATATTTTTATAGTTACATTGATACAGCTTAACGATTCATATACTATACCTGTGAGACTCTCTAGAAGCTGGAAATCACTGCAGTAGACACAACTACTACTACAGTGATCTCAACTAGCTTCCATACCAAGCGTGTGCTCTGCTGCATTGTGAACACAAGAGGTCACTTGGTAAAGGTGCCATTCAGAGATCATTTTCTCAGTAATTAGAAGGTATTCTATGATTGGATGAGGAGGAGAGGGAGGGTGGTGATATCACGCTCTCCACCTTGTCCAATCTACACAGGCTACCTCCCATGTTCACAATGAAGCAGGGCAGCTGTGCAGCACGGGACCCAGAAAGCAAGTGGAGATCCCTGGAGTAGCGGTGACTATGTAACTATGCAAAAATATCCATACCGGAAATTCTTCTATAAAAAAAACCTGAACAGTGCTCTCACAGCAGCCATATAAACCCCCCCTCGGGCTCCCCTTATTCAACGCCCCCCTTTTCCATCAGGGTTTGAGGTGCACACTACTACCTAAACATTTTATACCTTGATGCATGGAATGCATTAGAGTAAGAAACATTTAGGCTTTAGAACAACTTTAACCCTCAAAAGCCAGCAACTTTGTGCCCCAACAACGTACATTGCACGCACTTGCAGGGTGGTTGTGGGTCGGTCCCATTCACTTGAATGGGTTGCATTTTGGTGGCGCTGCTGCCCACTGAACACCATGGGGTATACTTTTTTGCTACGAAGCAAAGCAGCTGCGGCAACCCACCCCAGCCCTGGACGTGCGGGCCGAATACCAGCCGACATCGGTTGGTATAAAAAATAAAACTGCTGACATCGGGTCCGTATGATTGGCAAGCTGGCAGTTTGGATGAGCATGCTGGAAAACCAGCAGCCGACCGACTCCTGATCAGCGCTCAGCCAATGGTTGAGAGCGCTGACCGGAGTGTTCTGGCGGAGGGGGGCGCGTGCAGGGGAGATTGCTATACTAACGTTGGATCGTTAGGACAGCGGCTGACAGTTTTTTTTTTTTGTTTTTTTTGGGGGGTTTTTTTACGGAAAAAATGAATAGTGTGCACCAGGCTTAAGGTGGCGCAGCTCAAACGTGTGTGTGTGTGTGTGTGTGTTACAAATGCATTTATCAATTTAAAAACCTACCATTAAAAAATACACTATACAAAGCACTGACTATGCGGTAAATGGTATACTTTAAAAAAAACAGACTTCAGAAAGGATTTAGCAAGGAAGGATAAAAGGGGTGTCATAATGGAGCGCTGCACAGAGAAGTCAAATGAATTAGCCGGCACTACAGAGGGAGATCTGGGGAATACTGATGTGCTGTGATGGGAAGAGACATCTTGGTAATGGAACAGGAGTACGCTGTAATAGGGGACACATTGTTACAAGATAAAAAGTTACCATTTGAGGAAGTCAGAATAGTCAGCTCCGCTTTGATTCACAATGGCCCCAGACGCTTTCATGTCCTAAATGACATTCACAAAGCGAGGGAAATTCTCTTATTGTATTGCATTTTCACATATACACCGATCCACCATAAAAACAGCATGTAATAGTGAATAAATACAACATTCTACTGAGAAGCTGCCTGTGTATACATTGTATCATTTTTTTTTTTTACAAAAAAAGCTGTCCTTTGTTATAATTCAAAACAATCCTTGAGCAGTAAAGTGAGGTAAAGATAATGTCATCAGTCTGCTGCAGGTAGGAAGAATTTCCTCAGTCCCTCCCCCTCCCCCCAGTGATCTGACTTCAACATTGTAATGTTGTAGCAAGTGAGGGTGAAAAGCTGCAGCAGAGTCTGATCTGTGAACAAAGAATAGATGGGATTGGTTTACTAAAACTGGAGAGTGCAAAATCTGGTGTAGCTTAGCTGTGCATGGTAGCCAATCAGCTTCTAACTACAGCTTGTTCAATTAAACTTTGACAAAAAAACCTGGAAGCTGATTGGTTTCTATGCAGAACTGCACCAGATTTTAAACTCTAATTTTAATAATCATGATTTACATAAGTTGGCCCTCTCTGAACAAATATCTTAAGCCTTGTATACACTATTATGCCCTGTACACGCGATCGGACTTTCCGACGGAAAATGTGCAATCGGAGCTTGTTGGAAATTCTGACCGTGTGTGGGCTTCATCTGAACTTTTCCATCAGAATTTCCCCAGTTGTCTTCCAGGACAGCCCTTGAGAGATGGAGTCCCTCCCATCGACCCAGGAAACACATTGCCAAACAGTTCAAAAGGCGTTCCCTCAGGTCCCTGGTCAGTCATTTGTGTTTCCTCCGCCGGAGGAACATGTTGCCAGGAACCAGAGAAGGACTCTATCTCTCAGGGGCTGCCTGAGGGGAGCGGAGCCGCACAGGGGGACCGGGTCCTATCCAGCGGCACCAATCTAGTCCTACCTTTTTTAAATTTTGGGCTCGGGTACCGTCCAGCTGGCAGGAGCAGACCCGTTACCCCCCTCCTTCCAGTGCCGAGGTGTGCCAGGGACAGGTCGGTGCAGGTTCCCACCCAGGAGCAGTGCAGATGGATTCTCCCATCACAGCTCCTTGCTACAAACAGCGGTGGGGGTCGGAGACGCCGAGCGTCATTTCCGGTGGAACCGCGTCATCCTATGTGCCGAGACTTCCGGTTCCGGGTCTCTACAGGCACAAGGAGGAGGGGAAAGCTCACGCTGAGGCCTGCAAGTCCCGACCAGCGTCCAGCTATACCGGACTAGCGGCGGGACCCGGAGTGTGAGGGGGACCATGGAGGCTACTTCCCAGGACACTCCGGTGGAGGCAGGCACCAGCCAAACCCAGGTAGGCTGCTGGGCAAGCCCTTACTGTGGTTTTTTTTCTGGGGTTTTTGTTGTAAGGCTGGGATTTGTAGTACCCCATGGTGGTGGTTACCTCACAGTCCCGGGTGGATGCAGTGGTGGTTGCAGCACAGGTGTTTTGAGAGTTAAAAGGTTTCCTGATGCTAAAAAAGTTTATTCTTTATTTTAGGGGAAGGAAGCTCCAAGGGAAGACAAGTCAGGCTGCAAAAAAATGCCCTAACTGTGGAAATAAGTTGTCCTCGGGCTCTAACAAAGCCTTATGCAAGCAGTGTATTGCAGGCTTACTTAAAACAGAGGCAGACTCTCCTTTGGCAAAATTCCTTGGCTCCTTTAAAGATGAGATGGCATCAACCTTTAAATCTCTCCGCGAGTTAATCGCAGATGTAGGCACGTCTGCTTCCACCAGTAAAGCAGCTGCGATTCCCTCCTCACCATGCCTTGCAACACCCAGCTCTGGGGAGCCCCGTACAGTCAGGGAGCATAGCCCTGTGTTAGTTAGCCCTGAATCCTCTGACGCAGATTCAGATGAGGATCAGGCTGTAGCTAACAAAGTCGCAAAATACAAGCTGTCTCTGGAGGATGTAGACGAGCTGTTGAGTGCCATTTATGATACGCTGGAAATTGATGAGGAAGAAACTCAATTGACCAGACATGATAAAATGTATGAGGCTCTGGGGAAAAAAGCTAAGGTATTCCCTATACATAATGTGCTTTCTGACCTTGTCCGCAAGGAATGGGCCGAGCCAGATAAAAGTGTCTTCTTCCCAAATTCACTAAAAAGGAGATTCCCCTTTGAGGAGAGCCCAGAGGCGGTCTGGAATAAAAATCCTAAACTAGACGCCCCTCTGTCCAAAGTCTCAAAGCAGTCTGACCTTGCTTTTGAGGATATGGGTCTTTTAAAGGACCCAATGGACAGGAAAACAGACATAGTCTTAAAGAGGGCCTGGGATGCTTCTATGGCAGGTTTAAAACCAGCTCTGGCCACTTCTTGTGTAGCCAGGAATCTAGAGTTCTGGTTAGCCCAACTAGAAGAGCATCTAAAGGCAGGCACGCCTAGGGGGGAGATCTCAAAAACCTTCCCTATGCTTTTTAAGGCGACAAGTTTCATCTCTGACGCCTCCACTGATGCCATTAAATTTACGGCTAAAACAGCAGCGCTTTCGGTCGCAGCTAGGTCAGTCTGGATGAAAACTTGGGGGGGGGGGGGGGGGGGAGAGACACGGCATCTAAAACACGCTTGTGCAGTGTCCCCTTTACAGGAGACTTAGTCTTCGGGCCTGAACTAGATACTGCCTTGGAAAGAACGGCGGATAAAAAGAAAACCTTTCCCATTAAAAAGAAAAATTTTCAAAGAAAATTTTTTCTTCCCTCAAAGGAACCCTCCAAGTCAGAGAAGGAGTTCAAGCCCAAAAAGCATTGGACAGGACAGAAAGGGAAAGGGGGCATACTTTTTAACCGCCCCAATTCAAACCCCAGTGACATCAGGGTCCCGGTGGGAGGAAGATTAATGAACTTTCTCCCACAGTGGGAAAAGACAACCTCAAACGAGTTTGTCTTGAACATTATAAAAAGAGGGTATGCGCTGGAGTTTCACAGCGACCCACCGTCAAAGTTTCTTGTGACAAAGCTTCCAAGACACTCAGAAAAGGCCAAGGCCTTGCCTCTGTTAATAGGGGAAATGGTGGATCAAGAGGTATTGACACCAGTCCCTATTCAGGAACAGGGGGACTGTTTTTACTCGAACATTTTTGTGGTAAAAAAGCCATCCGGGAGATTCAGACTAATCATGAACCTCCGACCTCTGAACCGCTCCATCCGATACAAAAAATTCCAGATGGAGTCTATCTACTCAATAAGGAATCTACTCCAAAAAGAGGTGTTCATGGCTACCCTGGATTTAAGGGACGCCTATCTGCATATCCCAATAAGGAAGGAATGCCAGAAATTTCTTAGGATGGCGATTCAGATGGACACCAAGGTTTATCATTTCCAGTGCAGAGCACTTCCTTTCGGACTGTCCTCCCCGAGAATCTTTACCAAGGTTCTCGGGGAGGCATTCGTTCCGTTAAGACTACAGTCAGTCACAATTATTCCATATCTAGACGACTTACTCCTCACGGCCCATTCGGAGAAACAACTTCGTCGGGACCTAGAGTTGACACAGCTCAACCTGAGGCAGTTGGGGTGGATAGTCATTCTGGAAAAGTCCAAGACTACCCCAACACAGGAAATTTTGTATTTGGGGTACAAGATCCTGTCAGTAGAGCAGAGGATAGTCCTGCCAGAAGAGAAGATATTGAATTTATGCCACAGAATGTTTTTTCTTCAAAGCAGTGCCAGGGTTACAGTGAGGGAGGTGATGTCTGTCTTAGGACTGATGACAGCAGCCATTCCAGCTGTACAATGGGCCAGGTTCCACCAAAGAGACCTTCAGAGGTTTCTGTTGGAACAATTAAAAGACAGGGATCTGGAAGAAGAGGTTCCAATCCCCACCAGAGTAAAGCGCTCCCTCTGGTGGTGGAAAGACTCGGAGAATTTGAACAAAGGGGTTCTCTGGATCTCTCCCGTCACATCCATACTAACTACGGATGCGAGCAGCTGGGGCTGGGGAGCCCACCTCAACTCAGATTGGGCACAAGGCAGGTGGACGGCAGAGGAGAAGCTCCTCTCGTCCAACTGGAAAGAGCTAACAGCGGTCCTCAGGGCTCTGTTATTCTTTCAGAATACAATACAAGGTCATCATCTACAGGTCCGTTCAGACAATATGACGGCTGTAGCTTATATAAACAAGCAAGGGGGCACCAGAAGTCGTCTACTAATGCTGATGGCCAATCGCATGTTTCTATGGGCAGAATCCAATCTGACATCCATCTCTGCAGTTCACCTGAAAGGGGAGCTCAACAACACAGCAGATTTCTTGAGTCGACAACGAGTGTCGAATCAAGAATGGTCAATACACCCGGAAGTGTTCAAATATATAGCAGCTTACTGGGGAAAACCAGCAGTGGACCTGTTTGCAAACAAGGAGAATGCAAAAGTTCCAAATTTTTGCTCGCTACACCCAGGAGATCAGCCCTGGGCAGTAGACGCCTTACAGATCCCGTGGACCTTCAGTTTAGCGTATGCGTTTCCTCCGCTTCACCTCATCCCGAGAGTTTTAGCGAAGTTTCTAGTAGAGGAAACGTGTTTAATCTTAGTAGCACCGTTTTGGCCCAAAAGACCATGGTTCACAACGTTACTACAGTTGACAGACCAACCTCCTCTGAGGCTTCCCGGCAGACAAGATCTTCTGTCGCAGGGACCTCTCTTTCATCCACAAGTATCCATGCTGAACCCCTCAGCGTGGTTACTGAGGAGGAAATTTTGAGGGGCAAGGGCCTGACTGACAGTGATTCAGACCTTGCTACAGAGTAGAAAGCCTGTCACTCAGGCCATTTACAGGAAGGTCTGGAGAAAATTTAACAGCTGGTTGAGCAACCAAGGTGAGGTAAACATGGATACAGCAAATATCCTGCAGTTTCTACAGGAGGGGATAGACAAAGGGCTAACTCCTAGTACTATTAAAGTCCAGATAGCGGCCTTAAGTGTGTACTTAGAGAAAAGATTGCAGGAAGATCCTTTTATTGCTAGGTTCTGTAAAGCAATCTCCAGACGCAAACCAGTTAGAGTTAACATCGCCCCATCCTGGGATCTATCAGTTGTTCTAAGGGCATTTTTGGGGTCACCTTTTGAACCTATCTCAGAGGCCTCTCTAAGACTGGTCACTTTCAAGACAGTACTACTTGTGGCAATCACTTCAGCACGCAGGGTTAGTGAAATCCAAGCTCTCTCGGTCAGAGAGCCCTTCCTCCAAATTCTGGAAGACAGTCATCCTAAAGACAGACCCTGGGTTCTTACCAAAGGTGGCATCTAATTTCCATAGGTCACAAAATATTGTCCTCCCTCCTTTCTGTCAAAAGGCTTCACACGAGAAAGAAAGGCGTTTTCATTTATTAGATGTGAGGAGGTGTATCCTAGAGTATCTTGGGGTAACCAATCCATTTAGAATCTCAGATTCACTTTTTGTTCTTTTTTCCGGACAACGTAAGGGGCAAAAGGCTTCTAAAGTCACCATAGCTAGGTGGATTAGGCTAGCTATAGCAGAGGGCTATAAGACAATAAACAAAGATCCTCCTGGGGGTATTAAAGCCCACTCCACAAGGGCATTATCAGCATCCTGGGCAGAAAGAGCTGGTGCCACCCCGGAGCAAATATGTAAAGCAGCCACGTGGTCAAGCTTTTCCACCTTTACAAGGCATTATCTACTAGACTTAATGTCCAGTCAGGATCAGGCTTTTGGGAGAAAAGTTCTCCAAGCCGTGGTCCCCCCCTAATCTGGTGAGTACTTGGGGATCCTCTCAAGAGCTGTCCTGGAAGACAACTGGGGAAAACTGGAGTTAGACTTACCGGTAACTCCTTTTCCAGTGGTCTTCCAGGACAGCACGATCCCACCCTTTTTTGATTATGTGAATGTACTAACATTATTACCTGTTATGGTTATGTTTTTTGCAGTTCCATCCTTCGGTTCTTGGTGAATGACTGACTGACCAGGGACCTGAGGGACCGCCTTTTGAACTGTTTGGCAATGTGTTTCCTGGGTCGATGGGAGGGACTCCATCTCTCAAGGGCTGTCCTGGAAGACCACTGGAAAAAGTTACCGGTAAGTCTAACTCCAGTTTTCCGACCGTTTGAGAGCTGGATCTAAAATTTTCCGACAACAAAATCCGTTGTCGGAAATTCCGATGTGTAGACAATTCCGACGCAGTGGCTATTGAACTTAATTTTTCTCGGCAACGTTGTATGTCAACGCATTCTTGACGTTCGGAAATTCTGACAACTTTGTCCAACCGTGTGTATGCAAGACAAGTTTGAGCCAACATCCAGTCGGAAAAAATCCATGGATTTTGTTGTTGGAGTGTACGAGGCATTAGTCTTCTGTACAACCCAGTGGGTTGAACGAAGAAAAAAAAAATTGCATCCGAGAGTTATCCAAACGTGAAACCCATTGGATCTATTCTGTGGATGTGATTGCCCCCAAGGGTCTTAACATAGAGCTTGACATAAATTGTTTTATCAGTGACACATAGACATACCCTGGGGTATGGTTCCAGTTTCATTCTATCACAGTGTAATGTTTTATTATAATGGAATTTTGACTCCTAATATGATCACGTTTCATATATAGATGTTTTATATACATATATTGTGGATTGTCATATATTTTATATATGTACATGTATACATTTTAGATATACAATTTTAATACATATTTATTTTAATATTTCAACATGTGTTTATCAGGTGCAATTTAGTGTATGCGATTATTCAATACGTGCTAGGAAATCGCTATGCAGTTTTTACCTTTTTCATAGGATAAGCAATGTTGGATGTAAAATTGCTAGACAATATATTTATTTTAATATTCCAACATATGTTCATCAGGTGCAATTTAGTGTATGCGATTATTCAATACGTGCTAGGAAATCGCTATGCAGTTTTTATCTTTTCATAGGATAAGCAATGTATGATGTAAAATTGCTAGACAATTCTTGTTTACTGAAAACTTTTATATTTTGAGAGTGAATATTTTAATCAGTTTTAATGAATACCGAAAGTGTGCTTGCTCAATGATAGCGCTGCGGATCAATGTCCGCACCGCATACACTGAATGATTGCAGGTATTCAAGGTACTTGTTTTTTATGCATTAGGTCATTTTCCACTAGAACCGGTATTGTCATGCTTAATACGACCTGTGGGAGCAGAATGTCCGGATGATGTTATTTCACACATTGCTGACAGTATTTAGCATTAGGGGCGGGGATGTGTGAGTCATCCGGGCGTCTGCTTCTGCTGATTGGCTGTTCCGCCTGCCACTTATATAAATACCGGCCTCCTTTCTTGTGTGTCACACCCTCAGAAGAAGTCCAGGAAGTGACGAAACGTTAGGGACGTGTCGCACAGGAAGTGACGCATGTGCTCCACCAACCGAGGAACCAGGAAGCGTGTGACTGTGGTTACACACAGGGAGCGCTCCTGACAGGTTTTCACGACTGGAGGACGCAATCAGGCACAGTGCACTTTGTTATCTTTGCTCAATGTTTATTAAATTTTGGTACGCATGGTTTTAAGGGGATGTTTGGATGGTTCAAATAAAAATGTTTAGCAGTATCACGCTATGTGAGCATTTTTGTTTCTTCTACATATCCTATTGGAACTACTGGGAATAATACTGACATCTGGTGGTCGCTTTGGATATTGATGCAGATTTACTACTATTAATCAAGGCTTTTATTGATCTGATTTCTGGTGAGTGAGTTTTCATTGGGGACCCCAGCACGTGGTGTATCGCTTGGTGAAAGGATTACTACCCTCACAGAATACATCTTGATTATTTATTGGTGGGACTCTGGCTATCAGATCCGTGTTTGAACTTTCTGAAATAGATTAAGAAAGAGACCCTGTTTAATTGGGGTGCACAGCGCTGCTGCAATACTGAAGAGACACTTTATATATATATTTATAATTGTGTATTTATATATTTATCTAATTTAATTGATTCATTATTGCCTATATACATGTTCTACTATTTAAGCAGCTGCTACTAGTCATATAATTATTTATGTGCCGCACATACACCGTTAGAATATTGTACTAAGCGCAGAGCATTGTTGTTTTTTTGGGACGGGCATATACAACATACATTCATTGAAGAAAAAAAAAAACCTGACAGCTCAGGTCAGAGTCGCTGTACTATTGTGTTCTGGGGGGATGTCCCCCTCGCCAGAACGCTCCAATCGGCGATCTCAGCCATTGGTTAAGAGTGCTGATCGGGAGCTGATTGGCAGACCTTTTTCGGTCATGAGCCTTCTGAATGGCCGGCTTCTGTTGGACTGACTCCAATACACACGGGCCAAATGTCAGCCTATTTTTTTTTTTTTTTTATTGAATCAGCTGACGCCACCCAACATTTGGCCTGTGTGCACTGAGCTTTAGTCTAGGATGTAGCCACTGACCCTTGATGTCTGAACAATGATCATGCTGTCCTTGTGGAAAAAATGTGTGATATGTGAGAGGTAATACAACCCAGTATGTCCTACGTATGGCTTATCTTCACAAATCTGATGCTAGGTCCAATTTTATATATTCCTATTTAGCACCCTGGTGTTTAGGCAGGGTTGGTCACAAAATTTAGTTTGCTATATAGTAAATGTTCTGGTTAATTGTTAGAAGATCCACTGATCCCTCTCTAATTCTGGAGTTGCTGCACCTTTTCGCTTCTGTCACTGGGTGGCACTGTTGCTGGTGACATTAGATCGACAAGGGCCTAGCAAGGTCAGATTATGAATGGATGGGGAGCCAATTGGCAGTCTCTTTTTTTTTTTTTTTTTTCCAAATATAATTTTTTTTAAATGTTTTTTTAGAATAAAGTCAGGGAGGTAACATAACAGAAATCGTACATGGGTAATTACTTCGATAACAGCAGGCTATATGCCCAGCCTTAAAAACACATATCTGTAATAGCAATGAGACCTGTGATAGCACTGTCAACGACATTGTTTGACACACAACACTGGCATCATGAATGATTGAATGAGAAATGTCATATCGCCACATTTAGAAACCCAATTGAACTGCCTGAACCCCGAACTGCGTTAAATTGGAAAAATACAGAAAAGATAAAGGGAAAAAGGAACACAATGGTTACAGAGAGAATAAAAATACGAAAAATAGTAGCCAAATAAATGAAAGATAAGACATGAGTGTGGGGTGGGGGGGGGGGTAAAGAAAGGGGGGGGGGTGAAAACCCAGAGGCGGTGAGCATGTCTTCAGTTGGCTATCGGGCCTGTATTCATTCGCTCTTCATGCCCCGAGCAGGGATGTACCTTCATCGGATAGAATAAACCTATTCTATAGCCTCCATGCCTTATTGTTTTTCCTGTTTTTATTTTGGGCCGTAAGGACCAAGTCTTCTAATTTTTTATTTTCCTCCACTCTGCGCAACCATGTCCCAATAGATGGAGGTTTGCTATTTTTTTTTTTTTTTTTTTCTTCCACATGAGGGGAATGCAGGATTTAGCGTCATTCAACAAATGCCACACTATTGTTTTTTGTGGTTTTTTTTTTTTTGGTAGCTTTTTGTCGCTATCGTGGTAGCATGGAGTAGAAGGAAAGCGACCATCTGAAATGTCGTCCAGAGAGGTTGCAGCAGAGGGCAGGAACAAAAGATGTGGAGGAGTGTCCCCCTGTCCGTCTGGCATCTCCAACAGTTGTCAGTGGTGGTTGGGAAATACTTGTGTAATAACTGAGGGGTATAATACCACTAAGTCAAAATCTTAGTTATTCTTGTAATTTCATACAAATAGAAGTTTTTAAGGAGAGCCTGATTATAGTTTGTTTTTGGGCGTCTGTAAAAGAGCGGTGTAAGTCAAGCTCCCCATTCTGTAAGAAAGACAAGTCGAGTTGTTCCGATGGAGAATCAAGCAAAGCATAGGTTTTAGATGGCACTTGAGGTAAAGCCCCCTCGTCCCTACAGTAATCAAAGGTCGTCGGGGTACGGTTAAATTTGAGCCGGATTGGCGATCGAATGCAGGAAATGGTGTAGTTGTATTGCTTTCCAGAACGGAAGTCGAAAGTAACCAGTGTCACTGATCAGCGTTTGAATGGAAGGCCACTGATTGCCATCTAAAAAGTGAGGCGCGGTCCGGACCTGCCGATAGAAGCTCCTCATATTCTGATTGATCAAGTCCAGGGGGGAACGCCGGGTTGCCCGGTATTGGGAAAAGAGGAGAGTTTCTATTGGAAAGGGAAGTTGTCAATCTAATCATCAAGCCTACGCAGAGAGTAGTGCCCATTACGGGGTGGGATTTCAAAACGGAAGGTAACTGGTAAAAACACCACACAGCCCCTTTTTTAACGGAACCATAGTCTGGGATTGTTCTAGTTGCGTCCAAAGTTTGGTCTTACCGTGTCGATTCCAGTTGATAATTCTCCCCAGGTGTACCACCAAATAGTAATTTCGTAGGTCTGGGAGAGCTAAACCTCTATAGTGTTTAGGCAGTGTAAGTTAATGTCTGCGCAAACCAGGTTTTGAGTGTGCCCAGATGAATTTAATAAAAAGTGACTGCGCTTGTTTGAAATATTGTGATGCGATCTTGACCGGAAGTGCTTGAAATAAGAATAGAAACTTCGGGAGTATACACATCTTAAGGCAGTTGCACCTTCCAAACCAAAAGTGTAATCCCTTGTTCCACTCCTCTAGTAGTAAACTGGTCTTGGTTAGCAGGGGGCGGAAAGTTAACTACTTCCGGACTGGCTCACGCCGATATACTCCGGTGCCCTCCGCCGCTTACAGGAGCCATCGGTAGCGGCGGAGGCGATCGGGTCCTCTCACTGGCTTGGTATGGAGACAAGTGAGGGGAAGATGGCCCCCACCCGTCTCCATACTATTGCAGGGCGGAAGCAATGTCAAAACCTCACTTCCGCCCATAGCTCTTAAAGCAACATTTTTTTATTTTTTTTAAATGACATTTCACTATTTTTTTTTTTTTTTTTTTTTTTTTTTAGAACAGTGTAAAAAATAAAGGTAAATAGTTTGTTATAATACCGCGCCTATCTAATAAGTGAAAACAGCTGCCAACACTACAGAACGACTGGGACTGTGTAGAAAATGTAAACAAAAAGTGTAGCGCTAAAGTGAAAATAATGAAGGGAAGGTTTTGAAGTAAGGAGAGGTGAAACCACAATCTCAGGTGGCCCGTAACCTCAACAAAGTCAAGACCAAATATATGTATAACCTAACAGCGTGATATTATCACAAAAATACAAACAAATTAATGTGCTCCTTCTTTTGAAAAGAGTGTGCAATAAATGAAAATAAAAAATATAGTGAAAATACATCAATAAGTGATAATCTTAAAAGTCCACATTTGACTGGTGATGTAATACAAAAACTGTCCAAAATAGTAAAATGAAAGCATTAAGCCCATATACGTGATGAAAACTTGGTAATATAGTCCATATATTGCATGGTATGGTTGAAACACAGGGACCCAAGGCAGATATCCTTATAGTACAAAGACTCAAGACCCAAGGCAGATATCCTTGCAGAGACTCCGATTCAGGGGGGGGGGGACCCAGGGCAGATACCTTTACAACAGAGGCCCAGAAAAAAGTAAGGTAGAGTACTCTTACCGACTTTGGTGGACTCACAAGCCGTGGGCGGTGAGTCAAACGAGCTTGTACTGTCTTGTGACCCGTGACAGTATGGGGATGGATTATACACCAAAAGACGTCCTCGTTGAGTGGGGGAGCCTGGAACCTGTCTTGAAGGTTGAGTTTGGACTCACAAGCCGTGGGCGGTGAGTCAAACGAGCTTGTACTGTCTTGTGACCCGTGACAGTATGGGGATGGATTATACACCAAAAGACGTCCTCGTTGAGTGGGGGAGCCTGGAACCTGTCTTGAAGGTCGACTTTGGTGGACTCACAAGCCGTGGGCGGTGAGTCAAACGAGCTTGTACTGTCTTGTGACCCGTGACAGTATGGGGATGGATTATACACCAAAAGACGTCCTCATTGAGTGGGGGAGCCTGGAACCTGTCTTGAAGGTCTGCGCGATCACCGTTTTTAACAGCATACATGGACCATAAAGAAAACAACGACAAGGAACCTCCCACATAGTGTAAATCCGAAAAGGAATTTTTCTTCAATTGGCATTTATTAGATCATCATCAAAACAATCCATAAAAATCGTGGTTAAAATAGAATCGATTCAAAGCACAATAAAATAAGCGTGGTGTGGGTGGCTGGATACAGCAAAGAGACCCGACGCGTTTCGTCTGATGAGACTTCTGCAGACGAAACGCGTCGGGTCTCTTTGCTGTATCCAGCCACCCACACCACGCTTATTTTATTGTGCTTTGAATCGATTCTATTTTAACCACGATTTTTATGGATTGTTTTGATGATGATCTAATAAATGCCAATTGAAGAAAAATTCCTTTTCGGATTTACACTATGTGGAGGTTCCTTGTCGTTTTCTTTATGGTCCATGTATGCTGTTAAAAACGGTGATCGCGCAGACCTTCAAGACAGGTTCCAGGCTCCCCCACTCAATGAGGACGTCTTTTGGTGTATAATCCATCCCCATACTGTCACGGGTCACAAGACAGTACAAGCTCGTTTGACTCACCGCCCACGGCTTGTGAGTCCACCAAAGTCGGTAAGAGTACTCTACCTTACTTTTTTCTGGGCCTCTGTGTTGTAAAGGTATCTGCCCTGGGTCCCCCCCCCCCTGAATCGGAGTCTCTGCAAGGATATCTGCCTTGGGTCTTGAGTCTTTGTACTATAAGGATATCTGCCTTGGGTCCCTGTGTTTCAACCATACCATGCAATATATGGACTATATTACCAAGTTTTCATCACGTATATGGGCTTAATGCTTTCATTTTACTATTTTGGACAGTTTTTGTATTACATCACCAGTCAAATGTGGACTTTTAAGATTATCACTTATTGATGTATTTTCACTATATTTTTTATTTTCATTTATTGCACACTCTTTTCAAAAGAAGGAGCACATTAATTTGTTTGTATTTTTGTGATAATATCACGCTGTTAGGTTATACATATATTTGGTCTTGACTTTGTTGAGGTTACGGGCCACCTGAGATTGTGGTTTCACCTCTCCTTACTTCAAAACCTTCCCTTCATTATTTTCACTTTAGCGCTACACTTTTTGTTTACATAAAAAATAAAGGTAAAATAAGAAAAAAAATTAATGTTTAAACGCGCCCAGTCAGGCCGAGCATGCAGAAGCGAACGCATACATGAGCAGTTCCTGCATATGAAAACGGTGTTCAAACCACACATGTGAAGTATCGCCGCGATCGATAGAGCAAGAGCAATAATGCTAGCCCTAGACCACCTCTAACTAAAAACATGCAACCTGTAGAATTTTTTAAACATCACCTATGGAGATTTGTAAAGGTAAGTTTGTCGCCATTCCACGAGTGGGCGCAATTTTGAAGCGTGTTGGGTATCAATTTACTCTGCGTAACATTATCTTTCACAATATAAAAAAAAAAAAATTGGGCTAACTTTAACTGTTGTCTTATTTTTTTAATACAAAGTGTATTTTTCCAAAAAAGTGTGCTTGTAGACTCTAGAGGTCCGGGAGTCTGCTACACTTATAAAGAAAACACTAAGGCAGCCTTTCTCAACCGGGATGCCATCTGAGTTCGTCAGGGGTGCCATGGCATCCTGGTTGCGAGAGGCTGAATCGCGCTCCCACTGTGCCAGAGCTCTGCAAGTCTCAGCCCTATATAGATACAATCCTCTACAATCAGAACTGCTTTTTTAGGGCTTGTTCACAATAGCAGCAAGGCCTGCTGGTCCTCTGAAAAGCAAACTATGTTCATTCGCTTTTCAGAGGCATTTGATAGGTGGTGAGGAGGTGGCACATTGCTCCTCACTGCCCATTTTAACCCCCTAAATGTAGCACCACTGTGCCGCAATTGCGTGAAATGCATGCAATTGCGGACGGTTGCAGCATGACCCCATTTACCCGAATAGGTCATGTTCAGGGGCGGTAGTGGCGCGTGTTTTTTTGGCTGGGCGGTGTGGTTGTGTGGCGGGGGGTAAGCTCAATTGCTGGTTGCTGCCTGGCTTACCAGTGCCCATCAATGCTGACCACTAAACTCACCTGCCTGACACACTGACCATTACACTGACCTACCTGATGTACACACTGACGGTAGTGACATGCATACACTGACCTACCTGACCAGGAGACAGACTTCATGTGTCCTGCAGCTCAGCTCAGCCATGGTGTACGGTGCGCCCATCATCGCAGCAGGCAGCCAGAGGAGGAAAGGAGAGCAGAGCGGGGATCTCAGTGAGGTGGCGCGGCGGCCGCATTGTAATTCCCACCTTCTGGAGCCTGCAGCACCTATGATGGACGTCACACGTCCCGCAGTCCCGGCATTGGACCTGTGGGACGTCCATCATAGGCTCTGCAGGCTCCAGAAGTCGGGACCTACTATGTCACTCGGCGGCGCTCGGGATCAGATCGGTTCCTGCTCGGGGCTAGTAATACAGGGGTGCATGCCTGAGACCCGGGGCTTTTCGGGGACCCATTTGGGGCTCCAGCCCCCCTCTTCCTAATGCCACTGGGGGAGATGTTGGCTTTGGGGGGCGCAATCGAAATCTGGTAGGACGCAGCCAATCCCAGCACCCCCCCCCCTTAGATCCAGCCATGGTGGCAGGGTGTGCCCTTTACCTACATACTTTGTATAACTTAAAGTGGAGGTCCGCCCACCCCTGCAAACAGAGCCGGTATGGGGGGGGGGGGGATGCCCTGGGTGGTACACTTTATTGGGTGTGGGGGGGGGGGGTGCAATGAAGTGTCCTTCTAAAACGGGCACAGCAGTCATTAAATGGTGGTCCATGCACGGACCGAGCGACGCTCTTGCCCGGAACGCCAGGCCGCCAGTGTAGTAGCAGTCACTGGCTTGCTGGGACTGTGGGTTTCCCAGCAACCAGTGATGTTGCGGGTGTGTGCCCCGCCTCCTGACCACGGCTCTCACTCCCAGTCTTCTGTCACAAGAGCGCTTGGCCGGGTGAGACATCACGTGCATGCTCCTCCCCGCCAACTGCTACTCGCAGCTCCCGGTTTTCTGTCACGAGTGCCTGGCCAGGTGTGACATGTGCGTGCTCTGCCCCATCCCCCTGCTACTTGCGGCTCCCGGCTCCTGTCCTGCCTCTCACTTGCGAGATATATCTCGCAGCTTTCCGCTCCACTGCAGCCTGAGCTCAAGGTATGTGGGGCACATGTTTCCTAAGCTGCACACTGATGCGCATAATTTGTTGTGCCCATCAGAGTGCCCCTTAACATAAAATGAGCCCATCAGCATGCTACTTATTTGCTCTGATGGGCATATTTTATTTTTTTACAATTATTTTATTTATTCAAGGAACACAGTCGAACACAGACATCTGGGCAATCAGTGTGTTATTTTACATCACATTGCACAAATATGTTATACACTATAGCATTTCATTAACTGTTCAGGACAATATGACATTTTGTTATCTGAAACGTCCCTGTCATATTCTGTGACAGTTGCTATAGGCGGCGTCTTTCCTCTGGGTGTACATTAGATAGCAATATTAATGGTGCATACGTGTTACCCTTCGTCCAGTCTCCGACCGGCTCCAGCTTTTTTTTTTTTTTTTTTTTTTTTTAATTTATATACTAGAAAAGTTTAGGTCCCAAAAATTCGGGACTACCTAACCGGGAAAAGAAAAACAAAAAAATAAATATTATAATAGAGAGAAGTATAGTAAGCAAACATGTAGGAAAGAAAAAGAGGAAATGGAGAAAAAGACATAGGGAAGAGGGGTATGAGGGAGGGAGGTAGGGGAGTGGGGAGGATATCTTTGTAAGCCTGCCTGCCGCGGGGGTAATCCGATAAAACACCCAAATCTTCTGAAGCTGGTGAGATCAATATTTAGTTAGTCAGTTAATTAGTTAGTATGGTGTCATTTAGTCATTCGAGTCGCTGTCCAGGAGGTCTCTTCCCTCATCCGAGAAGATAAAGACGTGCCATAGTGCCCAAGTCTTGGAGTATCGCTCCTGTTGGTTTCGTGGAGTTAGGCAGATTGGAAGATCTTGTTCTATTTCCTTAACCTTTCAGAGCCACATCCCTACTGTTGGGGGTTGCGATGATTTCCATTTAAGGGGGATGCATGCTTTAGCAGCATCAAGAAGGTGCCGGATAATAGATCTTTTGTAGATTTTCCCTGGTATATTGGTGGCGTGTAGGAGAAAGAATGCTGGGTCATTGGGTATTTCGCATTCTGTGAGTTTTTGGAGGATGTGTTGGACACCCGTCCAAAAGTGTTGTAATTTAGGGCAGGACCAGAAAATATGCAGGATGGTGCCTTTGTCCTCCTTGCATCTCCAGCACAGATCAGAGGCGTCTGGAAAGAATTTTTTCAGCTTCACTGGGGTTCTGTACCACCTGGTTAGGATCTTGAAGTTGGTTTCCTGTGTTTTTGCGCAAATAGAGGATTTGTATGTAAACCTTATGATATGTTGTTGCTGTGTTGTGCTGAAATTTTTACCTAAGGTCCCGCTCCCAATTTTGTATGCAGTTCAACACGTGCGGTTCCGCAGGGGTAGTTAGAAACTCGTAGTTAGCTGAAAGTATGTGGGGCATTGGCCCCGTCTCAGAGCAGCTTTCCTCAAAAGTGGTAAGGGGCCTGGCAAACAACCCCGGAGCCGGGAGAGTTCTGAGAAAGTGGGAGAGCTGAAGGGCACCCCAAAAATCCAGCCGGAAGGGACATGACTGGTCCACCAGCTTTGGGATCGTCGGCCACGCCCCCGCCTGTACAAACCTGGAAGCCTGTGTAAGGCCCAAGTCCCTTTAGGTTTCGGAAATTGGGACCACCACTTCCCGGAGGGAAAAGGGGGTTCCCCATAATTGGGTATAGGGGTGATGTACTTGACGAGATACTGGGGGATGAAAGTAGAACTAAACATATTTTAGCTGTATTGCCTATTAAGGGGTGGTTTTTCATCTTGTGTGAGAGGAAGGTGTAACACCATGAAGCCCCGCCAAGAGGAACATCTGATTGGGCCTGTTCAATACGAACCCATAACTTATAATCTGCATGTCTGTTCCAATCTACCATCCTGCTCAGATGTATAGCTTGGTGATACTTGCGTATGTCCGGCACTGCTAAACCCCCATATCGCTTAGGTAACATTAACTGCTTACGCTGTAATCGTGGGCGTAGATGTTCCCAGATGAAATCAAAGAATACCGATTGAATTTGTTTGCAAGAACTAGCCGGGATACGGGTTGGGAGTGCTTGTAGGAGATATAGAAACTTGGGGAGGATGCTCATTTTAATAATGTTGCATCGTCCTATCCAAGAATGAAAACCGGTGGTCCACTTGTCTAGGAGTTGTTTGACGCTCCGAAGTAGTGGTGGGAAGTTTAGCTCAAAGATTTTTGCTAAATTGGCGGGGATCAATGTTCCTAGATACATTAGTGCTTTATCAGTCCATTTAAAGTTGTTTTGTAGTTGTACAATTGACTTTTGTGGGAAATTAACTCCCATTGCCTCACACTTGGAGAAGTTAATCTGAAGATTTGAGAGGTTTCCGTATCTCTCAAACTCCTTCATCAGGTTAGGGAGCGAAATCGGGGGTTTCGTAAGGGAGAATAACATGTCATCGGCATATCCTGAAACCTTGTGCTGGGAATCCCCTACGCTAACTCCCTCAATATCTGGGTTATTTCGGACCGTGCAGAGAAATGGTTCCAATGACAGGGCGAAAAGGAGGGGCGACAATGGGCACCCCTGGCGTGTCCCGTTGTTGATTCCAAGGGTGTCTGATAAAACACCATTGGCCCGAACTCTTGCTGGTCGGGAATAGATCGCTGAAATCCAGGGCATATTTTATTTTAAGAGCAACACTAATGGGCACATTTTATGCTAAAGGGCACACAGATGGGCACATGTTATGCCCATCAGAGTGCCCCTTAACATAAAATAAGTAGCATGCTGATGGGCACATTTTATGTAAAGGGGCACTCTGATGGGCATATTTTATTTTAAGAGCAATACTGATGGACGCATTTTATGTAAAGGGACACGCAGATGGGCATATTTTGTTGTGCCCATCGGAGTGCCCCTTAACATGTGCCCATCAGCATGCAAGCTTATTTTATGTTGAGGAGCACTCTGATGGGCACAACAAAATATGCCCATCAGTGTTGCTCATAAAATATGCCCATCAGACCATTGCCAGTAAATGAACCCCTTTGTGCTGCATAAATGGCACCAGTGTCGGTGTTACACTGGTGCCACTAATGCAGCACAAAGGGGTTAATTAACTTTCACTGGTCGCTAATGTATCAGAAACCAGTGGCAATACATTAACCCCCTCATGCTGCATTTTACAAATTGAGTGTGAGTGAACTCTGTTTCTATCGCATTAAACCTAATTGAATTTGTATTGTTTTAAGTATATTCTTGTTTTGAAATTACCTTGATTCTTTCTTAAAAACGGGGAAGGCGGGGGGGGGGCGTAGTTTGCCATCTTCTTCCTGGGCACCAAATGGCCTTGTCCCAGCACTGCCTGCAAAAATTAAAAGCCATCAGCTACACATACTGCAACTGCTGACTTTTTTTAATAATGGGACACTTACCTGTCCTGGAGTCCAGCGATGTTGGCCCTGCAGCTGATGTTTCCATCAGCTGTTAGGTGCTGTCGCCGCCATTGCCGGTAAGGGAACCCGATAGTGAAGCATTACAGCTTCACTCCAGGTTCCTACTGCGCATGCGCGAGGCACCGCTGCGCTCTCCTACTGGTCCGGCGGCGGAGGAAGGAGGAGGGAGCCGAACTGCTGATGTAATTTGCCGCGGCCTGGGCTCCCAGAAGAGGGGATAGGGTATCTGCTCCCCCGCCAAAAGGTGCCAAATGTGGCACCGGAGGGGGGAGAGACAGATGAGTGGAAGCTCCACTTTTGGGTGGAACGCCGCTTTAAGTCTGCCAAACACGACTTGAATTTTGGCAGGTTCACCAGGAGTTTGTGCCATGGGTGACCCTGTTGGAAACCACCTGGCTTAACAAATTTAATTTTTTTAATTGACTTTTGTTGACTGATCTGGGTGGAAAATTGTTGGCCAAACTGTGACTGCATCCAATCACCTGCAGGCACCTGCTTGGGTATTCTTACAGCTGTGGGTGCCAGCTGTTAGAATACAAAAGCTGGCGGGAAGATTCCTTCATCCATGCTGTTTAGCAATGATGGAGGAATCTAGTTGATTTCTGAACAAGAGAACAATATGTATATGGCTAGTTTTAGACTGCTGAGGGCATGTATCAAGACCAGGTAGCTGTAGGGATGAGGGGCATTATCTCTGCTTGGCTTCCAATGAAGATACTTTGAAGCCTCAAACCCTGCTGCCAACATTGAACTTTGAAGTGGTTGTAAACCCTTACGTATACCTACTGATGTGACTAGGTTAAAGGTGATACACAGAGATGAAACAAATCCTCTTAAATTGTACCTGTTTATATGCAACCCTCTGTGTTGTCGCCCGCTGTGTGGCATCTCTTATATAGCCATGGGGTGTGGCCATCCAACGACTTCACCCGGAGAGCCCACCCCTTGTGACGTCACAGCTGAATGTAAAAAAAGCTCAACTGACTCCGGTTGTTAAGGATGCGACGGCCAGCTTCCCAGCCCCTTGTTTAGCAACCAGCTATATACAGTGTTAAAATAAAAACCGCAAAACGCCTAAAAAAATCTCATCACAAACACAACACTTGCGTTTCTGGTACGGTTCCATTGAAATCTATTACCCGCAAATCACGGGAAAAAAGTCCCTGACCTTTTCCAAAAACACACCGGCCCAAAACTCATAGATGTAGACTTGTACCATAGGAAACCATGTTAAATGGACTGTAGTGCATTTCTACAAACTGTAAAACGCACAGGTGTGAACCTAAGGGAAAAGGCTAGCTTTGAAAACTAGTGGAATTTTCAAAGTCAAATCGTGTTTTTTTTTTTTTTTTTTTTTTTTTTTTTTTTAGTGTCTGCCAATCAAGATTTTTATTTGTATCTGAGGTCATCTCATTATGGTTTAATCCTTTAGAAATAAATTGTACGGTCCTTCTATGCAAGCCTGGTTTATGTAAGAGCGAATTATCACATTCGTATACTATGTGTCCCCATATCTGTACAAAAAGATATGTGACCCCTATAATAAAAAGACTAATGGCTACATATACAGTATATCCAATATTTGAGTTTAACCTAAACCATCCACCTGTTTATTTGATAATGACCTTTTGCCTAATTCTTTGAATAATTGCCTAATTGAAGCTCCTTCCTATAAAATGAATCTGGACAGCTCCATCACTACACCTAGGAGTTGCATACAAATGAGCAAGTTCAATTAATTTTTTTGGGAAACCTTTCCTAAAAATAGTGCACAGGTTTAAACTTTAGAGTGCTTGACAGCAGTATATTTTTTCTTTCCTTTCAGTCTTCACAGAGGACGGTAAATTGTGCAAGTTTCCTTTTCGGCTGGGAGGACGTCTGCATTTTTCCTGCATTTCAGGTCTTTTCTTGAAGAGAGATTGGTGAGTAATCCTCCATGCTTAGGGAGCGTACTTTTTTTTTGTTCGTTTTTTTTATTGATGGGAATAAGCTTGTATGGGGATGGGGTATTCATGGGATGGCCATCTGATTGCAGAAAAATATATTTGAGACTAACTATATACACCTCCGGTATATACAACTCCAGTCTTCAACTCCAGCACATGACTTGCTTGCAGACTATCTCTGCTCAACACCTCCAGCACATCACTTGCTTGGCCTTCCCGGACCAGCTAGCACTGATTTGTTGGCCTAAAGCAGATGCCCTTTGCAGGCAGGGACCACAGGCCACTTTGGTGTAGCAAAAAATTTAGAAAGTCCCAGTGCTAGCTGTCCTTGTGGCTACTGCTCCCAGTACCACCTTCAGGCAATGCCAGCCCTCCTGGCTGCAGCTGCCTCTCTTCTGCCCCTTCCACCACAGTCCACTGCACTGGCTCTGTGCCCATCCCAGACTGCAATCTCCCAGTCCTCTCAGGCGTGCCTCCCCAGTCCTCTCCTGACTGTGTCCTCACCAGCCCTCTTGGCTGTGCCTCTCCTGGAGAGTTTGTCTGGCAGTGTTCTCCCGCTGTCCTCTCTTGCTCCTGTGCCACCTGTCCAGGACACCTCTGTCTGTCGTGAGAAGGGTCCTGTCTGCACCCAGGCCCAAGGTCACCCCCCCGCCAGCCTAACACTCCATCTCCAGCTTCCACCCGAACTACTCCTCCCCAGCTGGGCTGACCCTAGGTATTTAAGGAGGCCTGCTCCTTGCCAATCCAGGTTGGGGATAGGCCAGGGCTCCTCAAAACACCCCAAGCCGCTCCACCCCCCCCATCTCCAACTTCCTTTCCAGAATATTTTAGAAGGCTCTGGAAAGAAGTGGAGGTCTGGGTGATGCTGCCTGCGAGTCACCAGCTCTACTGAGTCACTCCCAACCCAGATCAAAACACAGCCTGGCAATGTACCTACTCTCACAAAACTCTAGCCATTCTACTTCTAGCGCACTAGAGGGTGCTACAGGAGTTTTATAAAGTTTAGGTTAATTGTTATGTATCTCCATTATAACAAACACATTTCAGTTGGCTGATTAAACCTTTCCCATTGCCACCTCCTGGCCCTTTAAGGAGGTTCTAATTGCTGGGAGGCTCTGATCATGTGACCACTGTGATTGGCAGTCACATGACTGGAAGCTGCCAGTTGCAAGTATTCATCGGGAGCTTTCCGGTACTTGACTGTTACTGTGCTGGGAGCGAGTTCTCAGCACAGTAATGTGTTTACACAGGGACGTATTTATGCGGCCGTTCGGGCTTTAAAGCCTACCCGCCAAGAACTATGTGCGTATGGCCGTCAGGAAGTAGTTAAAATAAATGTAGTATTCAAATGCATACAGAAAGTGCTGTCCGTTTACTTAAAGTAGCATTAACCCAAAAATGTTTTATATTGCAGCTTAACAATCATTAGATGTGGTGGCTGAGTTAGTTTTCTGTTTTTTTCATTTTTCTTTCCCCTGGTGATCAGGCCACTCCTCCTATTATTATAGAGAGCTCCAACTCTGGAATGAAGGAGCACATGGGGCACATTTGTACAGCAGCAATGCCAGTCTGGGGGGAGGGGAGTGTTTGATGTAATAACCGATTTTAGATACACTAACAAACTGAAGCCAAACTCCAGCTCACACTTTATAATCAGTTAGAGCAAACAGTTTTTTTTTCCCTTTTTAGAGTAAAGGTTTTACATGAGTAAATAAAAGCTAATCATTGTAAGCACCCCTGCCAGTGTTAAATGTTTTCTCTCATCCCTGTATAACACAGAACCAGAACAGCTGTGGCTGTTTGATCCCAGGTTCCATTGCCTGATGGGCACACAGCAACCAGGCAGACAGTATTTGCCAGTCACTCAAGTTAGAGAGCAGGCTGTGCATGTGTGTGTGTGTTTTTATTTTTTTACTGTGTTCTAGAACCTGGATAGGGCGAGGACAGGGGTGTACCTACAGGGGTCACAATTGCGGTGGGGATGGCTGCATGTAGAGGAACCGATCTTTCCATTTTTCACCTGCGGATCAATTCCTCTATATGCAGCTGCCACTCCTCCTATCCAGCTTCTTTTTGCTGCCCCTGCACCCTGTGTACTCTTCAGTCCCCCGTGCTCTTTTCCAGCCTATCTGTGCTCTCTCCTTGTCCCCCTCATCCCCCACAGCTCTGCTGGGTTCCCCTCTCCCATTGGCTGCTGCGGGGAATCTGTCAGGATGGAGAACGGGGAAGGGGCCAATAAATGTGCCATTTTCCGGCCCCTTCCTTGTGTAAATGAATATTCGGTGATCCGTACCGATCACTGACTCCGTTCATAACTGAAACATAGTAAACTGTTTCCTCAATCTCGTTTCTCTGTCTCAAAGAAGGAACATCAGAGGTAAATTTAGACCCCCTGATATATCCTCAAAGCCCCCCCCCCCCCCCATGGGGCTCCTACATTATATTTTTTATTTTAAAAAAAAAAATGTGAAAATATGGTAAAAAATCAGGTCACAAATAAACTGACACCAGTGGCAGAACTACCAGGGTCACAAAGGTCGCACTTGCAACCGGGCCATGGCGTTCCACCACCAGGCTTGGAGGGAAGGGGCCCTGACAGTTCTAATTATGCCACTGGGCAAGCGTGAGCCTGGGGATACTCCAATAACTCCAAAACGTGCAATAGAGGGCACTAATGCTGAACTATTACTTCAGGGTGAAGACACCCCCTTTGAAGTGTAGACAAAGTGGTATTAAACATGGATTCCTTAACAGAAATACAGTCCTGAGTGTACTAGTAGGAATGTAAATCTCCCAAAAGAGGCCAAAGAAAGTATCTAAGTCCAGAAGGCTGGTACTCGGTGTGTCCTGAATACTGTGTACTGCAGTATTAGTCAGTTTCTGTACTCCAGTGGCCTGTGTTCTGGATCCTTGGGAAACTTTCTGCAAATGCTCCAGGAGAATAGAATAGAGGTCCCCCAGCCAAGCAGTAGCAAGGACCCCACATAAGAAAATATTCTTGTAGATGGATTTCCCAGGCCCTCAGGCTGGGTCTTACTCCCCCAGGATCATGATGCCTCTGCTCTGGGTTCCAGCCTATTTATACATGTCCCAGCCCCCTGCTCATCACTCACCAAACTGACCAGGGATTGTCTGGAGAGGCATTAATATCCAGGCTGGGATCTGTGTTCTTCCACCCACTATGTCCCAGCTCCCTGGGATACAGGGGGAAGTAACAGAGCCCACACCAGCAGAGCCCAGAGCAGACCCAACAATACAATTGTTGGTCTCCCTGACTACAGTGAGGCCAAAAACTACATTCATCCGCTAGTTGCCTAATGGGGTGCTACACCTGTAAACTGACACATCTTGAAGAGAGCTTGTTCTTTGAAGAACAGACTTTCTGGCTGGATCGCCAGATGAAAACAGAAAAAACACCGCCTAAAAAAGAAAACTAATGCAACCATCACATCTCAGAATTGGTAAGGTGCAATTAAATAAATGTTTGCTTTCTGGGTGGTTTAAACCCCCCCCCCCCTTTTTTTTTTTTTTTTTTCCTCCTTACTTTTCTCTGGGTTAGCATACCCATAAAACCAGCTTCAGGGGTTATTAACATCTTTGGATTGTGCAACCTATGGTAACTGGCAAACTGCAGATACCACACCCAATGCCTTGTACACATGATTGGACGTTCCGACAACAAAATCAATGTATTTTTTTTTCCAACGAATGTTGGCTCAAACTTGTCTTGCATACACATGGTCACACAAAGTTGGTCGGAAATTCCGAACGCCAAGAACGTGGTGACGTACGGCGAGCCGAGAAAAATGACATTCAATAGCCAGTGCGGTTCTTTTGCTTGATTCCGAGCATGCGTGGAACTTTGTGTGTCGGCATTGTGTATACATGATCGGAATTTACGCAAACAGATTTTTGTTGTCGGAAAATTTGACAACCAGATCCCAAATTTTGTGCGACGGAAATTCTGATGGAAACTGTCCGATGGAGCCTACACACGGTTGGAATTTCCGACAAAAGGCTCCCATCGAACATTTTCCGGCGGAAAATGCGACCGTGTGTACGGGGCATTACAGTAGCGCGTAATGCATCTGTACTGCAGTGCACCGCAATGCATATACCCATGCCTTGCAATGTTATATAAAAAAATAAGTACATGAAAATTAGCTGGGCTGACCTTATGCAGTGTGCTTCAATGCAATGCAAAATTATTCAAGGTATAGACTTATACAAACTGTTAAGTCAGCTAAAGAGTTTGTAATGGTTCTGTACATACTGTATCCTAGGTGTGCTACAACACGTAACTATGACAGAGACAAAGAGTGGGGGTATTGTATCACCAACACCAGTTTGGAACTAGGTAAGTCTGTTCAACAATTAAAATGCCAAGGTTTACAATCTTGCAGAACTGTAGTCAGAAGGGCTTGTGAAAAGATCTATTGGTCAGTGCTTGCAGACTTGTATCACTTTTCTGATATTTGCTTTCCTGGTATGCAGGTTGTACATATGCACAGTACAAATAGGTTATTAAAAAAACATGGAACCAGTTATTATAGCTGAGCATTGCACCCAAGAACTAGATGACACTAGCTTAGCTGCAAACTGGAACTGACGTTATTGTAATCTCACACAGAATATATACCACACAAAATCAGATAAGAGCTTGATTACATTATCTTAACTACCTCAATATAGGGCACTTAAACCCCCTTCCTGGCCAGACCAATTTTCAGCTTTTGGTTGCTCTCACAATTTGAATGACAATTACTCAGTCATGCAACACTGTACCCAAATGAAATTTGTGTCCTTTTTTTTACACAAATAGAGCTTTCTTTTGGTGTTATTTAATCACTAATGGGTTTTTTATTTTTTGTGCTATAAATAAAAAAAGACCGTAAATTTTGTGAAAAATTGCCTTTTTCTTTGTTTTTGTCATAAGATTTAGCAAATTGGTAATTTTGTCTTCATAAAATTTTAGCCAAAATTTATACTGCTATATATCTTTGGTAAAAATAACCCAAATTGGTGTATATTTGGTCTTTGTGAAAGTTAGAGTCTACAAACTATGGTGCCAATCACTGAAAATTGAAAACATCTGATCAGGCCTTCAGTAAATCAGGTGAATCTAATTTCTTGAGGTACTAACAAGTCAGAAAAGTACAAATACCCCCCAAATGACCCCTTTTTAGAAAGTAGACATTCCAAGGTATTAAAGGTATTAAGTAGCATGGTGAGTTTTTTTAAGTTGTAATTTTTTCCCACAATTCTTCGCAAAAGGAAGATTTGTGTTTTTTTTTTTTTCTTCCAAAATTGTCATATTAACTGGTTATTTCTCATATGCATACAACAAATTACACCCCAAAATACATTCTGCTACTCTTACCGAGCATGGGGATACCACATGTGTGGGACTATTACACAGCCTGGCCACATACAAAGGCCCAACATTGAAGTAGCACCATCAGGCGATCTACAAGCATTAATTGCACATCTCATTTCTCAACCACCTATTACACTTTTGAAGGCCCTGGAGCACCAGGACAAAGGAATTGCCCACAAAATTACCCCCTTTTGGAAAGCAAACACCCCAATGTATAATCTGAGACATAATGAGTCTTTTGAATGGTTATTTTTTTCCCAGAAGTTTTTGGAAAATGTGGAAAAAAAATAAACGCTTTTTTTACACAAAGTTGTCCATTTATAAGATATTTCCAACACATAGCAAAAATGACACCCCAAAATACATTCTGCTACCCCTCCTGAGTATGGGGATACCACATGTGTGAGACTTTTTTTTACACAGCTTGGCCACATACAGAGGCCCAACATCCAAGTAGCACCATCAGGCGTTCTAGGAGCATACATTGCATAGATAATTTCCTGGCAACCTATCATTTTTGAAGGCCCTTCATATTTCTAACACATAGCATGTGCACATACCAAGAATTACAATCCAAAATAAATTCTATTGCGGAAAGGGTAAAAAAAAAAAAAAGTATTACCTGTGCTTTTAGTGGTGTCCACAGAAGAGAGAACTGGTCCAGGCAGCAGTCAGGGATGTGCTTGGCGACAGCAATAGTAATTATCCAGGCAGCAGGCAGGAATATTGTCTATTGTCAGCACAGCCAAAGCATTTGTCCATAGAAATTGTTCAGGCAGAGACAGCCAGCACAGCCATAATATTGGTCCTGGTACACTGTTACCTGCAGACACTCATTATTGTACCGCTCTCCAGCCCTTCATAAACAAACATACTGCCTCTTGCTACAGCTAATTATTTGCATAGTCCAGGTAGCAGGCAGAGGTGTGGTCTGTTCATGCGGCAGGCAAAGGCATTATGGCAGTAAGTCAGCAGCAGGCTGAGGGCCGCAATCGGGTAAGACCTGTGCACAGAGGTAGAGGCTTCGACCCACCCAAATCTCTATGAAGCCTCAGGACTCCAGACCCTAATCCGGAAATTACAAAACCCGGAGAAAACAAAAAAATAGTTTTCTCCATCCGGAAAAACTATTCTGGAGCCCCTCACATATGTGAGACCCCTGTGTACTATAGTAGCAGGGCAACAGATCAGTCCAAGCGGTAGGCAAAAGCATAGTCCATAAAACAGGCCAGGGTCAGTTAACGTGCATGCAGTCCAAGCGGTGGGCAGAAACATAGTCACAAAACAGGCCAGGGTCAGTTCACGAGCAAGCAGTCTAAACGGTAGGCAGAAGCATAGTCAAAAAG
The DNA here is from genome assembly GCA_037952835.1 of Lithobates septentrionalis. Lineage (NCBI taxonomy): Eukaryota > Metazoa > Chordata > Amphibia > Anura > Ranidae > Lithobates > Lithobates septentrionalis. Next base: position 7,968,892 of record JBBDGP010000393.1, on the reverse strand, counting down.
CAGGCCAGGGTCAGTTCACGTTGAAGGCAGTGGCATGGTTATTTGGGGAAGCATGGAAAATGATCAGCGAAAATGGGGAAAATATGGGCTAATAATTTAGGGATGTATGATACAGTTCGAAGCATTCACCAATGCAAAGGCCAGGTTGGGAGGGACACTGGGGACAATGGAAGCTGGTATCTTTTCGAAAACCTCTTCTGCTGCACACGCGACATCTTTTTTGCCGTCTTCGGCCTGCTTCCGATGGTGGAATGTTGTACGGGAAGTGGCATTCATGAAGTCTGATAACCGCATCAGAACGAAGGTCTTCTGGGGGGGATCTTTGTTGATAGATGAGGGACGTGACTACTACTTCTATGAATTTTAGGAAGGGGGCGGGGCTTTCTGTGGATTTTGTGTAGACTATGTAGGAATTGTAAATGGCCAAATGGATTAGATTGCTACCTTCTTGTACCAGAATCGGGACCTCCTTATTGACAAATAGGGCTGAATCATTTGGTCATTGAAATCCACCCGCCCCATGTAGAGATTAGTCTTGGACACATGTCGGTTTTTCAATGGGACCTCGTCTTCGCTGAACTACAACTGTAGTGTCATCGTGAATGGTGGACATGTGCACATTCCTGTTATCCTTCCACCTCAAGGCCAGCACTTCATTGCATATCAGTGTTACTCTTTCCCCCCTTTGCAGATTTTTGTTCACTATGGATTGTGGGAAGCCCTTCCTATTTTTTCTTGAGGTTCCGCAGGCCAGAGTTTTTTTGATATATAGGTGTCTGAAAAGGGGCAGGCTGGTATAAAAGTTGTCTAGGTATATATGATATCCTTTTTTCAGAAGTGGGTAAGCCAGGTCCCATACGATTTTTCCAGTTGTGCCCATGTAGGCCAGGCACTCAGGGGGCTGGAGCTGGGAATCTCTTCCTTCATATATGCGGAACGCATATAGATATCCCGTGGCTCTCTCACAGAGCTTGTAACATTTTACTCTGTATTTGGCCTTTTTGCTAGGAATATATTGTTTTATTCCTAGCCGGCCTGAAAATGGTACCAGGGACTCATCCACACATATATATTCTTCTTGGACATAGAGTTCTGCAAATCGTTGGGAAAATAAATTTATCAGTGGGCGAATCTTGTATAACTTATCGGAATTTGGATGATTGCGGAGAGGGCACTGGGTGTTATTAAAATGAAAGAATTTCATAATCATCTCATATCGGGACCTGGACATTGCGGCAGAATACATGGGCATATGTTGGATGGGGTTGGTGGACCAATAGGTATGTCCTTCATTTTTTTATTTATTTTTTTGTGAGGCCCAAAAACAATTTGAACTCCTCCAAATTCAAATCTCTCCACTCAAACGGACGGGCATAAGATGATTGGGGGTTGCTGGCAATATACTGCTGGGCATGCAAATTTGTCTGGTCCACAATAAATTGCAGCAAAGTGTCGGGCAAAAACAGGTGAAAAAAATTGATCTCTGTGAAATTTTGGTTGTTGGCCTGCACACCTGGCTGTGCTGTGAAAGGGGGAATAATTGGTGATCCCGAGTTGGAAGGCAGCCATGTTGGGTTGGCAAGACCATCTGGCATGTATGTAGCGGCCCTGGCTCTTGGGGGGACGTGACACTCCAGTAGTTGGGGGAGTTGAATTTCCTGTGCTGGTACTCAGGTGTGATGTGGCAGCACTGGTACTGGGCCTGGGCATTTGTGCGCAGGGCCTATCTCTGGCGGCAGCACTGGTACTGGGCCTTTGTTCCTGGGGCCTATTTCTGGTGGCAGCGCTGGTACTGGGCCTGGGAATATAATCCTGGTTGCTGGTGGCTTCCTGGTTTCCAGAGTGTCGTGCCCTTTTAGGAGGGACCCATTCTTCATCCAAATCATTACTACTCTCGATCGGTTCAAATGCCGAATTTGATTCGGAATCAGAATTGGAATCTGAGAACTCCCCGGTGCTCTCATCAGAGAGGATCTGGAACGCCTCCTCACTAGTATACCCTCTTTTGGACATGGCTGTGTGGCGGGTAGCTGTGCGACGGGTGGCAGGTGATGGTCACTGATGGGCTGTGCGATGGGTGGTAGTTGACGTTCACTGAGAGGTGATGATGGTGTGATGGGCGATGGTCACTGAGGCCATAGACGGTGACGGGTAATAGTCACTGATGGGTGACAGGTGCACCGCTGATGGTCACTGATGGGTGAGAGGGCACAGTCACTGATGGGTGACGGGTGAGAAGGCACGGTCACTGATGGGTGACGGGTGAGAGGGCACGGTCACTGGGTGACAGGCCACGGACGGTGACAGGTGATGGTCACAGATGGTTGACAGGCGACGGTCACTGATGGGTGAGAGGGCAGGTCACTGATGGGTGACGGTTGCACCGCTGATGGTCACTGATGGCAGTCTCTTATGTGACAGGTGCACTTTTATGGGGTGACTGTTGGGTGACAGATGACAATTGGGAGGGGGATGATGGGACAGGTGTGGTGTTGGTGCAGACACTACTAAACGTAGATCTGTAACTCACTGCTCCTGACTCTTCTCTCCTCACACTGGAAACGGTGTGTGAGGAGATAAGGGCTAGTAACAGCTAGTGACAGCTCTTTTTTTACAGTTGGTGATCGGCTGTGAATGGATCACAGCCAATCACATGGTACACAGCCCTGGCCAATGGCTATGTACTATCGTTGGTGACGAGCAGTGTTCCCGGGTACACGCCGCCACCGACGTGTGCGCTCACGATCGTGCGCATGCGCCGTGCAATGCGGGGATTTACCATTCGTGATTAACGTGGTAAACAGCCATGCCCAGTGGCTGTTCACCCCTGTCGGTGACGAGCGGTGTCTCGGTGACACTCCGCCACCGACAGTACAGGGCTGCGCGCTCACGATCGCGCGCATGCCCTGATTAAGCGGGCTCACGTCATCTGACGTCCGCCCAGAACATGAAGCTTACCGTCCCGCCGTCGTATGACGGTGGGCGGTAGGCTAGTGTTTACACAATGCAAACTTTGACGGCTGGCCGACGCGGCTCTCGTTCTAGGTGGATGTCATATGACAGCCCTCCAAAACTACTGCTCTCTCGCGCCCGTTGGGGCGCGCATTGCGGCGATCAGTGGTCAGTCTACACTGATATTGGTAAATAGGCTCTGACGGAGGCTCTTTACCATGTGATCAGCCGTGTCCAATCACAGTTGATTACGATGTAAACAGGAAGAGCCATTGATCGGCTTTTATTCACTAGCGTCTGACAGAAGGGGGGGTCTGTGCTGATTGTTTATCAGCGCAGCCCCCTCTCAGATGCCTATCCAGGACCACCAGGATGCCACCACACTGGACTACCAGGTATGCCACCCTAGACCACCAGGGAAATGAAATCAGTGCCCATCCCCAATGCGTGCCAGTGCCATCAGTGATGCCTATGAGTGCCACGTATCAGTGCCCAGCAGTGCCGCCTATCAGTGCCACCCATTGTCTTTATTCTGAGAATAATCCAAGCCTTGCTCTCAGCATTCTTTAGGTTGTCCATCATTAGAGAATGATCTGCTCTCTCCATGGGATCAGAGGCTGAACTGGGCTCTTTTCCTTGCTGTGACCGGGAGAAGCAGACAAAATCCCCGGTCTCCTCCATGGGCCATAATCGGTGAGTAGAACAAAAGCTCCTGTCCCAATCACCATTAGTGATAAAAAGAGCTCTCATGTCCCACTTGTCAGCAGGCTAGTGTGTTGTTTACCAAGCTGTTCAGCTGGTGCTGTTGAGGACCAAACTGCATTGTGTGGCTGGGGTGTCTAGTACAGCCTTTCTCAATTGGGGTGCTGCGGCACCCTGAGGTGCCGTTTGGGTTTGTCATGGGTAAAGTAAAGGCATGTATGTATACGTGTTTATGTATGTATTTGTGTGTGTAATTATGCATGTGTATGTACAGTGCCTTGAAAAAGTATTCATACCCCTTGAAATTTTCCACATCTTGTCATGTTACAATTAAAAACGGAAATGTATTTTATTGGGGTTTTATGTTGTAGACCAACACACAGTGGCCTCATAATTGTGAAGTGGAAACGAAAATGATAAATAGTTTTCAAATATTTTTACAAATATCTGAAAAGTGTGGCGTGCATTTGTATTCATCCCCCTTTATTCTGATAACCCTAACTAAAATCTGGTGGAACCAATTGCCTTCAGAAGTCGCCTAATTAGTAAATAGAGTCCACCTGTGTGTAATTTAATATCAGTTTAAATGCAGCTGTTCTGTGAAGCCCTCAGAGGTTTGTTAGCGAACCTTAGTGAACAAACAGCATCATGAAGGCCAAGGAACACACCCGACAGGTCAGGGATAAAGTTGTGGAGAAGGGTTAAGTTATAAAAAAAATATCCCAAGCTTTGAACATCTCACGGAGCACCCTTCAATCCATTATCTGAAAATGGAAAGAGTATGTCACAACTGCAAACTTACCAAGACACAGTGGCGTTGCAAGGTGGGGGCGGGGGGGTGCGGGCCGCACCCGGGTGACACCCGCCAGAGGGGAGACGCCCATCTATAGCAGAACCGCAGCCACTGACACCGCCCTCTGCCCTGTGCCTCTCGTCTCGCTCACTCTGTGTCCCCCGTGGAGCGGACTGAAGCTGCCTCCTCCTCTGTTTACATCCAGTGAGGAGGAGGAGCTCCGAGTGACACACACCTCTGTGTGTATACGTCCGCGGCCACGCTGTACTGAGGTACTGTACACTCTAAGATTAGTAGATGGACATGTGCAGGGGGGGCGCTATGGGAGGGGAGAGGGGTGCTTATACTGATGGGGGGGTCTGCACTAGGGGGATTCTATACTGATGGGGGTCTGCACTAAGGGTTATTCTATACTGATGGGGTCTGCACTAAGGGGGATTCTATACTGATGGGGTCTGCACTAAGGGGGATTCTATACTGATGGGGTCTGCACTAAGGGGGATTCTATACTGATGGGGTCTGCACTAAGGGGGATTCTATACTGATGGGGTCTGCACTAAGGGGGATTCTATACTGATGGGGTCTGCACTAAGGGGGATTCTATACTGATGGGGTCTGCACTAAGGGGGATTCTATACTGATGGGGTCTGCACTAAGGGGGATTCTATACTGATGGGGTCTGCACTAAGGGGGATTCTATACTGATGGGGTCTGCACTAAGGGGGATTCTATACTGATGGGGTCTGCACTAAGGGGGATTCTATACTGATGGGGTCTGCACTAAGGGGGATTCTATACTGATGGGGTCTGCACTAAGGGGGATTCTATACTGATGGGGTCTGCACTAAGGGGGATTCTATACTGATGGGGTCTGCACTAAGGGGGATTCTATACTGATGGGGTCTGCACTAAGGGGGATTCTATACTGATGGGGTCTGCACTAAGGGGGATTCTATACTGATGGGGTCTGCACTAAGGGGGATTCTATACTGATGGGGTCTGCACTAAGGGGGATTCTATACTGATGGGGTCTGCACTAAGGGGGATTCTATACTGATGGGGTCTGCACTAAGGGGGATTCTATACTGATGGGGTCTGCACTAAGGGGGATTCTATACTGATGGGGTCTGCACTAAGGGGGATTCTATACTGATGGGGTCTGCACTAAGGGGGATTCTATACTGATGGGGTCTGCACTAAGGGGGATTCTATACTGATGGAGTCTGCACTAAGGGGGATTCTATACTGATGGGGGCTCTGCACTAAGGGGGATTCTATACTGATGGGGGCTCTGCACTAAGGGGGATTCTATACTGATGGGGGCTCTGCACTAAGGGGGGTGTCTCTATTGATGGGGGGGTCTGCACTAAGGGGTATTCTATACTGATGGGGGGTCTGCACTAAGAGGGGGTGTCTCTATTGATGGGGGGGGGTCTGCACTAAGTGGAGGTTATATACTGATGGGGGGGTCTGCACTAAGTGGAGGTTATATACTGATGGGGGTCTGCACTAAGGGGTTGATTCTATACTGATGCGGGGGGGGGGGGTCTGCACTAAGGGGAGGTTATATGCTGATGGGGGGGTCTGCCCTAAGGGGAGGTTATATGCTGATGGGGGGTCTGCACTAAGGGAGTGATTCTATACTGATGGGGGGTCTGCACTAAGGGGGATTCTATCCTGATGGGGGGGGGGGGTCTGCACTAAGGGGGTGGATTATATCCTGAAGGGGGGGGGGGTCTGCACTAAGGGGGTGGATTATATCCTGAAGGGGGGGTCTGCACTAAGGGGGTGGATTCTACCCTGAAGCGGGGTCTGCACTGAGTTTGGAGGTCTGTTAGTGAGGGGGATCTATACTGCAGGATCTGTACTTAGCGGAGAGGGGTCTGTACTGAGGGGGGACTATATTTGGTGGAGGGCGGGGGGGAGGGGGGTGACACCAATTTTTTCAGCACCGGGTGACGCCAACCCTAGTGACGCCACTGCCAAGACATGGCTGTCCACCTAAACTGACAGACCGGGCAAGGAAAGCATTAATCAGAGAAGCAGCCAAGAAGCCCATGGTAACTCTGGAGGAGCTGCAGAAATCCACAGCTCAGTGTCGGTACTAGGATCCCTTTTAACCACTTGAGCCCCGGACCATTATGCTGCCCAAGGACCAGAGGTCTTTTTCCAATTTGGCACTGCGTCGCTTTAACTGCTAATTGCGCGGTCATGCAATGCTGTACCCAAATGAAATTTGCGTCCTTTTCTTCCCACAAATAGAGCTTTCTTTTGATGGTATTTGATCACCGCTGCGGTTTTTATTTTTTGCGCTATAAACGGAAAAAGACCGAAATTTTTTTAAAAAAAATGATATTTTCTACTTTTTGTTATAAAAAAAATCCAATAAACTCAATTTTAGTCATACATTTAGGCCAAAATGTATTCGGCCACATGTCTTTGGTAAAAAAAATGTCAATAAGCGTATATTTATTGGTTTTCGCAAAAGTTATAGCGTCTACAAACTAGGGTACATTTTCTGTAATTTACACAGCTTTTAGTTTATGACTGCCTATGTCATTTCTTGAGGTGCTAAAATGGCAGGGCAGTACAAACCCCCCCCCCCCCAAATGACCCCATTTTGGAAAGTAGACACCCCAAGGAAATTGCTGAGAGGCATGTTGAACCCATTGAATATTTTTTTTTTTTTTTGTCCCAAGTGATTTAATAATGACAAAAAAAAAAATATTTACAAAAAGTTGTCACTAAATGATATATTGCTCACACAGGCCATGGGCCTATGTGGAATTGCACCCCAAAATACATTCTGCTGCTTCTCCTGAGTATGGGGATACCACATGTGTGGGACTTTTTGGGAGCCTAGCCGCGTACGGGGCCCCGAAAACCAATCACCGCCTTCAGGATTTCTAAGGGTGTAAATTTATGATTTCACTCTTCACTGCCTATCACAGTTTCGGAGGCCATGGAATGCCCAGGTGGCACAAAACCACCCCAAATGACCCCATTTTGGAAAGTAGACACCCCAAGCTATTTGCTGAGAGGCATATTGAGTCCATGGAATATTTTATATTTTGACACAAGTTGCGGGAAAGTGACACTTTTTTTTAAATTTTTTTTTTGCACAAAGTTGTCACTAAATGATGTATTGCTCACACAGGCGATGGGCATATGTGGAATTGCACCCCAAAATACATTTAGCTACTTCTCCTGAGTACGGGGATACCACATGTGTGGGACTTTTTGGGAGCCTAGCCGTGCACAGGACCCCGAAAACCAATCACCGCCTTCAGGATTTCTAAGGGTGAAAATTTTTGATTTCACTCTTCACTGCCTATCACAGTTTCGGAGGCCATGGAATGCCCAGGTGGCACAACCACCCCAAATGACCCCATTTTGGAAAGTAGACACCCCAAGCTATTTGCTGAGAGGCATGGTGAGTATTTTGCAGCTCTCATTTGTTTTTGAAAATGAAAGACAAGAAAACTTTTTTTTTTTTTTTTTTCAATTTTCAAAACTTTGTGACAAAAAGTGAGGTCTGCAAAATACTCACTATATCTCTCAGCAAATGGCTTTGGGTGTCTACTTTCCAAAATGGGGTCATTTGGGGGGGTTTTGTGCCACCTGGGCATTCCATGGCCTCCGAAACTGTGATAGGCAGTCAAGAGAGAAATCAAAAATTCACGCCCTTAGAAAGCCTGAAGGCGGTGCTTGGTTTTCGGGGTTCTGTACGCGGCTAGGCTCCCAAAAAGTCTCACATGTGGTATCCCCGTACTCAGGAGAAGCAGCAGAATGTATTTTGGGGTGTAATTTCACATATTCCCATGGCATGTTGAGCAATATATCATTTAGTGACAATTTTGTGCAAAAAAAAAAATTTGTCTCTTTCCCGCAACTTGTGTCGCAATATAAAATATTCCATGGACTCGACATGCCTCTCAGCAAATAGCTTGGGGTGTCTACTTTCCAAAATGGGGTCATTTGGGGGGGGGTTTGAACTGTCCTGGCATTTTATGCACAACATTTAGAAGCTTATGTCACACATCACCCACTCTTCTAACCACTTGAAGACAAAGCCCTTTCTGACACTTATTGTGTACATGAAAAAGTTTTTTTTTTTTTTTGCAAGAAAATTACTTTGAACCCCCAAATATTATATATTTTTTTTAAAGCAAATGCCCTACAGATTAAAATGGTGGGTGTTTCATTTTTTTCACACAGTATTTGCGCAGCGATTTTTCAAACGCATTTTTTGGGGAAAAAACACACTTTTTTAAATTTTAATGCACTAAAACACACTATATTGCCCAAATGTTTGATGAAATAAAAAAGATGATCTTAGGCCGATTACATGGATACCAAACATGACATGCTTTACAATTGCGCACAAACGTGCAGTGGCAACAAAATACATACATTTTTAAAAGCCTTTAAAAGCCTTTACAGGTTACCACTTTAGATTTACAGAGGAGGTCTACTGCAAAAATTACTGCCCTCGATCTAACCTTTGCGGTGATACCTCACATGCATGGTGCAATTGCTGTTTACGTTTGACGACAGACCGCCGCTTGCGTTCGCCTTAGCGCGAGAGCAGGGGGCGACGGGTGCTTTTTTTTTTTATTTTTTTATTTTTTCTTATTTTTTTGCTTTTTTATCTTATTTTTAAACTGTTCCTTTCATTTTTATTTTTAATCATTTTTGTTATCTCGGGGAATGTAAATATCCCCTATGATAGCAATAGGTAGTGACAGGTACTCTTTTTTTTTTTTGAAAAAATTGGGGTCTATTAGACCCTAGATCTCTCCTCTGCCCTCAAAGCATCTGACCACACCAAGATCGGTGTGATAAAATGCTTCCCCAATTTCCCAATGGCGCTATTTACATCCGGCGAAATCGAAGTCATAAAATGCTCGTAGCTTCCGGTTTCTTAGGCCATAGAGATGTTTGGAGCCACTCTGGTCTCTGATCAGCTCTATGGTCAGCTGGCTGAATCAACGGCTGCATTTTCAGGTTCCCTGTTGAGACAGGAGAGCCAGAGAAAAACACGGAAGACGGTGGGGGGGGGGCATTCCCTCCCACGGCTTGTAAAAGCAGTCTAGAGGCTAATTAGCCGCTAGGATTGCTTTTACATGAAAGCCGACCGCTGGCTGAAAAGAATGATACCAAGATGATACCTAAACCTGCAGGCATCATTCTGGTATAACCACTGAAAGTTGTGAATGGCGTACCTGAAGACAAAAAAATGGTTAACAATAAAGCACAGTAAACGGTAAAGTATAAAAAATTGCATACCTGAAAAGCAAACATGATAAAACATAATAACAATAAAACATTGCAGAATAGAATACAGTAAAAAAGAGCAGAACAATAGAGAGAATAGAGAGAGAACAATAAAACGACAACTATTTTTTTTTTTTTTTACACTTTTTTTGTAACTAACTTTTATAACTATAACCGGTTCCAGGTTCGGGTCTCTCAAAATGCGATGGCATCTTGGGAGACCCTGTGAAAGTTTGCCTAGTTTGTGCAATGCTGTACCCTACGCTAATACTCAACTAGTGAATGGTAGCGTTCAAAACATTCACCAATGCAAAGACCAGGATTGTCAGGACAGGAGGGACAATAGCGGGTGTCACGCCTATATCCGCGCTTGCTGCAGACACATCTTTTTTGGGGGGGTTTGTTGGGTTGGGGTACTCGGGAGGACATAAAGAAAATGCCTCTCATGCAGCCGACTGCATTTGTTTGGGGATGTGAATGGGGGAAGTACGGGCGCTGCAGAAGTGGTGGGTTCCCAATTAGGATTGGCGAATGCAGCAGGAAGGGCATTATGGGCACGACGGGCCTGTGTTTGTCTTTTTGGTGCCAGCGGGACACTACTTGTGCTTGCCACCTCACCAGCTTTTACTGCACTTATGGGACTCGCCACGTCACCAAGTGTTACTGCAGTGCTGGTTTGACTACAACCGGGGTGTACTAGGCCGCTGGTGCTTGCCAGTTCACCAAAACGCTACCAAAAAAACTGTTAGCGATCGCAGGGATCAGGCCTGACTCTGCGAACGCTGCAGTTATGCGTTTAGTCTTTTGTAAGTGACAGTGATCGATCGATACTGCACTTGGGTGGGCTGGGCCGGGCCGGGCGGAGGGGCAAAACGCAGGTGCTAGCAGGTATCTGGGCTGATCCCACTAACACTGCGTTTTTGGCAACCCTAAACTGCTGGGGACGCTAGTATAGATCTGATCGGATCAGATATTGATCCAATCAGATACTATACCACTAAGGGAGGCGTATGCTGCGTGCGTGGGTGTTCGCGGTACTGGCGCTAATCTGACGCTGCCTGGGGTGACGCATATCACCGCCGGGCGATCAGGGGGCTAAGCCTTTATTCGGTAATAAACGGCGGGTGCCCTGACACTATAAAAAATAAACTAACTAACCAGCGTCACCCGTAACACTTATACGGTGATCAGTGGTGAAAGGGTTAACTAGGGGGCCATCAAGGGGTTAAAACATTTATTCGGTAGTATATGGGGGTCCCTGACGCTATAAAACATGACAGCGAACCTAAATATTTACGTCCCTAACTAGCGTCACCAGCGACACTAATACAGCGATCAGAAAAATGATCGCTTAGTGACACTGGTGACGGGGTGATCAAGGGGTTAAAACTTTATTAGGGGGGTACCCTAGACCTAAAGGGGGGTAATACTAACTGTCCCAACACTGTAACTGTCACAAACTGACACTATGCAGTAATCAGAAAAAAAAAAAAACTGCTTGGTGTCAGTTTGTGACGGGGGGGGGGGGGGGGGGGGGGGTGATCGGGGGGCGATCGGGGGGGTGGGGGGGGATCGGGGTGTTTAGTGTGCCTGGCATGTTCTACTGTGTGTGTAGTGTTGTGCACTCACTCACATGTCTTCTCTCCTCGGGCCGGAACGGAAATTACCGAGCCGAGGAGAGATCATTTCCTTTGCTGCTGTTTAGCATACAGCAGCAAAGGAATGATTCGATTAGCCGGCGGCGATCGCAATGGGGGGGCCACGAACGGATGGTCTCCCCCTCACCTCTGATTGCTGCTGGACAAAAGACGACCGCTTCGGGCACGGGGGGGGGGTCCGATCGGACCCCCCACCCGCGGAAGGCAAATCACGTACATGTACATGATTTTGCCTGTCCGTGCCACCTTGCCGACGTACATCGGCGTGAGGCGGTCGTCAAGTGGTTAAGACCCAGCAGAACTCGTCTGACACAGCCTTTGCCTGGGAAACAGTGATTGACCAGCTAACCTTTAAATCACCTGTATCAGCACACAATCAGTGCTCGTGTTACAGTTGTTACCTTTTGGGTGCTACTGCTTGAACCAGCTGATATCTGCTCTGTATATTTCGTATATGACCCGGCTAGTTTTGACCCTGCTTGCTGGCTTCTGATTCGGTACCGTTTGGACTCTTATCTTGTGTATGACCCAGCTTGCCTAGAATATGCTTTGCCTGATTCTACTGTAGTACCTTCATCTGCAACTGTGAACTACAAGGTTCAGCCAACACCTACCTTCATCTGCAGCGGAGAACTACAAGTCCCAGCTGACCTGCTCTGCTTAAACCTGCTCATGGTATGTGCTCTTGTTCCTTGAACTCTGCATAATCGGCACACCTGAACTGTTACCTGTTATCTGCTCCTAGCCTGATACTCAGGTGGGAGATTCTGTCCACAGGACAACTATTAGTGGTGCACTCCACAAATATGTCCTTTATTGAAGAGTGGCAAGAAGAAAGCCATTGTTGAAAGCTATAAGAAGTCCTGGTTGCAGTTTGCGGGAAGCCATGTGGGGGAAACGGCAAACATTAGAAAGAAGGTGCTCTGGTCAGATGAGACCAAAAATGTAACTTTTTTTGCCTAAAAGCAAAACGCTATGTGGAGGAAAACTAACACTGCACATCACCCTGAACACACCATCCCCACCCTGAAACGTGGTGGCAGCCTCATGTTATGGGGATGCATTTCTTCAGCAGGGACAGGAAAGCTGGTCAGAGTTGATGGGAAGATGGATGGAGCCAAATACAGGACAATCTTAGAAGAAAACCTGTTAATGCCGCGTACACACGACCGGTCTTTCCGATGGAGTTCCGCTGAAATGGACTTGCCTACACACGATCACACCAAAGTCAGATCGTTTAGAACGCGATGACGTATGACGGGATTAGAAAAGAAGTTCAATAGCCAGTAGCCAATAGCTGCCCTTGTGTAGTTTTTGGTCCGTCGGAATAGCATACAGACGAGCGGTTTTCCCGATAGGAACTGATACTGTTGGAAATATTTGAAACCTGTTCTGTTCTTTCTAGGTCCGTCAGAATTTTAGAAAACAAAAGTCCGATGAAGCCCACACACGATCGGACTGTCCGGAATGATTCCGTCGGACCTTTTCTGCCGGAAAGTCCGGCCGCGTGAACGTGGCATTAGTCTGCAAAAGACTCGAGACTGGGGCAAATGTTCACGTTCCAGCAGAACTACCCTAAACATATAGCCAGCGCTGCAATGGAATGGTTTAGATCAAAGCCTATTCATGTGTTAGAATGGCCCAGTCAATGTCCAGACCTAAATCCAATTGAGAATCTGTGGCAAGACTTAAATTGCTGATCAGACATTCTCCATCCAATCTGACAGATCTTGAGCTATTTTGCAAAGACAGATGGGCAAAAATGTCACTTTCTAGATGTACAAAGTTGGTAGAGACATCCCCAAAAAGACTTGCAGATGTAATTGCAGCAAAAGGTGGTTCTACAAAGTATTGATTCAGGGGGGCTGAATACAAATGTACACCACACTTTTCACATATTTGTAAAAAATTTGAAAACCATTCATTTTCCTACCACTTCACAATTATGTGCCGCTTTGTGGTGTTCTATCACATAAAATCCCAATAAAATACATTTACTAAAATCGCATTAAACACGCTGCCCTATCAAAGGTATAAGCATAAAGCCTCTGAACTGGTAAAATTATATCCTCTACACCGCGATACTAATAATGTATACAAAATATATAAAACAAGTGCTTAATAGCCAAATATAGTGACCATGTGCATTCATATAGTGATAAAAACTGCGCTATACCATAGATTGAATGTGAATGTACATGAATAAATCATACATATCCTGTTATAAAATCACAACACCAAAGAAATACAAAAAAATGTGCAATAATCAAGGACCAAAAAGCAAGCAATAAAAGCTTGTATGCAGACCAAACCAGGGATATCCAGATGGCAGTATAACCCGGAAGTGAGCGGGAGAAAGAGCTGGAGGTGCTGTGCAGGGAGGCCTTTGAGCTCGAATGTGTGGATCTCCTGTTGCACTTTCGCAGTTACGCTGCACACAGACAAGTTATACTGCCAGCTGGACATCCCTGGTTTGGTCTGCATAAAAGCTTTTATTGCTTGCTTTTTGGTAAGCGCAAAATCTATGTGGTGAATAGACATGTGCACAGCCAAAAAAGTCGTTCATTTTCGTTTCAGTAGTTTAATATTTTTTTCGTTTTTCGGGTCATTCGTTATGATCGCGATTCGTAAATGCGTTCATTCGTTCATTCGAACATTCGTTCATTCGTACATTTGTACATTCGTAAATTCGTACATTTGTAAATTCGAAGTTTGAAAATCCAAAAACCCGAAAATTCACAAATCTGAAATGGTAACTAACTATTAAATTATAGGTATTGTAATTTCCTTTCAAATTTGAATGTCAGTGAACGTAACAAATACGAATTTATCCGAAGTTACGAATTATCCAAAACGAATGCTGCATCTAAACAAATGGAACGGAACAAATTAATAATAATAATAAAACGTTATTATTATTATCAATTCATTACGTTCCATTCCGTTTTTTCGGATCATTCATAACTTCAGATAAATATGTATGTGTTACGTTCACTAACAGCCAAATTTGAAATGAAATTACAATACCTATAATTTAAAAGTTACTAGTAATTACTAATTAAGTTATTAGTTAACTATTTCAGATTTCCGAATTTTTAAATTTACAATTTCACTAATGTACAAATGCCCGAATTTACGAATGTCCAATTTTATCGAATTTATGAATATTCGGAAAAAATTTGTTAAACAGGTTTTCGTTAATTCGGATATTCCCGAATTAACGAATTTTGTCGAAATTAGTTAAACGAATTCGGAACGAAACGAATTGCACATGCCTAGTGGTGAAGGATCACTGAGCGGTGTGTCAATGTAATCTTCACAATCAAGTCCTCTTTGTAGAATATTGAGGGGCTTTCCTTTGGGACTTTTCTCATTTTCACTCGAGGTCTGTTTTTCTTCAGTCAAGATCATATGCATATACTGACTCACAACCTTATTTGCAATGTTTATCACTGATCCTTTATATCATTTGATTATTGCACATTTTTTTGGATTTCTTTGGTGTTGTGATTTTATAAGAGGAATCTTTTAGATTTATATTTCATTATCTCATAATATGTATGATTTATTCAAGTACATTCACATTCAATCTATGGTATAGCACAGTTTTTTTTCTATATATATTTGATATTTTTGGTGTGCATCTCAGTTAAACTGCTGCTCTTTGGGAGGGTTTATTTGTATAGTGGTAGCGCAGTACTTTTTCCATTTTCCATTCATATAGTGATGAAAAATATTAAAGCAAATAAGTCAGTGGAAATCCAAATGGATCCAAATAATGGAATTTTATAAAAAAGTGCTTAAGTGCACTGTGAAAAGTTCAAATTGATCCAATTTACAGGTGCTCCATGCGATTCAGTATGCTGTGAAAGTGATGCTATAATCAGACGCTGTGTTCTCACTCAGGTGCTCCCCCCCCCCCCCCACCTTAAGGGGTGTGTGACCTTGCTGTTAAGCTTGGTCAATACACGCTTTGGAACCACTACAGGGTTCAGCAGTGCATCCGGAATCCTGGATCAATCGCCAATGTGCCTCTGTAAATATATGAAAAAAGGATCTCATAGTGTAGTATGCTTATGCAATTTTATTGAAACAAAAATATGCTTATGCAATTTATTGAAACAAAAATAAACGGGTCCCACAACAGGGTACTCACAATATTCAGGCTCTTCAGTGCGCCATTCTACATCAAGCAAAAAACAAATGGTTGAAAACAGCCGGTAACGGGATGGTAAGTTGATCTTTCCTAACAGCTGATCTACTAAGCATGCCGTCCTGTCCCCTTCCCCTACATGCGTCGTTTAAAGGGAATTTCGTATCTTCCTCAGGGGGTCATCTTTAGTTGTAACATGACAAAATGTGGCAAATTTCAAGGGGTATGAATACTTTTTCAAGGCACTGTATGTGTGTTTCTGTATGTTACTTTCAATCTTGACCCTTACACTCTGTACGTTGCACACCTATGACTCCTCTTCTCTGTGCTTTTACTTTTAATCCTTATCCCTACACTCTCTATAATCAGAACTGCTTTTCTAAGCTAGAGGGACTGCTTTTTACACTGGGGTGCCTCGAGACTAAAAATACTTTTAATGGGTGCTTTGACTAAAAAAAGGTTGAGAAACACTTGCCTGGATCATCTTCAGACTCCTCATCGTGAGCATTATCACATTTGAGGAATCTCAGCAGAAGATGCTCTGGTGTGAACAGGGGCTCATTATTTTAGGGTTTTCATGACCTTATGCTAGTTCTACTTTAACAAAATCTGCTCTGTTTAATTTGATATATTTTATATCCAGTCTAATACAGGAGCCAAGTACATATGTTCATATGATGACATATTAATTTCCTAGAAAACAAAATCCTTTTAATTTATGGATCATCGCCTCCAGTACATAGAAACTTCTAATTTCATTACAGCAAAGCCATTATATTTTTATTACTATGGACTCCATCCAACTTAGGCAGGATGATAAACTGCCTCATGTCTGCATGTTCGGTGTCAGAGCTGGCTGTGAATGACGGCTCATTACACTTCCATAGGTCATCCATATGACTGGGGACCCCCTGACTGCAGTGGGCATGCTGGCATTGTTAACTGGCTGTCTTGGACCATGTTCACAGTAGTGTTGAAGCCCAGACAGGAATTTCCTCAAAGAAACCTGAACTGGGGTGTAAATCCCAAATTCCACACGCTGGTCTCTATTGCTTGGCTATGGACATAGTGTGCTCACTGTGTTGGTGTGTCTGGGGTCTTTCTGTGCACCAAATCCACCCACCCAGAAAACCTGGATTTTGTTCAACCAATGCTAAACCAGCCCAACTCTTCACTGTAGTCATTGTGCGTTTCTTTAAAGTGGACCCGACATGTTTTTTCATTTTCAAAGAGCACGTTACTACACATGTGCAACTCTTATGCCGCGTACGCACGATCGGTTTTCTCGCCGGAAAAAGATATGATGGCTTTTCCGACGAGATTCCGCTCGAGTGTACTGTGTGTACACGGTCACGCAAAAGTTCGTTGAAATTACGACTGTCAAGAACGCGGTGATGTACAACACTACGGTGAGCCAAGAAAATGAAGTTCAATGCTTCCGAGCATGCGTCGAATTGCTTCCGAGCATGCGTAGGGATTTTGCGCGTCGGAATTGCCACAGACGATCGCATTTGCGGATAGGAACTTTTCCCGACTGAAAAATCAAGAACATGCTCTCAATCTTTTACTGCCTGGAATTCGGCCAGCAAAAGACCGATGGAGCGTACACACAGTCGCATTATCCGATGAGAAACTCTCATCGGTCTTTTGCGGGCCGAAATTCTGATCGTGTGTACGCAGCATTACTGCGATTTATAGCAATATACTTCCTTCTATATTCATCTATTATATGAAAGTATGACGCTGTCGTTTAAAGTGATTATTTTTTTCGTGTTTAAAATAGAAAACATGTTATACTTACCTGCTCTTTGCAATTGTATTGCACAAAGCAGTCCCTTCCACCTCTTCTGGAAGTCCCCCACCGGCGCTGTCTGCTCCTCCATCCTCTGGGCTGGGTGCCTCCTCAGAAAGCAGATGGTACTGGTGCATGCGTGCTGAGTCGGGCTGTGTGCGTCTATAGACATACAAGGTGCTGCTAAGCCACACCCCACTCCCCCTTCACAGGAGTTTGACTAATAGCTGCAGGAACCTAGTGCTCCCACTGCTCTAAGGCTGGCAATAGACAGTTTGAATCTTCCTGCTGAACCGGCCATGATTCAAACCATATCTGGGCAGGCTAACGTAACCATCGATCAACTTGGGTACAACCAGCCTGCCAGATGTACTTGCAATTATCACTAGCGGCTGCTAAAGCTGCTAGCAATAATCACGGTCTTCTCCTGGCGGGGGAGGAGGGGCGGACTGGGAAGCCAGTCCCTGCCGGGAGAATACAATGTCTCAGCAAGAGGGATTCCTCTGTCAGCACTGTCTGTGTTGATGGGGGAATCATGTGAACTTCTTTCCTGCAACCACATCTTTCCTGCAACCCCTGGTTGCAGGAAAGAAAATTGCACCATCTATGGCCTACCTAAGTGTCTCCAGTGAAACCAGGAAGTGAGTAGTATTGCTGCAGCCTGGGCAGCCCTGGGACAGGAGCCAGGTAAGTGGCCCTATTGAGAAGGGACCCTTCCTACTGCCTGTCAGTTGTCAAGTACACTGAGCTGCACATACTCGGCTCAGCGTACAATTACGGCATGGATAGTATGGGGAAAGTTTAGAACTTCTGTTCAATTTAAATGCTGTCTTTGTCTCTACTTGGGAGATTTTTCATGCTGTGTCCTTACTAAAGAGATTTCTCCTTACATTTATGGAACACCTGGACAAAATCTGAAGAGAAGTTAAATCTCTCTTATGGGGGCACACACCGCAATAAAGTCTTGACAGAGGCTCTAAACCTTCCTTACTATACTATGACTTGCGTTTTTTATTCTCGTCTTGTATGGCAATGTATCTGCCACCATTTAAATAGACAGGGGAAATCTGCCAAACTGTGACAGACAAGTTGACAGGGGTCCTAAGTCTTCCCCACATTATTTCAAACTAAAATACTAAATTTTGTCTTGATGTGAGCTTTAAAGTGTATCTAAACGTAAGATTAAATGAATAGGATTGCAAGGCACCTGTCCTTAGGCTCACTTCTTACTATGCAGGTGTGACTGAGCACACATGCATTTCTATGCCTTTTTGCACATGTTCCCAAATGCCGCATGTAGGGCAACCCTTTAATTTCAATGGGCTGACCTATGTGCAAGAAACACACAAAAGTAGCCCCAGACCCTTTTGCAAATTCATGCCACACCAGAATGTGCGCATTAGCAGATGCATGGGGTGCCCTTAAGAATTATTGGTGCTGTTCTGCATTTGCTAAAGGGCAGCACATTTCCCACACACACAAAGTGTGAACATAGTGTAGCGCACCACCTAAGGAGCCGCAGATGAACTGGGATCTCCCACCCTGCACAGCCAGGCACATTGAATTTTCACAGTCACTCAGAATTGGAAAACAATGGCTGACTCCCAGATGTGCTGACCTGCTCCTGCTCTCTTCTCACTTGCTACCATGCCTCCAGGATAGGATTCCTCTGTGTGTTGTAGAGGGTCCCCCCAGCACCTGTGCCCCAGGCCCGAGGGCCCCCCCCCAGACTAGGGGGCACCCTCGAGGGCCACTGACTTTTTTTTTTTTCCCCCTTTTTATTTTACTCTGGTTATCCTGCAATAATTTTAATTCTTGTCCTAGGGTGACAACCATACTACGCAGCGATGTCACTCAGAACAGAAAGTGTCTGGACTACATAACCCCTCCCTCTCTTCTCCAGGGGAAGGTGTTTTGTAGTCCTTGGAGATGGCAGTGAGCAATGCTAACCGATAACCGTTCAGAAGCAAAAAGCACGGGAAGTTATCAGCTCACAAGATTTCTGGCTAGATAAATATTTCTTTAAGGATAAGTTCACCTTTTACAGAAAATCTGTAAGGTGAACTTACACTGGACACCCTCTCCATCCCCCCCGATCCCGCTGTACCCGAAGCCGGCGATCACCCACTAGGAGCCATCAGGTCCCTGTTTCAGTGGTCCAGGGATTTGAAATCCCCTGCGTTCCTTGTAAAGGTACGTATAGGAGGAATTCTAATTGGTCGGCGCTCTCACATGGACGGCGCCAACCAGTCAAAGCCGACTGGCCCGTCCTGTCAGTGGGGGAGAAGAGAGAAAGCCGTGGGGATTTCAAATCCCCGGACTGGTGAAGCGGCGATCTGATGTCTCCTAACGAGTGATTGCCGGCTTCTGGTACAGTGGGACCGGGGGGAATGGGAAGGGGGTCCAGTGTAAGTTCACCTTACAGATTTTCTGTAAAGGTGAACTTGCACTTTATACAGCTAGTGAGCATAATCTGTTTGCTGCCCGACAACACCTAGAGAGCTATGGATGCTGGTGTGAGGATGTTGCTGCTCTTCTACTCTTTGGGAAAGGAGTTGCGGATCAGAGGGCCAACAATGTTGCTGTAAATTCCGCTGCAATGTTGGCCTTCCACAGGACACACAGCCTACACAGTGGCATTGGCAGGATCAACAAGCAACTGCTAAACGCACAAGCAGAGAAATAAAAAAAAAAAAATCTTGGATGGCTATTTAAAGAATGTAATTGAAAACTTTTCCTACATATACTAATCTAGAATTCCACTTTAAGAACTCTAAGTCGAGACAGTAAAAGTAAAATAATGAGGTCAAGTATAGGTTTATGTCTTAAAGTGGCTGTAAACCCTTACATACAGTGCCTTGAAAAGGTATTCATACCCCTTGAACTTTTCCACATTTTGTCATGTTACAGCCAAAAATGTAAATGGATTTTATGTGATAGACCAACACAAAGTAGTTAACTTCTGCTTGGCCATCTCTCTGGATTCTGTGACCTTGGCATAACCTGCTCAGAAGTGGTTCATGCAGATAGCAGAGAAATCACACAAAATGCTATGGACTGAAGCTAGTAATCACTATAGAGGGATATGCTCTATTCACTTTTCACTTCAGAGGTTTACAACCAACCACTTATCTCTGGGCATGTATAGTATTTTTGTTTTTTTTGTTTTTTTTTAGGGTCCTCCACCCATAGGCAGCTTCCCACTGATTGGTTTTTCCTTTTTTGTTTACTTCCTTTCTGTTCATCGAAATCTCTTGCTGAGACATCCTCTCTTGATGCCCTGATCTTTGGCCTCTAAGGGAACAGAGATACGGTGTTTCCAGGGCACCCTATAAGCCCCAAGACACAGGGAATCTGGATTGCACCATCTACAGACATTACAAGTTGCAGTTACACTGAATTGCCACTGAATATCAGCACCAAGCTACTGATGCATACAAAATGAAATCCAATTCTACAGTGATGGATACACTATCTGTTCCAAAATATCCACACCGGTAACAAAAGTTCTAAGATATTGTCTACTGACCTGCGTATATGCGGCTTTATCTGCAGAACATGCACTGTTAGTGTGAACTGAGGACGGGTTTGGGAAGCATTGAACCAACCGGTACAAGACACAGAACTGCTGCCTTCTGGGGGGGTGTACTGCAGAAATATATGAAGAATTCAATTAGACTGATGAAAATACCAGACTGGCTGAAATAGTTTATAAAGTTTTGAAAATAGAGTTCCACTTAAACTAAAGAAATATTTTTAGTGTAGTTTCACATCCAAGGCTTTCCAAGTCCGCCATCAATAAAAATTCAAAAACAAAGATTTACAGAGCCACCTCCTAACCCTGATAAACTACTTTGCTGTACCAACGGCACAGCAACATTTCTTTTGTTTTTTCTATATGTATCTCACAGAAACAAACATTCTGTCTCCATGTCTTTGTCTATATCGGGCACCATTAATAATGAGTTGAGCTGGATTTTAGACATCTGCTCCATGAGAATTGGCCCATGATTCATTTCACAAAGGATTCAGGGTTTGCAAAAAACATTTAGTCTGCCATTTAATATTTGATCTTATGAATGTTTATGTATCGCTGTGTAAACACAAAAACATTCCAGGATTCCCCTGCAGGGCATTTCTGAAGGGGTTAACACTTTCGGGAATATCGCATGCTGCAGAAACATTTTTTTGCCTTTTTTAAAAAGGGTCAGTCCACCAAAGACTTGTATTTCAGTGCTAGAAGATGCTGAAAAGTACAATTCCTTCCATCTTAATCCCCGTTCACATCGGCGTGATTTGACAGGCAAATCAGTTGAACTTGCACAATTTCAAACCGGCGTTCAGTGTGAACGTACCCTTGGGGATTCTTATTGGTTAAATATCTGCACACCTGCTGTGCTCATTATCTGGGGCTCTCACTCTTCCTGCTGAATTTTAAATTTATTTTATATTATAGAGCACCAATTCTCATCCAGGGTTCCTCCAGAAGTTGCTAGGGAGTTGTAGGGAGGTGCAGCATGGTGCGGTTGCAGATGACTCAAAACTTGTATTGCAGAGTATGCTCAACTACAAACAACCCCAGCGGGAGAGCGCCAGCTTGGCTAAGACTAACAGTTCTGTTCAATGCAGAGATACAGCAGAGGATGGAATACGACCTGTCCGGTCCCAAAGGGGAGGCTTCTGTAATAGGATTGCGTGTCTCTAGCCAGTCTCTACTCGTCAGGAACCTTTCCCTGCCTCTAATACTTTCCCTTACAGACGACGACGAGTACTCTTTTCCTACTCTAATCACTATGCAAAAGCATGCCAGAACCTTGGGCAGGGACTTCTAAAGCCTCTGACCCAAGATGGCTGCCAGAGGTCACCTGGCTGTAGCATATGTGTGAACATGACCTCCCATCCAATGGTGTCTGCATAGTTCTGAGTTTAATTCCTCTCAGCAGAGCAAGCAGATTGTAAGGGGGCATTCTTACCACCACTTTAAGGGGGTGATTTCTTCCACTGACTACCATGGGACATTCTTCCACTGAGCCCCGAAAAATGCATTTTAGCAAGGGTTCCCCTGTGACCTGAAAATTATTTCAACAGTTCCTCTGGGGTAAAATGGTTGAGAGAGCCTGGTTTAGAGTTATGCATAGGAAGCAGTGTTGCCAGCCTAACAGATTGAAATTTACTGACATGACAACCACAATTTACTGGCACAGCCAAGTTTTTACTGCCATTTCCAAAAGTTACAAAATTACAGTTTTAAGTGCAAATTTCAGTATTTAAGCTACAAACAAGTACAATATGCAATTAGCAATGTGAAGGTATCTATTAAAGCAAACATATTTCTTATTTTATTTTCAATATAGCAAATAAGTAGCTCAGGTACAGGACTCGGGAGGGCAAGAAAGGAGAATGGGCAGGCACACACACATGAAATTGACTCTCACGGTGACACTGACAGCAGTGTGCAGCCGCACAGATGATGCCTCACCGACATGACGCGTCCCCTCCTGAGTCATAGTAATAGTCTCTGTCCACGCCAGATGGCCCTTTAGTCCACTCCAGTCCAAACAGCACTGACAGCTTGCCTTGCTCCCATCCCGCAAACGAGGCTCTGGCCACTCCGTTTTGGCTTCCTTGCATTATGACATCGCATGACACGCTCAGGTACCCCCTCCGCCAGACCCACCCCCCTGATGGCGCCTCCCAAACACAGGCACTCGGATGGTTGCGGCTGATTGTAAGGGGGGCATTCTTACCACCACTTTAAGGGGGAGATTTCTTCCACTGACTACCATGGGGCATTCTTCCACTGAGCCCTGAAGAATTCATTTTAGCAAGGGTTCCCTGTGACCTGAAAATTATTTCAAGGGTTTCTCTGGGGTAAAAAGGTTGAGAGGCTGGTTTAGAGTTATGCATAGGCGGCAGTGTTGCCAACCTACCAGATTGAAATTTACTGATATGGCACCCACAATTTACTGGCACAGCCACATTTTTACTGACCTTTTACAAAAGTTACAAAATTACAGTTTTAGGTGCAAATTTCAGTACCGTATATACTCGAGTATAAGCCGAGATTTTCAGCCCCTTTTTTTTAGGCTGAAAGTGCCCCCCTCGGCTTATACTCGAGTCATCGCCGTCTGCCCACATGATCAGCGTGTCATGCAGACAGACGGCGGCCATTCCACTGTTCAAAAGCCGCCCCTCAGGACACAGGGAGACTGCGCAGGACACAGGGACACATGCACAGGACACGGACACAACACATGCACAGGTAGGCTGCACAGGACACAGTGAGGCATGCAGCTGCAGATGGGCATTGTTGACCCTCTTTTTCCACTTGCAGTAGCTGCTGCATTTCTTACCCTCTGCTTATACTCGGGTCAATAAGTTTTCCCATTTTTTTTTGTGGCAAATTAGGGGCCTCGGCTTATATTCGGATCGACCTATACTTGAGTATATACGGTATTTAGGCTACAAACAAGTACAATATGCAATGTGATTTAAGGTAGATATTAAAATTGATGTAAACCCACCACTCACCCAGTATAAACTAATGGCTCAGTATTGATGTGTATATATACATGCAAGCCTCCTGCATGTATCCCTACCTTGCAAATGTCACCCCCTTCAGCAGTAGGAGCCCCACAAGACTCTGGAATCGGTGGGTGGGTCTCTTTGCAGGAGCTCTGGGTGGAGTCGTGATGTCACAAGACTCCCGCCCACCTCTACACTCTCCTACTCTCCTATTCCTCAGTTTTGAATAACATCCAGTCAAAACTCAGGAAAGGCACCACATGACTTCAGCATGCCCAATCATGCTGAGGGTGGAGCAGCCAATCCTGGGAGAGCTGGAGAAGAAAAGAGGAGGAATGTGAAGCTGGAATCATAACGCTCTCTCGTGCTGGTTCATGAGATAAAGAAATCAGATGTCAGTCACAGCAGTGGGGCATGTGACAATGCAATCTTATCTGAGTGTGTGTTTTTTTTTTTTTTAACTTACTAAAAAAACTAAGGTGATTGCTCAGATTTTAACTCTTTGTGGTAAGACTGGGCACAGATGTCTTGACATGCTCTACTGTACCAGTTAGAAGTCTTCATTAAAAAAAAAAAAAATTCAGGTTTACAACCAAGCAAAACACATATTTCTTATTTTATTCTCCATATAGTAAGTAGCTCAGGGACAGGACAGTGACACTGACAGTAGTGTGCAGCAGCACAGATGACGACAACACCTCACCGACATGACATGTCCCCTCCTGAGTCACAGTGACAGGCTCTCTCCATGCAAGGTGGTCCCTTTAGCTCACTCCAATCCAAACAGCACTGACGGTCCCGCCTCCAGCTTGCCTTGCTCCCGTTCAGCAGACGAGGCTCCGGCCTCTCCGCTTCCTTGCACCATGACATCACATGACACGCTCAGGCACCCCCTCCGCCAGACCCACCCCCTGATGGCGCCTTCCGAACACAGGCCCTCGTATGGTCACGGCCTGCTTCGGACCGGAACTACGCATGTGCAGTTCCAAGCTGCGTGTGATAGCCATATTTTTTACTGGCAACCTTTTCCTGTTACTGGCAGGAGAAAAGTGCTCATTTTTACTGGCTGCCGGTAAAAATACAGACGCTTGGCAACACTGATAGGTGGTGCTTGAACACGCAAAGGTGACTGGGAATAATCAAAACTCCTAGGTGCTCAAAACTGATCAAAGAGTACGAATTATGGCAGGAAGATCTCTGTTGTAGTAGACATCAGGTCCAAGACGAGAGATAGGCACTGCTCCATCAATAAACTAAATATCACCTTTGGGAGGCCTGAATATTTCTGGTTTGACTTAATAAAACATCAGTCTTCTCTTAACCTGAAAAATGCAAACCTTTAACAAAGATGAAAATGTTTTAGGTGTATTTTAACATTTCCTTCATTTTGCGTTTTTACAGTTTTTGAGGATCATTGTGCCAAGAATCCTTGCCAAAATGGTGGCACCTGTACCAACATGCCACTCCTGAACACTTTCTTCTGTGTATGCCCAGAGGGATTCTCCGGACATGACTGTGAAATTGGTTAGTCGCTTAATGTGTATTATGTATTGGGGTAACAGAACTATGCTTAAACTGAACTAATTCTGCTACTTTATTGATCAGTCATAGGTTGGGATGGGTCTGTGACCAGATTTGATTACTTATTTGCAGTGTAGTTTGTAGGGAGGTCACAGACCTGACTGCTATCTGACATGGACCATGGCTTAACCGAATTGCAAACCTGTCGGCAGGTAAATAATTCACATAACTGTATTTTAATGGACGTTTACCTGTGTGCTGATGTTTAGCTTTTAAATGGTGAAGGCTTTACAGTAGACACTGCCAGCTTTTCCGTGTTAATTAATATTATTGTAACTTTGGACTCAGCAAGATGATGAGGGATGAGCTACTGTTATAAATCACTGGTGTGACTCCTTCATTTGTGTACATTGCAGCTTGGGCTACAGAGCCTGTAAACAAAGGCTCTTACAGGCCCCATAAAACAGATTCTACAGGCTGTGAATGTATAAGAATGTGAAGTCCTAAAGCTCCAAGTACTGACTGGATAAAGAAAACATAGAAAATATAGAATATTTAAATTTCAGACTTTTAAAATAAATAAAATGTATACATGTATATAGCCTTGACCACAATACAAGGTAAATAAAAAAAATATGTACAAAACCACAACTAATCTTCTTTAATTGCTAAGAGTATCATGTGATTGGAACAGATCCCTATGGAATAAGCTGCAGCTTTTGAGCTAGTAGTACTTCTACCCAGGGTACTCCTGTTACTAATCATTAAAATAGGTTATTTTTGCAAATACACCTGCAACCGGTATATAGTTACATAGTTACATAGTAGGTGAGGTTGAAAAAAGACACACGTCCATAAAGTCCAACCTATGTGTGTGATTATGTGTCAGTATTACCTTACATATCCCTGTATGTTGCGGTCATTCAGGTGATTATCTAATAGTTTCTTGAAGCTATCAATGCTCCCCGCTGAGCCCACTGCCTGTGGAAGGGAATTCCACATCCTTACCGCTCTTACAGTAAAGAACCCTCTACGTAGTTTAAGGTTAAACCTCTTTTCTAATTGTAATGAGTGGCCCCGAGTCTTATTAAACTCTCTTCTGCGAAAAAGTTTTATCCCCATTGTGGGGTCACCATTACAGTATTTGTAAATTGAAATCATATCCCCTCTCAAGCGTCTCTTCTCCAGAGAGAATAAGTTCAACGCTCGCAACCTTTCCTCATAACTAATATCCTCCAGACCCTGTATTAGCTTTGTTGCCCTTCTTTGTACTCGCTCCATTTCCAGTACATCCTTCCTGAGGACTGGTGCCCAGAACTGGACAGCATACTCCAGGTGCGGCCGGACCAGAGTCTTGTAGAGCGGGAGAATTATCGTTTTATCTCTGGAGTTGATCCCCCTTTTAATACATGCCAATATTCTGTTTGCCTTATTAGGTATAGTTTATGATTTTAAAACCTAAAGGCCTTTTAAAACATAAGCTTGGCATTTTTTTCTTGTGGGTACTTTCAAATCCAACCCCAGGCTTTAAGACCCCCTCCATGAAACCCCCACGCACCTATTTAAAAAAAAAAAAAAAAATGTTCCTTACTCCTGGACAGTATGGCAGTCACTTAATGACTAGTCCAGCACTGTAAGCCTTGTCTGCCTAATCATGCCCTTCGGGGGATATATCCATGTGGCCTGGGCTGACATGTAGTGGGTTTGATGACATTGGGAGTCATTCAACTCGTAGAAGAATCGACGCTGGATCACAGAGCAGTGAGTTTGCAGGAGGCAGCACTAAAGAAGAGGTCAGTATTTTTTTATTTTTTTACTACTTTTTTTTGATTTTTTTTTTTTTTTAAGGTGGCACTAGGGTTAGGTTGAGAAAAAATGGTGTAAACTATGCAAGAAGCATGTGGCCACATATAATAATGATAAATTGCACACAATTGCAGAATTGTTATGCACAATGAATCGCCACTACTGTATGTATCGCCCTGTCCTAGTTAGGCCAATTTTAGTTTTGGCTCTGCTGTACTCAGTGGAGTTTGTGTGTTTGGTCAGGTTTCCCAATGCTTAGTGTTTGCTTGCTCCTGCCTGATTCTGGAAGCTTCCAGAGAATAGATTGGGAGTGTCGACCACTCAAGTTATGAATATTTATCTGCTCTTGGCCAATGTCTGGAAGGGGGCACCCAGAAGGTTGCTGAGGGAGGAGATGCAGTACATGTTTCGAGTGTTCTGTGATGCAGCCAGTGTGCTGGAGTTGCAATTTGGGCCTCCACCTGTGGTGGGCTGAGGGCCCAGAAATGATTTAACTAAGGATATTTGCTGGAGGACATCACCAGGGGACACTGGTCTGGGGAAGGATCCTTTTTCTTCCTCCCTGAAGTGTTACATGGAAGCCAGGGCAAAGGGCAGCTGTACTAGGACATTGTGAGTGAAGGCCTTCATTGGGGATCCCAGGTGTGCATGTGCTTGGAAGTAAGTGCCGGAAGTTGCTGTAAAGACTGGAGTTGCCCATACAGAGTTATAGAAACATCTATCCTCAACAAAAGCTTGCCACTAAGGGGGATGTTGGTAATTTTGGAGTATCTTGCACCCCCATCCCTCTCATGGTCTACAATAAATCTACAAAATACATTCCCTACATTAAGCCTGTGTTGTCAGTGTGCTTGGAATGGTGACTGTGCCAGTGTATTGTAGTAAGTGAGACCTGGGGTAATCTACAGTGGGCCCTTCCGCCGTGGAGAGCACTACATGTACATGTTGCTTATGTGCTTTACACCATAGGGAGCCATTGACTGCATCTGTCTGAAAGTAGGCAGGGCGCAGGGTTTGCTCCTAGTGGCTAATGTACAAATGTCTCTATTTAATATAACAAATATAGAAAATCAAGTAATATGTACATGAAAATCAAATAAAAAAAAAAAAAAAATAGAAGTGTATACTTTTTTTTTTTTTTTTTTTTTTTGTTAGCATGTGCCTTCTATAAATTGAAGTAGTTGGGTCATTACATTTTCTTTGACTGGTTCTCTTCTCCCCTATTTAGTCAAGTGCTTTGATGAAGCACACTACCAGTATTATGATACTGGAGAAATCTGGGCCAGAATTCACCATGGAAGAGTGGAGCGATGTACCTGTCAGAACAGCCAGATAGAGTGTCACACTGGGGAGAGATACACAGGTAATGCCGATCTCTAACATCAGTCTGCAAAGTGCAGCAGTCAATGTACTGTCATTAAAGACCAACAATAAAGGTTTTTACTTAATTGTAATCTTTCTCTAGGGCTCTCCAAGCTCCATTTTGTTGGAAAGGCAATCTTTCTTCTGTGATTTGACTTTCTAAAAAAGTCACATGTACAGCATGGTATAGACTGTTGTCACCTAATGTTGGTAGGAACTGCTACTATGTCCATGGTGTTCCAAACATGGTCTGCCACTTATTCCAGAATCCTTCTCTCTGATTAATTGTTACATCATCATGGTTGCTGTCATAAGTTAAAACATTGGCCAGGAAATTCAAAACAGCCCTAACGACACTTTTCTGGCGGAAGTTCCCTTAGGTACAACTTGCACCTAATTCAGGCAAGAATTTGTGACCGTGTCGGTAACATTACAGGCACATGTGGCAAATTCACACTAGGGGAGGCTGCAAACCCTGTCATTCCTAAGCGCGGACTTATCACATATATTAACATGTGGCAAATTCAGGTAGTTCATACTAGCGCCACTTTATGCAACAAATTGTTAAAGAATTACCACCAGTTCTCATATTGGGAAACTAAGACCAACTTTGAGCTGGTGTACAGTGGTATGCCAATACTCAGAGCGGGCAGTGCCTGTGCTGAGATGCTGTCATGTACAGTATAAAGCAGCTTTCCACATAGAGCTCTATCTCCGACCCCATTTAGCTGTTGTCTGGGAGATTGTCTGGCCGCAAGCTAAATGTAAACAGGGATACAGGTGATGTCATTATTTGAATATGGGCAATGCCTATATTTGGGAAATGACAAGTCACTGGATGGGTGGAGCTTAAATTGCAACTGGGGGTTTAGTCCTCATTGGGTCTGCTTTACTTTCGATTGACAGCACATGGCACTATTGGAATGAATAGCCATGGATCCGCCCACTGCCATGCTCTGTCAATCAAAAGTAAAGCAGACCTGATGGGAGAGTAGTCTCTTTGATTGGGTGGAGCCTGCTTAGGAAACGATAGACTAATTCCCCATCAGGTCTGCTTTACTTTTGATTGACAGCACAAAGCACTATTGGACTAATAAGCAGCTATGGATCCTCCCATTGTGTACTCTGTCAATCAAAAGGAAAATGGACCTGATGGGGAACTAGTCATCCGTTCCCAAACAGGCTCCACCCATTCCAGTACAAACTGGGGGCACAGTGGCCAGGGAGTGCACTGAAGAGGATGTCCATTGTGGACACTCCTTCCTTAGTGCAGACACAGACAGATTTATTTATCCGCCTGCGACAGATACATGATTCGGATGCACTCACTGACCTTTTCAGTGGTGCACCCCAACAGCATTCTAAAGGGTGTCCATGACACCCTTTATGAATGCCCAGTGGGTCTTGTAACCCTAACTTTTAAAGGACAGCTGCACTTTAAATGTTAAAGTGACCATGCTTTGCTCATGTAGCGTGATGTAACATGTTTATCTACATAGGTGTGCACAGCCTATTGCATTGGGGTGTGCACCCCAAAACTCAAACACCTATGCATGTATGTGCATATATACTGACTGTGTCAGTAGGGCAGTGTACAGTGTCGTTATTTTATTTTTTTTTGTATTTTGTTCACAATTTTTTTTTTTTTTTTTTTTTTTTTTTTTTTTTAATACAATTTTTTTTGGATTCCCATTACTGGGCTTTGATGAAATATCAGGGGTCTAAAGAGGGGGAATTTGCACCACACGGGGTGATTGCAGCGTGCCCAGGCACACCTGGCACATCCTGTGTGCACTAATATGTGTGTGTCACCGGCGCAAAACCAATATTACAATCAATTTTAATAGTGATTCTTTGGCTGCTGCATTCAGAAAACCTTTCATAGAAAAGGACTAAAAGTGTTGTTTTTTGTGTGTGAATGCGCTGCTCCCATCTATGCACCCTTTTCAGTATTCACATAACGTACCTATTAATTATAAAACTAACTTAAATACAACATATACATGTGAAATTCACCACATTAGACCAAAATCATATAACAAAAATCCGATGACATATATCACATATGTAACAGAGTCCCCAAATATATGCTTGCAAATCTTCTATCAATTGCCGTGATTGGCGTGCTCCTGTGTTCCTTCAATATACATAAAGTGACTGTGTGCTCCACCACCACCACCTGTGAGATTGGCCACTCACCAGATATTTCTTTAATAATACACCTTTGGTTCATTCATGGGATAACCACTCCACTTAAGGAAACCTCTTCAACGGCTATAATTGGACTTTAGTGTTCCTCATATAAAATATGGATAAAACGATCATCGCACAATAACGTTTTAAAACTGTTTATTATGTAAGAACAAAGAAAATGTGCACTCACATTTACAAGTGCCCTCGAGCCGGCACAGAGCTTATCCAGCAGTTAGGGACAGGTGTAGGAACTGTGGCCTGGTTCGCTTATGTGTAATGTGCGACCTCCGTGTTCCGCTTGTGTTCCACCCCTCGTATCCGTTCGAGTCCTCACCAGCCACGACCGTTTCCGATCACGTGGGTAAAAAAAGAGGCTGCTGGGAGTTTTTTTACCCACGTGATCGGAAACGGTCGTGGCTGGTGAGGACGCGAACGGATGGGTGGAACACAAGCGGAACACGGAGGTCGCACATTACACATAGGCGAACCAGGCCACAGTTCCTACACCTGTCCCTAACTGCTGGATAAGCTCTGTGCCGGCTCGAGGGCACTTGTAAATGTGAGTGCACATTTTCTTTGTTCTTACATAATAAACAGTTTTAAAACGTTATTGTGCGATGATCGTTTTATCCATATTTTATATGAGGAACACTAAAGTCCAATTATAGCCGTTGAAGAGGTTTCCTTAAGTGGAGTGGTTATCCCATGAATGAACCAAAGGTGTATTATTAAAGAAATATCTGGTGAGTGGCCAATCTCACAGGTGGTGGTGGTGGAGCACACAGTCACTTTATGTATATTGAAGGAACACAGGAGCACGCCAATCACGGCAATTGATAGAAGATTTGCAAGCATATATTTGGGGACTCTGTTACATATGTGATATATGTCATCGGATTTTTGTTATATGATTTTGGTCTAATGTGGTGAATTTCACATGTATATGTTGTATTTAAGTTAGTTTTATAATTAATAGGTAGGGTATGTGAATATTGAAAAGGGTGCATAGATGGGAGCAGCGCATTCACACACAAAAAACAACATCCTGTGTGCACGCCTATGTTTACTTAATTGGTCGCCCATCCTCTGCTCCCCAGCTCATACTAACCTTCCGATCACTCCCATGCTTCAGTTGAGAGGAAGGAAGAGAGTATAAGCAGCATGTGAAATTGCGAATTTAAAGAGTATAGCTAAAACTTTTTTTTTCACTTTTATATTTGGATAGCATAGGGAAGGATTAGAACCTGTGTCAAGTTTTTATTGTTGTCTTTGCCCCCCCCCCCCCCCTAAGTAGATTCACCCTCTCTTTCTCCTTGTGACCATTGTCACTGGAACAAGAGGTGGGGAAGTCTTCAAGTAAGGAAAGATATTCTGCTTGCTTTGTAGAGATTTCCCCTTCCTTCACCTCTGGGACAGAACTCTCCCCAACAGGGAAAAAATAAGCTGCCTTTATTTTTATGCTAGAATGCAATTTATAATGAGTGGCTGCAACGTTTGGCCCATGAAACAAAATAAGAATAACGGTGTCATGGGTTTAAACCCTTCCCTCCTTAATTCAAAATCCTAAAGAAATGTTTTGCCTATTCATACACTTAAATGTACCTATCACTTTGCCCTGCAGGCATATACTGCACTTGTTCACTTAATGCTTTTAATCTTGCCCCAGTTGTTTTTAATTACCATCCCTTCAAATTATAACACTGCTTGATTCCCACCCTCCAGTGCTAACCTCTGTGAAATGTTGGTATTAAAAATATATAATGGTATATTAAAATTTAATTGTGCAACATGAATATTTTATAATTGGTTACCATACATTTATCATTAATGTATAATTGTAGTGGATAAGGAGTACTGCATATAATCTATTGTGTTATAGAAAGTGTTGGTCCTAGTTAGCTTGCTTTGCCACATGGATCAATATTGTATAAGGGCCATTGTAGCTTGTTTTATCCTCCAATCACCGTTTAGTTACATAGGTTAAAAAAAAAGACACAAGTCCTTCCAGTTCAACCATTAAAAAAAATATAAAAACAAACCCTGCATATACAGTACATAATCCTATACTCAGTTGATCCAGTGGAAGGTAAAAGACAAACAAACTGATGAAGCATGATCCAGTTTGCTCCAGTGAGGAAAACAGTCCTTCCAGGAGGCAATCAGATACTCCCTGGATCAACTACCCCTGGTGTTATTACCTATAAATATTAGTATCCAGTTATATTTTGTGCATTTAGGAATGCATGCAGCTTTGTTAAAAAAAAAAAAAAAAAAAATCTACTGAGCTGGCCAGCAGTGTTAACTTCGTTGACAAATATTTTCATGTTCTAAATTAATACTATTTTAGTCGACTAAATATGACTAAAACTAAACCAATTCAAATGACTAAAATGCGATTAAAACTAAAATGCCATTTAGTCAAGACTAAAATAGGGCTAAAACTAAAATGGCATTTTAGTCAAGACTATGACTAAAACTAAATTGAAATTTTGATGTCAAAATGAACACTGTCAACATCCCGCATGCGATGGGCGTGAGGACGTGAGGCGGGTCACGGAGGGAGGGGTCTGAGTGTGTCGGCTGGCTCACGGTGGGAGCCATCCAAGTAGCTGCGGCAGATGCAGAGAGAAGGGAGAGCATGAGAGGGGATGCGGCTGCGGACGACACTACCACCGGATGTCCCTGACCCCGCACGCTCGGAAGCCGCATGACTGCATGACAGTGGGTAAAACCCTTGGGCTGTGCAGGTGTGGGGACTGAGCCCAGCGCCCCCCCCCCCCACCTCCCATCCTCTACTTCCATCACCCAGGCATAGATTCCTGAGGCTCTCAGCAACAGGCAGAACAACCAGCAGACTCCCCAGGCTCGGAAGCGAGAGGACAGGCAGAAAAGGCAAGCTGGCAGTCAGATGAACCGGGGACTATGGAAAGCTAGGAAACATAAGGTCGCGTATAAGGACGCATGGAATGACAGCATTAAACAGCATAGAAGGGCAGAACATGGAGGTACCCTATATGAGTGTGTAAAAGTGAGCACATGGACTTGCTTTCATAGACCAAGTATTAAAATCGATTGATGTAAAACCCCTTGA
Source organism: Lithobates septentrionalis (assembly GCA_037952835.1). NCBI lineage: Eukaryota > Metazoa > Chordata > Amphibia > Anura > Ranidae > Lithobates > Lithobates septentrionalis. The sequence continues at coordinate 7,935,067 of JBBDGP010000393.1, read as the reverse complement.
TTGTATATGAGGAGTCTCATGGGAAAGTGAGGGGGTAATTTGCCCTTTTATTGCAAACTTTACAGTTTGAATGAACAGCTGCTGTAATCTACAGGGGTGGTGAAACAATTTTCTTTTTCTCTTTTTTTTTTTTTTTTTTTTTTTTTTTCTTTTCTTGGACTGCTTGAGGAAGGTCTAACAGGATAAGCCCTTTTTGAGCATATTTATTGGTATATAGACATCAGACTGATCAGAGGACAAATGTACAGCGGTAAGGTGGGACACAGCCTCTAAGCCTTTAGAAATAGAACTCTCAAAAAGATCCTTAGGGGACCTGTAAAAGCTAGATTCGGTCTCCCCTTCACTGCTATATTTACTCCGCCGAGCTGACTCGGTTGCCTGGCCATCCCTGGCAGAGCTTGTTAAGAGTAGAACCTGAATACAACATTTTTTTTTCATCTACTTATGATATAGAAAACTGCAGGAATTCTCAAGTTTTCTATATCATAAGTAGATGAAGAAAAATGTTGTATTCAGGTAGGAACCAGATAATTTCTTAAAAATATTTTATGGAACCAGGAATAGATAGTACGTGCAGGGGACGAATAATGTACAACTTAATGATAAAACAAACTGTATAGGTACCAATTGGTGAACACTTGGAGGATTTTCCATCCTAAAGTGCAAGATTATACATTCTACTCCCCTGCACACGGGACACATTCAAGGATAGACTATATCATGGTAGACCATGGAACCCTAGATTGGGTATCAGATATTAGCATAGAAATAACTACGTTATCAGACCACGCCCCAGTGAAAATGAAAATGACCGTTCCTGGTAGTTATAGACCACCTTTTCCTGGCGCTTAAATGAAGACCTCCTACGGGATGAAGTTTGCTCAGGAATTGTGCAAAAAGAACTTCAAAATTACTTTGCCAATAATGATACAGAAGGGATGTCCACCCTATGGGAGGCCCAGAAAGCCTACATTAGGGGGATCCTGATAGAAGTAGGAACAAGGAAAAAAAAGAAGAGCTCAGGAAAAATCACCAATTTAGTCAATGAATTGGATAAAGCTGAACAAGAACATAAAAAACAACAAGGCCATTATACAGCAATATATCAAGAAGTAGTAACTATAAGAGACGAATTAAAAGAACTCGTGTACCAAGAGACAAGAAAAACATTTTAATAGAATAGCTAAAGAAAGATATCAGAGGGAAATAAGCCTAGTAAATACTGAGCTAGAATACTACAAAAGAAAAAAAAATCTATAATTTATATAGAAAAAATTCAAACTAAGAGAGGGGACCTGGTCCATACGTCAAAAGAGATAGCGGAAACATTCATAAATTATTATAAGGAGTTATATTCAGTAGATCGGGGGGGGGGGGGGGGGGACAGCCAGGAGACAAAAGAGGGAAAATAAATGATTTCTTAAAAAAAGCTAGATTACCAAAGATTACTGAAGAGATAAAAGAATCATTAGAAAATCCCATAACGGAGGAGGAAATCAATAAAGCCCTGTCTGATTCGGCTCAGGGGAAAAGCCCTGGCCCAGACGCGTTTACAATGTTTTATTACAAAAAGTTTAATGAAATCCGAACCCCGACGCTAACTCAATATATGAATGGTTTGGGAGTGGAGTACGAAATCAGTAGGGAGGCATTGGCTGCAACGATTACAGTAATCCCGAAGGAGGGGAAGGATGGGACGATGTGTTCTAGTTACAGGCCAATCTCGCTTCTAAACGCGGATGTAAAATTATATGCTAAAGAATTGGCAAGACGGATAAAAGGTCTGATGAACACTTTGGTCTATCCTGACTAGGTAGGTTTCACCCCAAGAAGGGAAGGAAGGGACAATGGGGTAAGAACACTGCTTCTACTGCAGAAGTTAAAAGAAAGTGGGCCCCCAGGTCTTTTCCTGTCAATAGATGCCGAAAAGGTGTTGATGGGGTAGACTGGGGGCTTATGATACAGACTTTAGAAATTATGGGATTTGGATCAAGAATCATCCGGTGGATTAAAACACTGTACCACCGCCCTACAGCAACTATAAAAATAAATGAAACACCCTCTCTCCCCTTTGAGATGAAAAATGGGACGAGACAGGGCTGTCCCCTATCCCCTTTACTATTTGTGCTGTCTCTGGAGCCATTACTTGCTACAATAAGAAATAACCCCAATATAATAGGATTTAGGATTGGGGACGAGGAACATAAACTCGCAGCATTTGCGGACGATGTTCTATTCTATATAGCCAACCCCCCGGACTACAATGCCCAACTTGTTAAAAACATTAAAACGATATGGGGAACTATCAAATTTCAAAATAAACCTAGCTAAAACTGAAATCTTAAACATAAATGTAAGGTGGAGGAACAGTTGCTGAAAAAAGATTTCAAATTTTATCTAGAGAAAAGAATTAAACTATTTGGGAATAAAATTGGCCAATTCTATGAAGAAGATATATACTGTAAATTGTATCCCTCTATTGAACGAAATTATGACTGAAAGCAAGAGGCTAATAAGCAGACCGCTATCTTGGATAGGACGTATTAATATTCTCAAGATGGTCCTCCTTCCAAAGATTTTATATATAAATTTCAAATGTTGCCTGTAGCATTAAAACAACCTTATCTCAGAAAGTTAAAATCGATAATTCTGAATGCTATTTGGAAAAATAAAAAACCTAGAATCTTTACAATCCTAAAGCAAGATAAAAAGAGGGCTCGCCGTCCCTGACATCCAAAACTATTATAAATCGTTTATCCTGTCGAGAGTTGTTGAATGGGAGGGGGAAAAAATGAAAAAAGATGGTTAAACATTGAAAAATCAGAAAAAAAAAGAAATTGTGGCAGATCCGTGGACAGTTTTGCTACATGGTGGGGAAGGCGAGGTAAAACATTAGAGATTCCTTGATACCCCACCTCTTAAATGCAGCAAAAAGACTCCTCCCCAAGAAATGGCAAGAAATTGAAAGCCCTCAAATATGGGAATGGTTTGACTCAGTAGAGGAAACTTACAACATGGAACGCTTGAGACATAGTTTGGATGTAAGCAGCGAGGGGGTTAATGATAAGTGGGAATGTTGGAAAGAGTTCAAAAAAACAAGGTGCTTTGCAGAAGAGTTAAGAGCATAGAGCTATAATGGGGATAATAAGATGTTGACATACTGTAACAGTAGGCCTAAGAAGTATTTGGGTTACTATGTGAGGTGGGGACGGGCTGAGGGTGGGAGGGAGCGAGTTGGGTATTTAAAGGTTTGTTTGTTTCTTTAGGGAAAACGACTCTTGTTGTAAAACTTTTTAATATAAATTTTATAAGCGCATAATATATCAGCCACTATGATGTGAAAACGAGAAGGGACATAAACGAATGGTTCAGCTGAGTTAAGTCTCTCATAAGAGTTCGCTGAAGTGGCATAAAAAAAAAAATGAACACTGTAATACCACATAAGCATATGTAGGGGGCATCTACTAAGCTGCTTTTTTCCCCTCAATATTTAAAGTTGTGTAATATATTCAGGTAATATGTGCAGCAACATTACAGCCAATAGAGTTTACAGTTTTTTTTTATATTTCCAAGTTGTACTTCTGCTTGTCAAAAAGCAAAATATTTTTTATGAAACTCTGTTTTATTTATAAAGATGTTCTATATCGCAACGGCTTAATCTGTATCTATAGTGCATGTTCAAACCTTAATACTGTAGCGGGTATCCCACTCTGTCACCCGTGACCTTGCCAAGCTGGCCGCCAGGAGTACACAGCCTGTGAGAGGGAGAGCTGCCAGTCAGCCCTGCAGTGGATATCTCCTCCCTCCCTTTTTTCTTCACTGACTGCAGGTTAACACAGGCATCCGCCCACTTTGCTCTCTCTTCTGTATCTCTATTGGCAGGAGGAGAAGAGCCAATTATAGAAGCCACTACAGGAGCCAATCAGAAGGACTTTATCAGCAGCAGCAAAGGATACTGGGATATGTAGTCTCTGTATGGGGTGGGAACTACAAGAGCCAGCCTGCTCTAGGGAGCAGGAAACTAAAGACACCATCTTGTTTATCTGAGGGAATTCAGAAACCACAAGGCAAGGGAAGAGATTGTACAGAGGGGAGAGGGTCTGCCTCCCTAGTCAGTCCACCATGTGATTTCAGGCATCCACAGCCAGTCAGGACATCCAGCCTGAGAGAGGGGGATCCCAGGTGCATATCCAGACGCATCTGCACCGACTGTGTGAAACGTTTCGGTGTGAGGTGACCAGTCGGGTCACTAGAAGAGCCTGCCTGTTTCAGGACGTTCGTTTGGGCCTTGACTGCAGGATTGGGTGAGAGGGCTTTCGCCCATTTGCAGGAAACAAGGACACTGCACACAGTTGTATGGACACTGTATACAAACATTGTTGCTGTTAGTCACCTTGCTGACACCTGTAGTACCACAGGACACAAGGCCATTCAGATACAGAGACGCTGTATACAGACACCATTGTCCTTTCACCTTGCTGAGGAAGATCCTGCATGCTTTAGTTGATAATCCGGCCCAGTTGTGGTGTTTGGCCCTGTTTTTCTGGAGTTTAAGTGCACCAACAAGAGTGGCTAGTTGAAGATCCAAAGCCCCATCTTTCTTCAAAAGGGACTGAAACTTAAAGTGCCATATGGGCCCACACACCCATATTCATGGCTCTGTATATGCAGTGGGTGTGCGGGACAGTTTATCTGGGAAGCTAAGCCATTAAATAGTGATTTGAATACAGTGTTTGTCATTGTACCTGTGGTGTCAGGAGACAGAAGTCTGACATAAAGAGAGTCAGTCAGTCTTCTGCTCTCCTCCTGCCTGGACTCATAGAGCCAAATCTGATGAATAAAGTGTCATATTGTGATCTATTTGCCATTTAAGTGTGCCTCTTCTCTTGGGGACATTCGCTGTCTTACCCCATCTAGGTGGTGGGCATTGGGCATCTGCAGTGGGCATTGACAGTGGGCATCTGCAGCGGGATCAGGCAGCAGGCATCTCCTCCATCTCGGCGGCCGTGCGTCTCCTCCCCTCCTCCTAGGCATCCAATAGTATCGCCTGTCCTTTCAGCCGATCGGGTGACGGGTCTCACGACCCGCTTCCTGGTTGGCTAGGAGGAGGATCAGTGTTTCAAAAGCAAATATTTATTTGCTATGTTAACACACCTGGATGGGATCCGTTCGCATTCTCTGCGCCCCAAGCCCACCCTATTTTGAAGCCTGTTAGAGCCTCTGGCTCTAATCGGTTGCTTCAAAACTCCCCCCCCCCCCCCCCCCCCCACTGGTATCCATGCATCCGGTGCCCTGAAAGGGGCCAGACGCATTGACGGGCTGCCCCTGGTAGTATGTACTAGGCTAGAAGGGTGATCTGTATTAGCAATTGTTGACAGTCAATAAGGAAGACAATATGGAAATGCAAAGTGCCTGGTTAAATCCAATGTGGTCTTTATTTACTTTGGCGGTTATTTACGAAAGGCAAATCCACTTTGCACTGCAAGTGCACTTTCAAGTGCAGTCGCTCTAAATCTAAGGCGTAGATCTGAAATGAGTGGAAGCTCTGCTGATTTTATCATCTAATCATGTGCAAGCTAAAATGCTGTTTATTTTCCTTGCATGTCCCCCTCAGATCTACAGCGACTTTACTTTCAAGTGCACTTGCAGTGCAAAGTGGATTTTCCTTTAGTAAATAACCCCCTTGGTTACACTTCTTGAAAAAAAAAAAAGCACTATTCTTGCTATATTTCAGTTTTTTTTTCCATAATGCCTTATGATTCAAAATCCTTTTTCTGTTCAGCTCAAGATTTGTTTTGTGGCACCCTTAACTATCCATAATTTGCGGAAGCTAAAATTTAGAAGTTCCCTCAAAAGTTTTCTTCTGAAATGTGAATTCTGAGATTATTCCTGTTTGCTGCAATCTGGACTGAATTTAAACTAACAGTGACCTGTCTCCTTTCCCAGTCTGCCAAAGGAATCCATGCCAGAATGGAGCAGCTTGCCGTTTGATGATTGCAACTGGGAAACCTGTGTGCGGATGCAGAGGAGGACTTGTTGGGAAATACTGCAATATTGGTAAGCCAAAAGAACCGATCCAACACAAACTGGGTCAAATACTATGTCTCACCTTCCTAGTTAGATTGCTAAGCAAATTTTGTTTATTTAGTTTACCCCCTAAAAGTCTTAAGACCACGGGTCCAGAATATAAACACACAGTGTAATAAACAAAAATATGCAAAGAATGCAACTTCAAACTTTTAAGTAAGAGTTCCCCCTTAATGTGTGCTAATATTTTTCACTTTGAGTTGTGTGTGAAAGAAATGAGGGAGTCCATGCAGTGTAGGTATCCGGCGTCTTCAGCTCAACAAGGGCCCAACGAGATCTCTGTGCAACAATGTCCAGTAACAAGGGATAACTTATGCAAAGTGTCTCCTGTGAAGACTCTAATGGGGGAAGATGAGATAAAGATGTCTGCATGCATTGTCTATTTTTCTGTGTGCACAGTGTGGGCTTCAAGTAATAGGGGGCCACCTATAGTCACTCTACCAAAGGAAGGCCAGCAGGTGCAGATCTGCCTCCAGGGAGAATGCTCACTCAGAGAGGTTCTCCACAGCGTCCAGGCCACGACACCCACTTACACTGACCAGAGGGGCTTAGCCTCTTACTCCTGTAGCTCTAGGTCCATGTTCAAGAGAGTGAGCCCACCCTTAGCTGAGGAATTTATCTCCTTTGCCAATGTCCACCTCGGGTTATCAGCTTTCTGGTAAGTGTAGTCCAGTCAGTGCTGAAGATTGCAGTATGTTCTGGCTTTGGGACTACATGTCCCAGAATGCTCTGCTTGTTGAAAGAAGTGATCCCACTCTGCTGGCAGCAAATGATGCAACTGTCCCAGCATTGAGTGCTAGGGGGGAAAAAGGCTACATCTCCATACTCCCACCTTGTGGCCAAAAGAGGAATTGCATAAAAAAAACTTTTACATTATACTCTATGGGTTTTTCACATAATTTAGGGACCGCATGCCTGTTACGTACCACTGATGCCAGGGCCTTTTTTTTTCCCCTCCAACTGGCAACTAACACCAGGGCATTTTTATGGGGGGAGTTTTTTTCCTCCTATTGACTGACTGTTTTTTTTTTTTTTTTTTTTTTTCTCTTCTACTGGACCACTGACACAGGGAATTTGTTCCTCTTACTGACTATTGCCTTTTTGTTTTACCTCTTGGTTTAAGAATACTAATTATGAAGCATGCTGTTGGGGGGACCATTGCAACTTTGGCAATGTGGACCTATGATTTCTAGTTACGTCCCTGCTGTGTCCCAATCCCGATCTCCCGAAGTTTATTTCGACAATAAAGTTACATAAAGTCACTTGCCTCTGGCTTGATGATGCCAAAGAGAACTTGTCCCCTGGCATCTTCTTCTTTCCTCCGAATCTTCCTCTCTTTATTTACTTTATGATATTCACCTAAATCTCACTTCTATTGGCTTCACCGTGCTTGTTTTTAGATACCGTCAATACATTGCTGATATCTCTTCCATTAGGGAAATGACATCACTTAGTGATGATTCATTACCATGACGAATGGAGAGCGTTGATTCCTACCCTGTTTCCCCGAAAATAAGACCTAGCATGATTGTCGGTGATGGCTGCAATATAAGACCTACCCCCCAAATAAGCCCTAGTTAAAGTCCTTGTAGGGCTTATTTTCGGGGAAACAGGGTAGGGCTTATTTGGGGGGTAGGGCTTATATTGCAGCCATCACTGACAATCACGCTAGGTCTTATTTTCGGGGAAACGGGGTACCATATTTGAACTGTACAAAGTTGATAAATAAGAAAGGTGAAATAGATTATTATTTGGGAAAATTGCACTTTATTTTTGCTGAGATTACAAATGTGAATGCCAAATGGGTTGGGAGGGAGGTAAACACTGTCTACATATATTTCAGTAAAAGATCTGCAACCGTAACTTTGTAATTTTGTAGACTCCTGATGTCCGCAGTTTAAAATTAGATTTTTCATGCCTTTTCATTTGTACATGTTATCTATCTTTGATGAAAATGAATCGAAAAAGGAAAAGTTACAAAAAAAAAAAAAAGCTAAAATGACTGGTGCCTAAATTCTTTACCCTATCATTCACCAAGGATTCTGAGAGTGGAGGTGCCCAGGAGAGTAAGTACTGGGCATTTGGAGATGCCAGCATGGTATACCACTTTGAAGGTTGCTCTGCACCAGTCTCAGAGAAGTACCCCTACATATAGCATGCAAAGAAAAATGGCACATCTTAGCCTTGATTTCTTCCACCACAACCATTCTGCCACTGAGTGTTTCACCAGGTAAGTTGCATAAAATGTTTTTTGACAGTAGTCCTCTCCCCTGGTTCTTCTTTAACTGCTACTCAGCCTGTCTATGCCATGCTCTTGGGTCTGGAATGGATGTTCCATGAACCTGCAAAAAACAAATTTTAGGCCTATCTCTGATAGCTTTTGCACAGAAGACAGCACTGTTTTTAACAGCACCCTCTGGTACAATAATTCCATAATAGATGTATAGCTGAGGAATAACTTAATTTGACCTCAGAGCTGCTGGTAGATGACTTCATCGGTAAATTGTTCATTTGGGTATTAATAAGCAGTGGAGAGCCAACACAAATTCCTCCTTTAATTAAAATATAACTCAATTTCATGAGGTCACAGGACTATAATAAAAGATAAAGATTTGTGACTGTTGCCTGGTTTTGCCTTTTTAGATGTCAGAAATAAATGTTATGATTATGATAACGCCACTGAATATAGAGGAATTATGAAGAAAAGCCTTTCGGGCTTCAGCTGCCTCCGGTGGGATTCGGACTTGCTTCATCAGGAGATGCACATCGGCATGCTGGACGATTATATCCGCAAAGGTTTGGGATCCCATCCATACTGCAGGTGAGTGCACTAATTACTTGTTAAATGATGTCCATATGTCTGCATTCACACCTGAGCAGAGCAGAATTTTAAGTGAATGGGCTGCGTATGCGTGGCATACAGGAACGCAATATATAAAAAAAAATGCAAGCGATAATGTGCATTCCCACTATGCAAAATGTGTGAGTCTGCAAGAACCTTAAGCCCACGTTGACCGCGACTTTGAAATTGTGCGACCTTATCTGAAATTGCATGATTTTATCATGCAATCGGGTGCAACTTGGAGGACATCTGTGCAGCTTCATACACAGATGTCTATGCAAGTCGCACCCGAAATCGCCAAAAGTAGTGCAGATACTAAGTTTTCAAATCGTTGCGGCACCACAAAGTTGGCGTCGCACCGATTTGAACATAGCGATTTCCTGCAATAGGCTGCGACCTGTCAAATCGCATGACAAGTCACTCCAATGTGAACGAGGGCTTAAGCCCTGCCCACACGATCCGAAAATCGTACGAAAAATTCCGCATTCTAATCGATCGTACGATAATCGGATCATTAGTACAGAGCTTTCGAGAGCCGATCAGGACGGTTCATCCGATATTAATCTATCGGACATGCGCAGAATTTTTTTTTCGTACGATGCCAGATCGTACGATTTTCATTTTAAGCAGTACAGCTCTCTTCGAAAATGCTACAATACAATACAAATGCTTTGCAACACATGACATCACTTCCGAATTTTTATTCTGTCATACGAGAATTTTGGTGACTTTAGTAAACTCATCAGATTCAACGTGAGATTAGCATGCAAAAGAAAAAAAACGGACGATCATTCGTCCGATAATCGGATCGTGTGTACGGGGCATTAGAGGAACTTACATTTAGGTTGTTTTAGATCCATATGCAATATAAAATTAAATATTGCTGTATCGGCCATGGCCAGAAGGTGGCATCATTATGCAATCAACGCAACATGCAGATGTCGGATGTGAGCATGCTGTATGCACGTCGTGTACAATATATTAACTGCATGGCCACAGGGGCCCTATAATTATATGCAAGCATTAATTCAGGTAGATGTTTTAAATTGCCATCTTAGGCACCGCAACTAAGTCATAGGTTACAGGGCTAACCTATGACCCAACGTAGGAGAGTGGTGCGAGTTTAAGACGTTCGAGTCATTTAATGACGCAGGTGAGATCAGACGCTGAGGTTTTAATTAGCCTCTTAATGATCTGTTGATGATTCTGAATTTCAAAAATGCTATTTACTTCTAAAATAATTTTTTGATGTTGGTAAGAATAATGGTCATGCTGGCCATGCATATTTGATCATTTTGATAAATCTGTCATTTCGCTAAAAGATTGGCAGCTCTCAGAAATTACCTTCACCAATGGGCCATTTGATCAATGAATGATTGTTCCCATGGAAACCTATCCATCGGCAGAAAATGCACTTAGCCCAAACTGAGCTATTTCTTATGTCGAATGTTTCCGATTTCTGAAACGATGGAATCATTTTATGTTTGGCTAACAATAGGCAAATCTAGGAAACAAGTGAAAATGTACTGCTAGCCAGGAAATGCTGCAGCTGTGCCAAAGTTCAGAATTCTACACGAGTACCTTATTTTGAGTTCCAGTCAAAAATTAGGATACTGAACTTCATTTGGATTTAACTACGGGTGTAGTAAGATGGAGTAGGTGAGTGCCAGGATGGAAATCGAGGCACTGAACAAATCTGCAAAACTTTAAGGGCTTATTTCCATTAGTGTTGCCCTCTGAAGAGTGATCTGCAGTGGATCGCTTTTTAGAGGTTGTTAGACAGGCGGTTGACAAGGCGATGTAAAAATACGCACTACCACTCCACAACCTTCATAGCAAGCAGTTGCAGTGCTGCCCGATTCATTTGATGGGGGGGGGGGGTATAGTTATTGCCATGCCACGCTGCAAAGCATTGTGGCCACAGCCAGTATTCAACCCCATGCAGCTGCCTTTGAAGGAAGGGGGGTGGGAAGTAAAAACACAGCTCAACTGCCTGTTTTTATTCCCCCCCTGCCAAACTGCTCAAGCTCCTACCCCGCTTCTTCTTGGATTGGACAACAATCCACCTTCTGGTAGATAAATGCCTTCGCCATATTGTCCCAAACTTCTGTCCTTGGGCCCGCTCACGACATCCCTGGCCTTAGGACTTACTGTTAAAGAATAAAATGTCCACACAAGTAATGCATTTTCCAGACTGTACTAGAACCTCTTAAAATTGGGTGTGACATCTAACATCACATAGACATGCTAAAGAATTTGGTATATTACGCCATACATAGGAGCAGACATTCTGGACTGTGAATGCCAGCACATAACTTCTAAGCCATCTTCCATTTTCCATCTCCTCTCTCCTCGGGAGCACCACAGTGTTGGGACCATTTTTCCTGTATACTAAGCCCACAGCATTCAGCTTCCATCACCGTGTAGAAACAAAGTGCCCTCATTAGTATACCAATCTCTCTCTTGTCCCTTGCTATAGCTCTGCCCAGCCGAGCACTCTCCCAGATGTTGCACCTGTTCCTAGGTGTACTAGTACTCACGTCCGAGGACACAGGCTTGACCTACAATGCCTTTTGCATTCCACTCACTGTACAGCTGGTTCTTCTGGGTGTTAAACTACCCCACTGGGTGCTTCAGCCCTGTTAAGGGCCATTAATAGTAGCTGACTACCTCCAAATAGCTCTGGGCTTTTTGGCTACCATGGCCCAACTCACTAGGCCCCTCCTATCCTGGCATTTATTTGCACACTTACTCCACCCATTACATTGCAAGTAAGGTTCCCCCCCCCCCCCCCCGGTCGGTAGGCTGGCTGCACACTCAACCTACCACACACCCAACCCCCCCCCGGTCGGTAGGTTGGTCGCACATTTCCCCTCCGACCCCCCCCCCCCCCCCCCGCCAGCGTTCAGCTGCTGCAGCAGTAAAATAGAGGTGAATGGTTCCAGTAAATGCTGCCACCACTGTCTGTCCTGTCCTGTGGAATCTCTGTCCTCAGTCCCTTTCTCTGTCTCAAAAGTGAGACATCAGGGGTCTGTTTAGACCCCTGATATTTCACCAAAGCCCCCTAAGAGCTGTTAAAAAAAAATTGTTTAAAAAATTGTAAAAATAATAAAAATAAACTGACGCCAACCTCTGCCCAACTGACGCCAACCTCTGCCCAACTGACGCCAACCTCTGCCCAACTGACGCCAACCTCTGCCCAACTGACGCCAACCTCTGCCCAACTGACGCCAACCTCTGCCCAACTATGCCCCATTAAGCCCCTCCCACTTCTAATGCAATTTGACCACACCCACTGTTCGCCGTGGGGCACAATCCTACTGTATAGTGCAGTGGTCTCTAAACTGCGACCCACGGGCCAAATGTGGCCCTTTGCTTGACTTTATCTAGCTCTTAGGGCACCATGCCATCCACTGATACCAATAATAGGGCACTATTCCTTCCAGTAAAACCAATGATGGGACACTGTTTGCTCCCGGTGACACCCCAGTGTTTTCTAATCCCACTGGCCACAGTCCGGCCCCTCTAAAGCCTCAAGGACCCTTGCTATAGTGTATACTACAAAAAAAACTACTCTGCAGTGCACCGCTAAAGTGTTCAGGTTTGGCTTGAAGAAAAGGGGGCAACCATATGTACAGCAGATCTCAGAAAGGGAAAAGGAAATGCAACAGACAAAGCCAGTCAGGTGTACTGCAGTCCAAGGAGCATGCTGATAAGAGGAGAGAGCAAAGAGACAGAGATAAGCTTGCTGATTATTTTTAAGATTGCTGGACTTTTTCTGGCCACTTCGTAACCGCTAGAAGCTGAAAGCGAGCATCTTCGGTAATCTGAGGTGCTCAGTTACACACAGGGAAATCCTCTAACTTGCAAGCATACACCATCTCTTCCTTGCTTTGGAGCAGAGGAAAGGATCCAACTTCCGTGCGTGGTCAGGTTCACCTTTCGTGCACTTTTGAAGACCGAGCATTTTACACATTTTAACTGTAAACTTATGGTGGTAAGTCTTTTAATTTGTGGTTTCTTGTTGTGTTTAAAATGTAGAAGTCCTGATGGAGATCCAACCCCTTGGTGTTATGTGATGAAAGATAACCATTTGTCCTGGGAGCACTGCCCTGTCCGTGTATGTAGTAAGTATGCACATTGTTGTTTCTTCTCTAGGGTAACAATCTGCTCTAAATTCATATTCTATATATTTTATTCATATTCTTGCAATCTAATATTTCATATACAAACAAGGCCATGCCAGGGGCAGATGGCATTTTTGGCACCCCCCGGTTGTTGGTTGCTAGGAAGCTGCATAGCATCTTTGGATGCCAGTGTCATTGGCTGCTAGGACGCAAGTGGCCGGCTGCACAGCATCATTGTTATGGTGCAGGCGGCTGGGCCACCCAGCATCATTGGTCATTATGGTGCAATTGACTATCTGCACCATATCAACCAATGATGCTCTGGGCCTGGGGCAATAGTCTAGTAGTGAATAAAAATTTTTCGTTTTTGGGTTTAAAGCGGTGGTTCACCCACACCACCAAAAAAAAAAAAAAATATTAAAAGCCAGCAGCTACAAATACTGCAGCTGCTGACTTTTAATACATGGCCACTTACCTGTCCCAGGGTCCAGCGATGTCGGCAGGGGACGCCGAGAACCCACTTGGTTCTCGGCAGCTGCCGCCGCCATCCTAGGTGAGGGAATCAGGAAGTGAAGCGTTGCGGCTTCACTTCCCGGTTCCCTACTGCGCATGCGCGAGTCGTGCTGCGCCTCCCTAGTGGTCCCCGCTCTCTCCTGGGAGCTGTGTGTTCCCAGGAGACAGCACGGTGGGGACGGGAAGAGGCATAGACTCCCATGGTAGTCTATGCCGGAAGTGGGTGCAAATACCTGTCTTAGACAGGTATCTGCACCCCCTTCCCACTGAAAGGTGTCAAATGTGACACCGGAGGGGGGGAGGGTTCCGAAAAGGGGAAGTTCCATTTTGTGTGGAACTCCGCTTTAAGCCCTTTAAGTGCAACGTGCAGTAATTTACGCAACACATGAAATTGCATGAGCCATGGCAATTAATCAACACATTAGTGGGTATATGGTAGAGGATAAATAGCTGTAATAAATATACCCAGATCATAAACTGCTAAAAAGGCATATGTCATCTCACAATGGATGCATAGGGGTTTACTAAAAATGTAAAGTGCAAAATCTGGTGCAATTCTGCATGGAAACCAATCAGCTTCCAGGTTTCATTGTCAAAGTTTAACTGAACAAGCTGAAGTTAGAAGCTGATTGGTTACCATGCACAGCTGCCCCAAATTTTGCACTCCAGTTTTAGTACATCTCCCCCATAATTAGTGGTCATCCATTAGATAAATCAATGATTTAGAATCAAATTTTTTTTGAGTGCCCCTGCAACGTGCTGTTTATCTAATTAACCTGAATACTATGGACAAGGGTTAAAAAATAATAGTAGATAAACAAATAATATCATTAAATCTTAAATCTGAAAACAAAACCTAAATTTTAGAAAAACTAATAGGCAGTCTTTATCATCCTTAAAAAGTTCATTAAGATATCATGATATTGATAAGTACAACATTGGGGAAAATTTACTAATTAGTGATTTTATTAATATGTTTAATTCTTTCACTATTGTAATCTATCATATTTTCTAGATATTGTGCATACAGTGCACTTTTTAAGCCCTATACTAGGAAGTATGTGTTTTACAAAGCAGAATGTTCCTTTATTAAAACATAGGCATGATACAAAATCACAAAGATGGAAATGAGCAAAATAATATGACATACACTGACAATAAGTGCGAAGCATAGTCATCATAATATGGCACATACAAAAACAGGGTGTAATATAAAAACCCAACAGCAGCTTTGCCCATTCACTAAAAACAGTAAAGAATTACTGTGACAGAGTATAGCAGTCACTCTAACAGATGGTGTATACGAGGAGGGACAAACTCCCTATGCGGTCCATGGCTGCCACACCCTATCAAACTTCTTCGGGTAATTCCTATTAATATATGTCAATTTATACATGGGAAGAGCTGCATTAATAGACTTTTCCCAGGAAGCTATGGAGGAAGGGAACGGTAATTCCATTTGTTAATGATTTCTCTTTTATCATAGTATAAGAAGTAAGAGATTAATAATTTAATACATCTAGGCCTTTGGTCATCCTCTTGGATACCTAATAGAATCAATTCAGGGGTAGTCGGAAGGGCCAGCTGGAGATGAACATTCATGAGTTCAACCACCTCTCCCCAGAAACTAACTACCCCCAGACAGCTCCAGAACATATGAAGATATGTACCTACATCTTCCCCACAGCGGGTACATTCCGCAGACTTCTGGGGATATATTCTATGTAGTCTCAGAAATGTGTTGTACACCCTGTGTAAAAATTTAATTTGGATCAATTTATCCCAAGAAGAAATTAGTAATTTGGTACTGTCCTCGAGACATGCCTCCCAATCTTCTCTGTCAAGGTCAGGTAAGTCAGCCTTCCACTGATCCCACAAACGCTCCATCTTAGGGAAGTTGACACTAAGCAAATCAAAGTAAAGAACAGGCAAGGGTTTAGACAATGTATCTTGGGCCAGCAGTTCCTCAATAGGGTCCATAGCAAGGTACAGTGAAACAGAAAACTGAGCTTGCACCGCATGGCGCAACAAAGTAACGAAAAATCATCTACCTTGGCAATTTAAATTTGGCCCTTATTTCTGCAAAAGAAAGAAGTTTACCTGCTACAAATATGTCACGCAGATTCTTAATCCCATATCTAACCCAAAGCCCAGGATCGGGGATGGAGCAAAGATGTGGAAGATTTGGGTTGCCCCACAACGGGTTAAAGGGAGACCATCTATTGGGTTTGTGGAATCTGCTCCTAGCTACCCCCCATACTTTAAGAGTGGTCTTAGTAGAACATGGCAAGATGAGAGGAAGTATGTGTTTTAATGTAAACACTCAGAAATGTTCTCGGTTTGTATTTTTGCAGCTGATAAAGGTCGGAAATTTCAGATGGAAGATAAATCTGCAACCACCACATTTGCCAAACTGAAGTGCGGGAAAAGACATGACAAGCGTGTCGCGCTGCGAGGCCGAATTCTGGGTGGTCTTTCAGCACTTCCAGGATCTCACCCCTGGCTGGCCGCTATATACATTGGGGAAAATTTCTGCTCTGGCACACTTGTAATGCCTTGCTGGGTGGTGTCAGCCGCTCACTGCTTCGCGAACAGGTACGTTGAGTATTTAGAAGGATTATACAGGTGTAATAGAGATTTAGCTACCAAGTTAAGCCTATTGCCAGGACTGGTTATACCATAGAACTCAAACCAAAAGAAAACAATAGGAAAGGGAAGAAATAGAGCTTCCTATTTTTTTTTTTGTATTGCTATCTATGTCCACATTTGATAGATTTCACCTTTGAAACTTTCTGTTCTGGGTTATGTAAAAAACTTTTCTACTTTCTATAGCACATTCTCCCCCTGGAAGTATAGGTGCGCCTCCGATAAAACCACTTTAGTGACCAAAACCTAAAAAGCATGGAAACCCACAGTAGCCAGTCAAAATTTTATTTTACATTATTATTATTATTATTATTATACGAGATTTATATAGCGCCAACAGTTTACTCAGCGCTTTACAATGTATAAGGGGGACAACACAATTACAGTACAATACAAAAGGTACAGGAGGGCCCTGCTCGTAGAGCTTACATTCTAAAAGGGAGGGGGTGGTGGTACAAAAGGTAATTTACATGAGCCAACCCTGTTCAGCATGGGCCTTAATTATTACATGTGACCTTTTTCTGCTTTCCCCATTGCACTCTTTAGTATCTTTATTGCTTGTAAGTGGAGCTTGTGAAGGAGTTACATGTGATTTGGCCTTCAGAAGAAGGTTCTGCTTGAGTTTCTAGAAGACCAGGTGGTTGAGGAACTGCTTTACAGCAGCTAATATCAAGTTTTGAGATGCACTGCTTTTTCATATGCTGCACACTAAGTAGCTAGCTGGCTGTATGTTCCCCTGTAGAGCACATCAGACAGTGAGGATCAGGGCAACCTCACTTGCTGAAAATCTCTACTAGGGATGAGCCGAACACCCCCCGGTTCGGTTCGCACCAGAACCCGCGAACGGACCGCAAGTTCGCACGAACGTTAGAACCCCATTGACGTCTATGGGACTCGAACGTTCGAAATCAAAAGTGCTCATTTTAAAGGCTAATTTGCATGGTATTGTCCTAAAAAGGGTTTGGGGACCCGGGTCCTACCCCAGGGGACATGTATCAATGCAAAAAAAAACTTTTAAAAACGGCCGTTTTTTCGGGAGCAGTGATTTTAATGATGCTTAAAGTAAAAAAAAAAAAGTGAAATATTCCTTTAAATATCGTACCTGGGGGGTGTCTATAGTATGCCTGTAAAGTGACGCGTGTTTCCCATGTTTAGAACAGTCCCTGCACCAAATGTCATTTTTAAAGGAAAAAATCTCATTTAAAACTGCTTGCGGGTTTAATGTCATGTCGGGTCCTGGCAATATGGATGAAAATCAGTGAGACAAACGGCATGGGTACCCCCCAGTCCATTACCAGGCCCTTTGGGTCTTGTATGGATATTAAGGGGAACCCCGCACCCAAATTAAAATAAGGAAAGGTCCCTATATACTCTGAACAGCAGTATACAGGCGGTGCAAACAAGACAGGGACTGTAGGTTTGTTGTTAAGTAGAATCTCTTTGTAATTTTGAACATTTTTAATGTGTTTAGCTCCAGCCAAAAAATCTTTTCTAAGCTTTTTGGAAAACATAGGGAAGGGTTATCACCCCTGTGACATTTGTTTTGCGTCTTTCCTCCTCTTCAGAAGATTTCACCTCACTTTTTTGTCCCAATGAAAAATGTTTTTTGAAAATTTGGGTTTTTTTGTGGAACAAGGATTGGAAAGCATCAGTGGAAAGGAGAAATTGTTTTCCCATATTAACTCTTACATGAGAGAATTTCCCTTCCTATGGGTAGATTTCATCTCACTTCCTGTTGTCTCCTTCCGTTTGCAAGTAGGAGTCGTTTGTAAGTTAGATGTTTGAAAGTAGGGTCCTGCCCTATATACTCAGCAGAAATTTGGGCCTTAGGTGTTGCTGTGGCCAAAACACTGTAAGCCCTCACAGGGCCCTGCTGTGAAATATTAGATCAAGAATTGTAATTACATGCCCCTGTTGAACAGGAGCTGAAAAATTAGGCCTTAGGCACTGGTGCTGGTGCCACAACACTGCAACCCCTCACAGACACTCTAGTTGGAAGGCAGGAACGAGCACTGCTGCAAAGTATTGCATCAAAAATTGTAATTACACGCCCCTGTTAGACAGGGGCAGAAAAATTGGGCCTTAGGCACTGGTGCTGGTGCCACAACACTGCAACCCCTCACAGACACTCTAGTTGGAACGCAGGAACGAGCACTGCTGCAAAGTATTGCATCAAAAATTGTAATTACACGCCCCTGTTAGACAGGGGCAGAAAAATTGGGCCTTAGGCACTGGTGCTGGTGCCACAACACTGCAACCCCTCACAGACACTCTAGTTGGAATGCAGGAACGAGCCGTGCTGCAAAGTATTACATCAAAAATTGTAATTACACGCCCCTGTGGTGGCGCCCAGAACCAAAAATGTTCTTACAAGCTATCAGCGTGATGATTGAGGAGGAAGAGGATAATTACTCAGGGATAATCACTCAGCATCAGCATAGGCAGTCTTTGAAGGGATCTGAAAAAAATTATTCAGTTACATCAGCATCAGGTGCTTGGTAGCTGGTGGTGATCCAAGACTGATTCATTTTTATGAAGGTCAGCCGATCGACCGAGTCAGTGGACAGACGCACCCTGTGATCGGTTACCACGCCTCCAGCAGCACTGAATGTACGTTCCGAAAGAACGCTGGATGCAGGACAGGCCAGTAGCTCAATTGCATACTGTGCAAGCTCTGGCCAGTGATCCATCCTCAAGACCCAGTAACCCAGAGGATTTTCGGTGGGAAAGGTGTCCAAGTCTGATCTTGCCCCTAGGTATTCCTGCACCATGTAAAACAGACGCTGGCGATGGTTGCTGGAACCGATCATACCTTGGGGCTGCGGACCAAAAAATTGTCTGAACGCATCGGTCAGACGGCCACCTTCTCCACCGCTCCTTCTTTGACTGACCGAAGCCTCAGCAACACGTTGTCCAGAAACAGGAGTTTGTAACCTCCCAGTCTCTGGGAACGCGTTGCACAGACCTTTCTGCAAGGCCTCCCGAAGATGTTTCATCCTCTGCTCCCTCTGCGATGGCAAGATAAGGTCCGCAACCTTACCCTTGTAACGTGGATCAAGGAGGGTTGCCAGCCAGTATTGGTCCTTCTCCTTGATACCACGAATACGAGGATCCTTACGCAGGCTTTGCAGGATCAGGGAGGCCATGCAGCGTAGGTTTGCTGAGGCATTCGGTCCGGAGTCCTCTGGGTCACTAAGGACAACAACGTCCGCAGCCACCTCCTCCCAGCCACGTACAAGTCCATGTGTTCCTTGGGACTGATCCCTTAAAGACTGCTGATGCTGAGTGCCAGGCTCCACCTCCATACTGACACAATCTTCCTCCTCCTCCTCCTCCTCCTCCTCGTCCTCTTCCTGTGTGATCGGCGGGCACGCAGGAACACTGTCTGGATAAAGGGGGCCTTGAGAGCTAAGGAAGTCCTCCTCTTCCTGCCTCTGTTCTGCCTCAAGTGCCCTGTCCATTATTCCACGCAGCGTGTGCTCCAACAGGTGGACAAGGGGGACAGTGTCACTGATGCATGCACTGTCAGTGCTCACCATCCTCGTGGCCTCCTCGAATGGTGACAGGACAGTGCATGCATCCCTGATCATGGCCCACTGGCGTGGGGAAAAAAAACCAAGGTCCCCTGACCCTGTCCTGGTGCCATAGTCGCACAGGTACTCATTGATGGCCCTCTGCTGCGTGTGCAGCCGCTGCAGCATGGCCAACGTCGAGTTCCACCTGGTGGGCATGTCACAGATTAGGCGGTTCTTGGGCAGGTTAAACTCCTTTTGGAGGTCCGTCAGCCGAGCACTGGCATTATATGACCGGCGGAAATGCACACAGACTTTCCTGGCCTGCCTCAGGACATCCTGTAAGCCCGGGTACCTGCCCAAGAACCGCTGCACCACCAAGTTAAGGACGTGAGCCAAACAGGGCACATGGGTCAGTTGTCCCTGTCGGAGGGCAGAGAGGAGGTTGGTGCCATTGTCGCAAACCACCATTCCTGCCTTAAGTTGGCGTGGCGTCAACCACCTCTGAACCTGCCCCTGCAGAGCTGACAGAACCTCTGCCCCAGTGTGGCTCCTGTCCCCCAAGCACACCAGCTCAAGCACCGCATGGCATCTTTTGGCCTGCGTACTTGCGTAGCCCCTTGAACGCCTACGGAGCACCGCTGGTTCCGAGGAAGAGGCCATGGAGGAAGAAGAAGAGGAGGGGGTGGAGGAGAGAGGTGTGTCACAATCAGCATTTTGGAGGCGTGGTGGCGGAACAACCTCCAACACTACTGCACCTTGTCCTGCATCCTTCCCAGCTGCCAGCAGAGTCACCCAATGCGCCGTGAAACTTAAGTAACGTCCCTGTCCATGCCTGCTGGACCATGAGTCAGCGGTAATATGCACCTTACCGCTGACCGCCCTGTCCAGCGAGGCATGGACATTGCCTTCCACATGCCGGTAGAGAGCCGGAATCGCCTTCCGTGAGAAAAAGTGGCGTTTGGGTACCTGCCACTGAGGAACCGCACATTCCACAAACTCACGGAAGGGGGCAGAGTCTACCAACTGAAAAGGCAGCAGTTGAAGTGCTAGCAATTTTGCCAAGCTAGCATTCAACCGCTGGGCATGTGGATGGCTGGGAGCAAACTTCTTTCGGCGGTGCAGCAGCTGGGGCAGGGAAATTTGCCTGGTACAATCTGACGTCGGTGTACCAAAAGCAGATTGCCCACAAGTACTTGGCTGTGACACACCTAATTCTACACCTTCATTCCTCTCACTGCAGGTCTCAGAGAGGACTGAAGGTCTAGTGGGGTTGGAAATCTCAGCTGATGAGGAGCAAGGAGAGATCCTCTTTGTTCTTTGGTGTGGGTCTTTCAGATACGCTTGCCAACGAACTGCATGGCAGGTCAACATATGTCTGGTCAAGCATGTGGTACCCAAGCGGGAGATGTTTTGGCCACGCGAGATACGCTTGAGACATATGTTGCAAATAGCAGCGGTGCGATCTGATGCACTCGTCTCAAAAAAGGCCCACACCAAAGAACTTTTTGAATAACGCGCAGAGACTGCAGCGCCCTGCACATGTGGAGCTTTGGGGTGTGATGCAGTCAATGTGCTGCCCTTAGGCTGGCCCCTGGAGGGCATCCTGCCTCGTTGGTGATGTGCCGCCTCCTCCTCCTCCTCCTCCTCCTCTCTCCTATCAGGCACCCACGTTGAGTCAGTGACCTCATCATCCCCTCCCTCCTCATCACTGGAGCAAACCTGGCAGTATGCTGCAGCAGGGGGAGCATGACTGCCAGATTGCTGTCCTTCTTGGGCACCCCCTCTGTCCGTGCTCATGTTACTGCCTTCATCGAGCTCAGTATCATCATCAGAGCCTTCCAAACGCTGGGCATCCTCCTGGAGCATGTACCCAACACTGTGGTCAAACAGTTCGAGGGAATCCTCATGAGGACATGGTGGAGCTAGGGAAGGAGTCACTGATGACATTGAGCTGAGGGAAGAGGCCGCTGCTTTGCCAGACAAAGCACCCTGGGCATGGGTGAGAGAGGATGAGGAGGATGAGGACGGCTTGGTCATCCACTCGACCAAGTCTTCCGCATGTTGCGGCTCAACACGGCCAGCTGCCGAAAAAAAGGCCAAGCGTGTCCCATGGCCACGTGCTGATGAGGATGCACCGTCTCCACGACCAGCACTAGACACAGAGCCTGCTTGCCCTCTCTTATTGGCTTGTGACTGTCTGCCTCTCCTTCTTGGCCTTCCAGACATACTAATGGCCTGTAGCTGCACTAAGCTGGGATAGAACACCTGTAATTTTCTTCAGGTAGCTTTATATACTGTAACCAGACAAGCCTGCCTGTCAGTAGGAAGATAACAGGAACGGATCTAGCTGAACACTGTGAGCAGGACACACTGTACTAAATGTAAATAGTCTAGCTGCCTGACCGTGGTACTAATAGGATCAAAAAGAACACCTGTAATTTTCTTCAGGTAGCTTTATATACTGTAACCAGACAAGCCTGCCTGTCAGTAGGAAGATAACAGGAACGGATCTAGCTGAACACTGTGAGCAGGACGCACTGCACTGAATGTAAATAGCAGGAACGGATCTAGCTGAACACTGTGAGCAGGACGCACTGCACTGAATGTAAATAGCAGGAACGGATCTAGCTGAACACTGTGAGCAGGACGCACTGCACTGAATGTAAATAGCAGGAACGGATCTAGCTGAACACTGTGAGCAGGACGCACTGCA
Source organism: Lithobates septentrionalis (assembly GCA_037952835.1). Classification (NCBI taxonomy): domain Eukaryota; kingdom Metazoa; phylum Chordata; class Amphibia; order Anura; family Ranidae; genus Lithobates; species Lithobates septentrionalis. The sequence continues at coordinate 7,912,624 of JBBDGP010000393.1, read as the reverse complement.
CTGAATGTAAATAGCAGGAACGGATCTAGCTGAACACTGTGAGCAGGACGCACTGCACTGAATGTAAATAGCAGGAACGGATCTAGCTGAACACTGTGAGCAGGACGCACTGCACTGAATGTAAATAGCAGGAACGGATCTAGCTGAACACTGTGAGCAGGACGCACTGCACTGAATGTAAATAGCAGGAACGGATCTAGCTGAACACTGTGAGCAGGACGCACTGCACTGAATGTAAATAGCAGGAACGGATCTAGCTGAACACTGTGAGCAGGACGCACTGCACTGAATGTAAATAGCAGGAACGGATCTAGCTGAACACTGTGAGCAGGACGCACTGCACTGAATGTAAATAGCAGGAACGGATCTAGCTGAACACTGTGAGCAGGACGCACTGCACTGAATGTAAATAGCAGGAACGGATCTAGCTGAACACTGTGAGCAGGACGCACTGCACTGAATGTAAATAGCAGGAACGGATCTAGCTGAACACTGTGAGCAGGACGCACTGCACTGAATGTAAATAGCAGGAACGGATCTAGCTGAACACTGTGAGCAGGACGCACTGCACTGAATGTAAATAGCAGGAACGGATCTAGCTGAACACTGTGAGCAGGACGCACTGCACTGAATGTAAATAGCAGGAACGGATCTAGCTGAACACTGTGAGCAGGACGCACTGCACTGAATGTAAATAGCAGGAACGGATCTAGCTGAACACTGTGAGCAGGACACACTGCACTAAATAGTCTAGATAGAAGATAACAGGAACGGATCTAGCTAAACTGAATACAGTGTATATATATATATATGCAACACCTGGGATGCATATATATACACAATACACTGTAAGTGCAGCTAACTGACTGACTGTTCTGCCTAATCTATCTAACTCAAATCAAATGACACTGTCTCTCTCTCTCTCTATCTCTCAGCACACCGGAACACACACTACACAGGGCCGCCGTGCAGGCGGCCTTATATAGTGTGGGGTGTGTACTAAATCCCCTGAGCCATAATTGGCCAAAGCCACCCTGGCTTTGGCCAATTACAGCTCTCTCTACTGACGGCGCTGTGATTGGCCAAGCATGCGGGTCATAGTGCATGCTTGGCCAATCATCAGCCAGCAATGCACTGCGATGCCGCAGTGAATTATGGGCCGTGACGCGCCACACGAATTTGGCGCGAACGGCCCATATCGTTCGCAATTCGACGGACGGTCGAACAGCCGATGTTCGAGTCGAACATGGGTTCGACTCGAACACGAAGCTCATCCCTAATCTCTACCAATGAAAGGTGGGACAGGTTGGCGTCACTCATAGTAAATGCTAGCCACCAATAAAGAACCTATAAAAGGTACCCACTAGGACTGGAACAAAGGAGCATCTGCCAGTCTCAATTTGCATAACGATACATGGTTAGAGACATCTGTTGATTTTCTCATGCATATGAATATCACTGCAACAGCCATGCAGATGAATACGTACAATAACAGATATGACCTGTCATGGCTTACTGTTTGTAGAATATTAATTATAGACTTTGAATGAAAATTAGGTCTGGGAATCGGGCTATAGACTGTAAACAGAAGAATGAGGGGTGTAGTGATAACATTTTTGATAAATTTGTGTCATAATGTCCATAGGTGATGTTCACAATAAGTAGAAAAAAAGGGTAAATGGGACTTTCAAGGTGCTAGCAGTATCAACCCCTGGGAAAAAATACATACAACTGTTAAAATTTTGTATCTTTTATTAATACACACATAATCTAAGGACTACTGCTAAAACCATGCAGTTGAGCCATGTTTTTACTACTCCTCAACCAATCACCCTTTAGCTGTAAAGGCAGTGGCTGGGGTGTACACATGCTGCAGCAGCACTCATACCCCTTGTCGCATTCTCCAGAAACTACTTTACATTTCTTTTAACGGGAACCAAAAGAGGATGGCTATTAACCCTAACCAATGCTCCTATCTGTGCTAATTTCTGTTCTGCATGCCTTGGGATTTTGTTGTGCATTAATTCTGATATCTCAGAATAGTTCCTGCATTGATCACACACCAAAATAATTCTCACCCAAATGCAATAATAGAATATATGGTGTCTATCTATACAAGAATAGTAATGGAATTCAGAGGGAGTACTATCCACATCATACATCTAATGTCATGCCATTTATTAGCTGCCTTGTTCCTTGAAAATCTCAATTGTCTAGGTCTATAAAACTTGTTCAAAATTGCATTCTACAAAAAAAGATTTTATAGCAGGGCCTCCCTGCGTTATTGCCCAGAATGATAAGTCATCCACATAAAATTAGAAATTTACTATAGGTATCCAAAGAAGAACAAGTGCTGCTTTTGCCAGGGTGCCTTAGTGTGTCAACATGATCGGCCACAATTCTAGATTTTTGTGGCATAGGTACCCTGGCCTTCTACTTGGGGACAGGGTCAGGACCTTGCCAGGAGTAGTTATTCTGGTTGATTGATAGAGATCTATTGATTTCACACAAAGTTTGGCCTTGTTGAACTTTTCTCTTCTACCACTAGGTGGCTGGGTACTTGGTGGTACTAGATATGAGAAGGGCAACCCAAGGTCAGGTTATGGGTATGTGGGGTATCTCAGCCAATGGGCAGGGGTTTTCTTGAATCCCTTGGCCTGCTGGGAGAACCTATATATTTGGGTGGAGTCAGGTGATCGAGGTTGTATGCCACCTGGACGGCTGTCTGGGTGGACCTGTGTCGTATTGCCCAGGCTGCTAGGCCAGAGATTGGGCCTATCCTGGGCACATCTGACTGTTTTGCTTCTGAATAGGTCCTCAGACAGCCTGAGAGCAGCCAGGGTTGGGATTGCGGCTTGAAGTCCAACCAAAAGTGATGGTTCTGCCAGCCGGAGAACCTGTCGTGGTCGGAGATAGAGGGGAAGATGTCGCCAGTAGGGGACTATCTGCCTTATTACCAGGGACCACAGTGAGTAACTGAAGAAAGTACCGGAGTAGTATTCTCACCAGACCGGGATGGTGAAGAATCTGGAAACTTCAGTGGGAATCAAGCCAGGGACCCAGCAAGTGGTGGTGACGCTTGCAGAGCAGCCTTGTGTGTCAAACCAAGGACCAAACGGGCCAGTGTGGGTGAAGCTTGAGAGGTATCTAGAGTGCCAAGCTAGGGACCCAGCAGAGAAGATACCACTGTAAAGATTGGAGGAGCTCAAGGGATTCAGTGGCAGTGAATCAGTGGGTCTAGTGAGAGACTGGGAGCTCAGTGTATGAAAGAACTACAAGGAGAAGTTGTAGTGAAGCTGAAAGAGCTGTTACGCTTTGTGTTAGGAACCGTTAGACTGTTGCTATAGGAGACAGCATTCCTGCACGTGCAGATGTGGCTTCTTGCTGGAGGCCTTTCCCTGCATGGCTGTCCTCCTATTGAAGTCTCAGAGTCTGCTAATTGAGTTTGCAACTATCTACAGGTGTCCTGGCCCTAACCCCCTCTCCCCCTAAAAATATAAAAAGGACTGTTAAGAGAAATAAAACCTCTTTTACATCCAAGAAGTGTCTGGCGCTCAATGACTTTCACTATCTTTGCATCCACTATGCCTCACAACCCACTACATACAAAAGGATGTCAGCTATCCCTGGCCCTAGATGTTCTCATCCGACCAAAGGAGGCCTAGGACCTTGCTACACTTATTTCTCTTTCTCTGACTCTTGTATCAGAGCAATGTTTCTCTTTAGTACCCAGCATCTGGATCTGGGTAATGTCATTTCTATTTCTGGTGACTAAATGGAGCTCGCTGTGCTGGGCCCCAGCAAAAAAATCAAGGCTCTGTGCAGGCCACAGCCAGCTCCTGAGTGCTCACTTATCCTTCAAGGCAGACCTCTGATGTGTACTAGATTTGAGGGGGACGGGTATTGATTTACTACAAATCACCACCAACCCCCATGGCAGCACTCTTCCTTCACTGCACTACATCCCTGACAGGCTTCAGCCTTAAAGTAAAACATTAGTCAGGCCAGTGGCGGAATTACCAGGGTCGCAACAGTCGCAGTTGCGACTGGGCCCGGCATTCAGCCACTGTGGGGGGGCCCAGCGGGGTTGATCTTCACACACGACTCTGAGCGGAGATCGTGTGTCATAGATTAATAGCACAGAGAGACTCCGGCGGCATTAATGTTCTATTTGTCGGTCCTCTCTGGCACAGATGAGAGAGGACACACAGCTGATCTCACTGCTCCCCCTTCTCCCCCCTCCCCTCTCCTCTGTGCTCCGTGGGAAATGTGAGCTATTTAGCTTCACACTTGACTGCCAGCGGAGCACAGAAGAGAGGGGAGGGGGGAGAAGGGGGACAATGGCGACCCTAGGGGGGGGCCAGAGGGGGCCCTGACCCCCCCAACATTATGCTGGGCCCCACCATGTGCCCCCCCCAAAAAAAAAATTTTTTTTTTTTTATTTTTTTACAAAAAGGCAATTTCTTTCTTTTTGTTTGTATTCATATCGGTTGTGCCGCATCTTACTCGGGCCAACGCTGGGGTAACACAGTTTCTATTGAGAGGGAGAACGTCCCCAGTCAGCTCCTGCGGGTGATTCCTCCCCCCTCCCTCTGCTCGCTGACACTGCATAATGCGAGCACTCACACAACCATGGCCGCCCGATCTGCTCCTTTCCCTGCATCCTCATTGGCAGGGAGAAGAGCGAGTTGCAGGAAGGACTCCACCAGGACTCTCAGTTACTGAAAAAACAGACTGATTTCTCCCGTCCTTAGGACAGGAGAACCAGCCTGTAAAATTCCAAGAAATGCCAGACCAGCGCTGTCAATAGCAGGGGCAGGACAGCAAGAGGGGGCTGGGGAACCCCACAGTGAAAGAACACCAGGGCCGGGTAGCAAGACAACCTTTGCAACCCTGATAGTTCTCCCACTGCTTTGGACCCTTATATTTTCTTGGTATGCTGGTGACATATCTCTTGTTCTCTGTCACCCTGGGGGGGGGGGGGGGCCCAATACAGTAGGAAGGGAGCTCACTGTAGAACATGTAAAAGGGCTGTTGTGGGATCGTAGTAAAGGGGTAAAGGGCCCCAGGATAGATACAATATATCTATCTATCTATCTGCATTTTATATTGCCCCCCTATTTTTGTCCCTGTCCCCCCATGTGCCCCCCCTAAATATGAAAGCTGGAGACACCACTGAAGGGGGAGCAGTGAGATCAGCTGTGTGTCCTCCTCTCTCATCTGTGCCAGAGAGGACCGACAAATAGAACATTAATGCCGCCGCCGGTGTCTCTCTGTGCTATTAATCTATGACACACGATCTCTGTTTAGAGCTGTGCTGTCCTGAGAAGGCAGACAGCACTGATAGAAATTAATAGCAGGGACTGATGAGCACTAATAGAAGGCACTGATGAGCACTGATAGAAGGCACTGATGAGCACTGATAGAAGGCACTGATGAGCACTGATAGAAGGCACTGATGAGCACTGATAGAAGGCACTGATGAGCACTGATAGACGGCACTGATGAGCACTGATAGACGGCACTGATGAGCACTGATAGACGGCACTGATGAGCACTGATAGACGGCACTGATGAGCACTGATAGACGGCACTGATGAGCACTGATAGACGGCACTGATGAGCACTGATAGACGGCACTGATGAGCACTGATAGACGGCACTGATGAGCACTGATAGACGGCACTGATGAGCACTGATAGACGGCACTGATGAGCACTGATAGACGGCACTGATGAGCACTGATAGACGGCACTGATGAGCACTGATAGAAGGCACTGATGAGCACTGATAGAAGGCACTGATGGGCACTGATAGACGGCACTGATGGGCACTGATAGACGGCACTGATGGGCACTGATAGACGGCACTGATGGGCACTGATAGACGGCACTGATGGGCACTGATAGGAGGCACTGATGGGCACTGATAGGAGGCACTGATGGGCACTGATAGGAGGCACTGATGGGCACTGATGGGCACTGATAGGAGGCACCGATGGGCACTGATAGGAGGCACCGATGGGCACTGATAGGAGGCACCGATGGGCACTGATAGGAGGCACCGATGGGCACTGATAGGAGGCACCGATGGGCACTGATAGGAGGCACCGATGGGCACTGATAGGAGGCACCGATGGGCACTGATAGGAGGCACAGATGGGCACTGATAGGAGGCACAGATGGGCACTGATAGGAGGCACCGATGGGCACTGATAGGAGGCACAGATGGGCACTGATAGGCCACATTGATGAGCATTGATAGGCAGCACTGATAGGAGGCACTAATGTGCACTGAAAGGCTGCACTGATAGGTGGCATTGACGGGCACTGAAGAACACTGATAGGCAGAACTCAGGCAGTATTGATGGGCTTTGATGGACAGAATTGAAGAGTACTGATAGGTGGCACTGATGGACGCAGTTAGGTGGCATTAATGAGCACTGATAGGTGGTGCTGATAGGCAGAATTGATGGGCACTAATAGGCAGCATTAATGAGCACTGATAGGTAACACTTGCAGGTGGAAGTGATGGGCACTGATAGGCGGCACTGATGGGCACTGATGATTGGGGCACTGATTATCAGTGTAAACAATTTACTGACATTCTTGACAGTTAATGGCAGTCCTTTCCTAACACAAACACAGCGTGTGAGGAAAGGGCTGTGGATAACCAGTCTGTTTACATGTAATCAGCTGATCACATGGTAAAGGGCCGATGTGATTGCGCTGGATGCATGTCCCAGGGGTCATGTGGGAAGCACGGTTTTGGGAGGATGTCCATGGACACCCTCCCAAAATTGGAAGCCGGGGCTTGGGTGGAAGGGGGGCCCATCATGGTTTCTTGCACCGGGGCCCTGAAGGTTCTAGTTACGCCTCTGAGTCAGGCTATGGACATTTAAGTCTTTACAAATTCTTTAAATGTGCTTTAAAAGAGGCTCTCACTGACCTCTGTAGCTACAGGCACTGTGCAGCAATTCATCCCACTTCACCTAGGCCCCTTTCACACGAGAGGTTCTATTAGGTTCGCCTGTCCGTTTGTCTTGTGACCCTGATTTGGTCCAGCTTGTCTTCCACGTTATTTATGATGACAGCTTTACTAATAAGTTCCCTGTGGCTGCATGTTTTAAATTGCCTACCCTTTCCAGCCTCTAAGACCTCCTCACATCTTCTACTCTCCTTTACTTGACTTTGCCAGTCAATAGTTAAATCTAAATTCCTTTCCAATGGTTTTCTTAATCCTTCCTGGCCTCACCACCTCCACTTATTCATGCTGCCCCTTCACACAGCTTCAACGTGGCTCTGCGATTCGCTTTACTGTGAGCCTGTTGGCTCACGGTAGTAAGAATGACTCTAGTGCTGGATGGCAGCCTCATCTTTGTTAGATAATACCGGATCATATATAAATAGAAATATCATTGCTGTCACCCTTTGTTTAACTTTGAAGCCACCTACTAATGCCAAGACAGACAGCTCAGATTTCAGACTTCACTGGCTGCAAGCTTGCCCCATTTTAGCCACTCACGTGCTAATGAAGCAAGGTTTAGCATGATAGCCCCAGAGCTGACCCTTTCACCCACTTAAACAGTAAAAACAGTAAAAATTGCAATGTAAACCTGCTAGAAAATGTGACTAGTCAATTACCTAGCACAGCAACTCCGTCTTTGCATGTTATAGTAAACTCCTTTTCTAAAAGTGTCCTAATGCTGATCTGCAGCTTTATTGTCACTTTAACAAATTTGTTTGGGCCAAACTGGACTATTTCCCACGTTAACAGGTGCGCTTGCTGGGCGCGTTGTATAAACTGTCTCCAGCCTCAGCTTACATACATTATCCAGCACTGTGTTCTGGCTATGGGACACCAACTTCTCATTCCACACTCAGAGCAAAATTGAGTTGTTCAGCCATTCGTAGGCAGCTTTGTATTTTCTGAATACAAACCTTCCTCTGATTGGAATAAATCCAAACAAAGGATTTTGGATCACAATCCTGGTGTGCAGCCTATTCGTTTTCTTTTACAATCACTTTAAATGCACAAAACAAGGTAATGGGAATATTTTTGTCAAAAATGATTGTTCTTGCCACAAGGTCTCTTTAACAAAAAATAAGCTACAGCAGCTACTTTTATTGTTTCACTTGCAATGCTTTTTTGCTCATTACTGCAGGCCTGAGAGCAAAGTTTATCCTCTTCTCTAAAAAATCATCTCAATGCAGAGCTCAGCTCTTATCGCTGTTGTAGAAGTTCTGGCTAATCGGCAGAGCTTCTCATGGTTCATGAGGTTGGGGGTGGACATTTGCCAGCAGATTAAACACAACTAGAAATGTTCCTTCCACGTGCAGTAATACATGCCTGATGTATTGCTCTTTTAATTAAAAGTACTGTAACTCCACAAGACCAACTGTGCAGAGAAGAAAAGGTAAAATAAGTGACTATAGCTGGAATCTCTGATGTCTTTATCTGCCCTGATTCAGGCACAGACACGGCTTTTTCTGCAAACCTTCAGATAATTAGCTATATTTTGCATTCATGCTTTTTTATGTTGTCTTTAAGTGGCTTAATTTTTTATTCAAAAAACTATAGAAAAATAGGTTACAAAGCACAGATAAACGCATTTATTTGAATCCACACAGGTCTATTCTATAGAATTTTTCAGACTTGTGCAAGAATACAGCTATTTTGTCCTCTACAATTAGATGTCAGCTTTCATTATATAAGCTACTTTTGTGATTTGAATGGTTGCCAATGGACTCGTGTACTCATGTTGAGGAGTCTTTTTTGTTTAGTACCAGTTTACCTTCACTTTAACACCTTCCTGCCCAGCCTATAGAAGATTGATGGCCGGGCGCTCAGAGCGGCAATTGGCGGTGAGCCGTGTCCTTTCTGACACAGCGCAACTATGATCAGGGCAAAGAGTAGGGGTGCGCATCTTCACTGGTCTCACGATTCGATTACGATTATCTGGTTAACGTTTCGATTAGATTCCGCGATGCATCACGATTACCGACGAGCTCCCACTTCCGCTTGGGCCGCTTAGGCGGCCCTTCCACCCTGCAATCTTCTGGGAGACATCACCGTTCCCAAAAGATTGCCCGGCTATGCAGGAAAGCGCAGTGAGACATGCGCACACAGCTGTGAAGCTGCAAGCTGTCACAGCCGGATGCCCACAGTAGTATTGCCAGCGCTGTGGACAGGCAGGGGAGAGAAGGGAGGGTTTGGGTGGCCACGTCGCTGGATTGTATGATAGGTGAGTGTCTATTAAAAGTCAGAAGATGCACTTTTTTTGTAGCTGCTGACTTCTAATAAACAAAAAATTGACTGGAACTCCACTTTGAATTCAAAATAACCTCACTCCCTTAAAAAGTGCACTAATCCGGTGCACTACAGGGTACAGAGATTCACACACACTGCTGCTGGGAGGTCAGAAGGGATAGAATCCACAGATGACAAACAGCCCTGTGAAGTTCCCTGTACTGTCTCTAGGCTGACCAGTGGCAGCTGGTGCTCAAAATTTTTTTGGGGGGAGCAAACAAACTGAAAAATACTGAACCTCCCCCGTCAAACGCAGCCACTTGCGCCCGTCAAACGCAGCCATCACTAACCCCCCCCCCACACACAATGCACGGGCCACCACTGGTGCTGACAGTTCCTTGGCATTCCTGTTTGCACCTTCCAGCACACTAGGAGTTAACAGTGGAATGTGCACAGGATAGCCAGGGACCTGTCAGCACGGAGCAAGAGGTGTAAGGTTACTGTTTTTAAAGTTACTTTCTTTTAATAAATGTTGTGTTACAATGGATGCTGTGCCCCCGCTGTATGTGCTTTTTAAACTATGTCACTTCATACCGAATTTTGCCGTAGTACGATCCCGCTCATGTGACTCCCGGCTTGTCCCGCCCTTCTCCGCTCTCCTGAGTCCTGATGTCAGCGGGGAATTCTCAGTCCTGCCCGCTGACTTTAGTTATCGTATCAGAAGAGAGGCGGGCGGGACTGAATTCCCCGCTGACATCAGGACATCATGAGAGGGGCGGGACGGGCCGGGAGTCACATGAGCGGAATCGTATCGTACTACAGCGAAAAAAAGCACATACAGCGGGGGCACAGCATCCATAGTAACACAACCATTTATTAAAATAGTCATTTTAAAAATACTTTCAGAGCGCTTTCCCGGGAGGGGCGGGGCTAGTAGTCATGACGTCACCCGACATGGATTTTCCGGTCCTTATGCATCGATGCCGCATCGGGGAAACCCGAATCGCGATGCAACGATTAATTTCAGCACCCCTAGCAAAGAGCACATTATGTACTGTAGGCTTTTATCATGTGATCAGCTCTGTCCAATCACAGCTGATCACATATAAACAAAAGCCAGTTATTGGCTGTCACCGTGTCTGAGGAAAGAAAAGCCGATAATCAGCTTTCCAATTACAGGGGACATTTACACTGATAATCAGGGCTGTGATCATTAGTGTCCTGATTAGAAGTGCAGACCATCAGTGCTGCCTTATCAGCGCCCGTCAGTGCTGCCTTATCAGCGCCCGTCAGTGCTGCCTTATCAGCGCCCGTCAGTGCTGCCTTATCAGCGCCCGTCAGTGCTGCCGATCAGTGCAGCCTCATCGGCGCACATCGGGGAAGAAAAATGACTTGTTTTCAAAATTGTATAACAAACTATTTTTTTCAAAGTTTTGGTCTTTTTTGGTTTTAGCAAAAAAAAAAAAAAAAAAAACCCAGTGGTGATTAAATACCACCAAAAGAAAGCTCTGTCTCAAAAAAAAAAAATAAAAAAAAATAAAAAAAAATAAAAGTTTAATTTGGATACAGTGCTGCATGACCTCGCAGTTGTCATTTAAAGTGCAAAGGCGCTGAGAGCTAAAAATTGGCCTGGGCAGGAAGGGGGTGAAAGTGCCCTGTATTGAAGTGGTTAAGGGGGGGGGGTGCCTTCACCTTGAAGGAGTAGATCAGTTTGTGTCCACCACTACAGTTCAAGTTTATTGGAGTATCCCAAGGCTCACCTTCACCCTATCCTATTTTAACAAAATAAAACTATGAAAAGACATGTACAGCCGGTTTGCTGACTCGAGTGACTGTGAACTACCATGTGCCTGGCTGCTGTGTGCCTATCAGGGAATGGAACCTCGGACCAAACAGCCAGACCAAGTCCCGAGTCTGCACTACACCGGAAACCAGGAAGGAACTGAGAAATGTTAAAAAAAAAAAGTTTAAAACCAGTAAATATTATATACTAGGCCTTCCTATCTATTTACTAAGGTTAGCAGCATAAGCATACCTCCCAACATTTTGAGATGGGAATGAGGGACACCTACTAGCAAATGCATGTAGGCATAGGACACGCCCCTGCCACACCCCCATAAAGGAGAATTAACAAAAAAAAAGGTAATTAAATCCACAAGGGCTTTTTTTTTACCACTACTATTCCTTTTATATTGGCTTTTAAAATTTACAAATGCAGCAATTTAGAAATCAGATGAAAGGTTTAGCACTGGGAAACACTTTTTTGAAAGATAAAAAGTGCATTTTATATACAACTATATAGATCAGACCAAAATGAGGGGTAAAGAGGGACATTGCTCCAAATCGGGGACAGTTGGGAGCGATGGCATAAGGACTGCAAGCAGTTAATGTTGATTAAGAGTTTAGTTATGCTTTTGATTTCCTTACAGAACCTCTTACATGACTGCTGAGGTGCAATAAGCCCAGGTCCCAACCATCGCTTGTCATACCTTACCCCTTCTTCCCATCCAATAACAAACCACACATGCAACCATTAACGTTGGAAAGGGCAAGGCCACAGCTTTATTTAAATCAACATTAACATTAACCTTTAGGACCGTGCCAGTCACAGTTGTACTGTGAGCACTCAACTACCAATGTAAAAGGGAGATGAAGGAGGGGCCTGTTCTTACCATCAGTGCCGGACCGGCCGTCAATCTCCCAATTACCATCCGGGCATCAAAGGGTGCCATATTTGCTGGCAAGGTTACCAAAACCGCAACACGCTGTGACATACCATCAAAATTAGGGCGGGTGGGTGGGCAGCTCTTCCATGCTTCCGTCCGAAAAGGACCATAATCCCCTGGGGTGCCAAACTCCTGAGCTCAGGCCCAACCCTTTTCCCCCTTGTACCAATCCTGAGTTATAACAACTTAATGCAACTCCTCCCTGGCCATGCCCCCATCAGTCAGGGCTCTCTTTCCCGATGGGCTCAAGAGGCTCTCATGACTGCTGAGGTGCAATAAGCCCAGGTCCCAACCATCGCTTGTCATACCTTACCCCTTCTTCCCATCCAATAACAAACCACACATGCAACCATTAACGTTGGAAAGGGCAAGGCCACAGCTTTATTTAAATCAACATTAACATTAACCTTTAGGACCGTGCCAGTCACAGTTGTACTGTGAGCACTCAACTACCAATGTAAAAGGGAGATGGAGGGGCCTGTCCTTACCATCAGTGCCGGACCGGCCGTCAATCTCCCAATTACCATCCGGGCATCAAAGGGTGCCATATTTGCTGGCAAGGTTACCAAAACCGCCACCAGCCAGTCAGTGATCCACTGACGGGCGCCCCACCGCAGCCAGCGCCTGTTCCACCCCCCTCTGAAGTCCCAGGTTAAATATGTCCATGCCAATGTCATTGAGATGAACACCATCCCTCCTCAATAAGTCATTGTTGTTTCCCTCCAAATCTTTGTGACGGACAACGCCCCCCCCGATCCTCCGAACAAATTTGGACACCTGGGCGTTGACCTTCCTCCGAAAATTTTCTAAACAGGGTCCCAGAACTTCCCTAGCCCAAATAGAACGAGGGACAATCTCTGACCATACGAAAGTCACACTGGTAAACATTGCAAGGCATTGAGCAATATCACCTTTTATGGCAGCAATTAAATCCACGGACCGGGTGTAACCTACGTCATTCCCGCCGGCGTGAACCACAAGGACGATGTGACCGGACACGCGGGTACGGAGGTGCCAACATTCCCACAGTACCTGATGCCAACGCAGCCCGCGCAGGCCCAACCAGCGAATGCTTGCCACGTTTGAAGAGAGTCCCAAATTTCTCCCATAGTTCCGGATCTCTGCGCGACGAGCCGCCCAGAAGACAAAGGAATCGCCCAGTATCCATACTTGCGTCGGGGGAAAACCTGAAATTAACACAAAAGGTGAGGGCGAACATACAGCGAAAAACGAGACGACTCCCATCTACCCAGCCGCTGAAGTTCCGTATCGGAAAACCCTAAGCCCGAAGCGGCGGTGGCAGCGCCTATGCGAAATGAGTGAGTCGAAAAATCGCCCGCTGGTAAGCCTAGAGCCTCGAGGCAGAAACGAAAAACTTTTAAAAATTGGAAGCGACTCAAAGAGGAGGAGTCAGCGTGCACGAAAAAAGTGGGAGATGGGGGGCGCGCGGAAAGAAAAGGAAAGGCCAGAGACACAGGACAGAATGGGCCGCCACAGTGGTGCAGCACCACTCGGCGGCCCCTGCCAAGGCTGTCAGTCTTCGAGGAGCGCAATAAAATGGTGACACTGCGCTCCGACAGGGCAACATCCTCCGATCGAATACCCCCAGTAGAAGACCTAGATTTTGCAACTAATTCCCCGATGCGAAAAGCCCCAAAAACGCCCATGAGAAAGCTACTCGGAACAGCAAAATCTCAAACTCAGATGAGCACACCTCCGGCAACATGGCCAAAACATCCGATAAAATCTGTAAAGAAATGGGGCGCCTGGAATCAGGCAAATGAGTGATGCGTTTCCAGCCCCTCAATATCCGACGCACTGGAAAGGCTTTTGTGACGTCCCCCCACCCCAGAAGCTGAAACCAAAAGGATAAGGCGGACATAGCCGAAGAGACAGTGGAACCCGACACTCCCTTATCCTGTAACTGGACCAGGTAAGCAAATAGGATTAAACGTCTGTCATCAGGGGATGAAATAGAGAACTCACCGCCCGACGCTTGTGACCACTCGTGCCAGACCCGACAATACGACGCCCACGTCCGCGGAAAGCAGCTCTAACAATCCCCGGAAACGAGGTTCCATAAGTGGGCCGGACAGGGGAGGCCCTCCAGCGAAGCAGACGGAGCCAGGGAACGAAAACGGGGGTACTGTTGGCGGGAAAGAGCATCGGCAATGTCATTAGAAACTCCCGGAACGTGTTTTGCCCTAACATAAATGTTAAATTGCAAACATTTTAAAACCAAAAAACGCAACAGTGACACAACCGGGGGGGAACTGGCCGATTGCTTGTTCACTACCTGCACTACGCTCATATTGTCTGACCAAAAGATCACCTGACGATTGCGCAACTGCTCACCCCAAAGTTCCACTGCTACAATGATCGGGAAAAGCTCCAAAAGGGTGAGATTGCGCAATAAGTCCATGCGGGCCCATGAGGCCGGCCAACATTCCGCAGACCACTCCCCCCGAAAGAAGGCACCGAAACCACAGGAGCCTGCCGCATCAGTGTACAACTCCAGCTGTGAGTTCGGTACCTCCTCCCGCAACCAACAAGACTGACCGTTGTAGGATTGCAAAAAGGTTAGCCAAATATCCAAATCCGCCCGCATGGGCTTGGTGATCCGAACGTGGTGGTGCGGGGCCGTAACGCCCTTCGTGGCCCAAGACAAGCGCCTGCAGAAAGCCCTCCCCATGCGTATGACCCTGCACGCGAATACTAGGTGTCCCAGCAGAGATTGCAGCTGTTTCAGTTGAAGCTTTTTAGACCCTTTCGCCAAACGCACCAGGGATAGAAGCCTGGTCAGCTTCTCCCTCGGCAGGCGAAAGACCATGGCCACTGTGTCAATCTCGATACCCAAAAAGAATAGTACCGTTACTGGACCCTCGGTCTTGTCAACGGACAGTGGGACGGCGAAACGCCGACAAACATCTTGAAAAACAGAGAGTAAGCATTGACACTGCCCACTGTCCGAGGGACCCACAAAAAGGAAATCATCCAAGTAGTGCAGCATGGACTGAGATCCGGCCTCCCGGGCGACTACCCACTCAAGGAAGCTACTAAATAACTCGAAGAAGTAACACGAAATGGCGCAACCCATAGGCAGGCACATATCGAAGAAATAGCTTCCCTGAAAGTAGCAACCCAGGAGGTGGAAACAATCCGGGTGGACCGGGAGAAGGCGGAAAGCGGATTCAATGTCCGCTTTTGCCAAAAGAGCGGAACGCCCTGCTGCCCTGACGAGGTGAAGAGCCTTATCAAATGACGCGTAATGCACCCGCGATTCCTCGCGATCAATTCCGTCGTTGACAGAAGAGCCGGAAGGGTAGGATAAGTGATGAATTAAATGAAATTTACCACTCGCCTTTTTGGGGACCACGCCTAGAGGGGACACCCGCAGGTTGTGAAATGGGGGAAGATCAAAGGGGCCCGCCATGCGCCCCAGTTCCAGCTCTTTCTGGATTTTTTGGGCCACTACGGATTCAAATTCCACTGCCGATTTTAAATTAGCCGACATGGTAGGAGCGTTAGACGGGGAAAACGGTATCCAAAAACCTCGATCCAGGCCATCCTTTAGAATCAGGGCCTCCCTACGAAGGGGGTAACGGTCTAGCCAGGGCAACATCTCTAGGACGTTAACCGGCGTCCTCCAGCTTAGGAAGGTCGGTCTTGGCTCCCGCTCTGGAAAGTGTCTGTTTTCCCTTCCTGAAGCACCGGCTGGAGGGGTGAGCGCCCCCACAGCTAGAGCACTCATGCCTGAAACGACAGGCGGAGTACCACTTACAGTGGCTTTCGTTGAAAAGCCAACAGACACCTTTCTTGGAGGCGGCCGACGCTCCGGATTGAGGAGCGCCGACCGCGGACTGAAAGGACGCCGGCCTATGAGGGCACATTAGCAATAACCATAGGCTACCATCCTGACAGTCGAAACGAAGCTCCTTGCGCGCCGCCATCTTCTGTCTAAACTGGGTATCATACTGGAACCAGCATTGACCCCCATAAACCTTGTACGCTCCCCAGATAAGGTCCAGGTAGCAGAACAAGGAGGTCGCCAACTCTGGGTAACGCTCACAGAGCACACCCGCGTAGGCGCAAAAACCCTGCAGCCAGTTCCCAAATGTTCTAGGAAGCTGCTTGACTTTATCGCCCTGTGTAGCGACGTCCACCCGACGGGATTTGTCGACCGTTTCCCTGTCCGACGGAACTAGAGCGAGGAAATCAACGAAATCCCGACGCCATATTCTTTCCTTCGTCTCCTCCGGTATGTGGGCACCCGTGGGAGCTACCGCCCACAAGGCCCCTCCGGAAGGAGGGGAAAGATTTTCCGCCGCGCCCGAAACGCCCATACTAGAGAGAACCGACCTGACCACCGACACTATACGGTCTTCAGGGCCCGATACGGAATAATCAACAGACCTCCCCCAAATCAGTTCACAATCATACTCACTGATCCTTGGAGGCATCACCGATGGACGATCGATGGGCGAGGCGGTGTCCCATACGACTCCGGGAGACTGCAGGCTGGAACGGCCAGCACCGTGAGGAGCAACGGGGCCGTGTATGTTCGGGCCGTCCCGGCCGACTGATAGATCCAAAGGCGGGGGTCCCTCCCCAGACACTGAAGGGGCCCCTTGGCCGAGGGCAGGGACTGTGCAGGAGCGTCTCGGGATTCTGTCCGGCTGATCCGGGGCGGAAGCTGCCGCCAGCCCGGATCCGGAATCTCCCGCCCAGCCGGGCGCAGGGAGACTGGCGTTACCCGCCATGTTGACCGCGTAGGAGGGGTTAAACCCCAGGGACTGGAGGGGGGGAATCCGCGAGCCCTCCGCCCGACTGGGCGCTGGGGGGCGTCCGAGAGCACGGGGGGAATGGCATCTGTGGGGGCCGAAAAACCCGCCCTGCCAGGCGCAGAGGGGGCACATCGCATCCGGGATGGTAAATGACATGGCGCGGCCTGGGTCTGGGACCTGTCCGCCACCCGTCCGGGCGCAATGGGAGTCCCGTCCTGCGAAAAACCCGCTCCCGATGGCCCAGAAGCTGCCGAGGGCCCCGCCCATGAAGGCGCCGGGGGACCGTGCGACCTGGCCACTCTTGGACGATTCGCGTCCCGGGATGAATTACCCCCCACCCAGCCGGGTGCTGAAAGGGCCACATTATGAAGGGCACCCTGGCCATAGGAATCCTGGGCCAGCTGCGACCCCACCCTGGAGGGCGCAGGATGAGGCAGCTCGCACCCATATGTTCCCCCATGCATGCCCCCACAATCACCCCCCGCCCGGCCGGGCGCAGAGGGGTGCTGGGGACATGCATTGCCTGTGCTGTGCACGGCCAGATCGAATCCTCCCGCCTGGCTAGGCGCAGGGAGCGAGCTGGCCGCTAGGGGGCGCCGGTATCGAACCGAGGCACCGTCGACGCTGCCCGAGGGAACGAAAGCCGCCGCTGGAGCGGGCGAACAGCTCCGGCCCCCTCCAGCCGCCCTGCGAGAGGACAGCCTGGCCGAGGAGCGGAGCGGCCGCACACCCGCCACCCCCCCGCTGCTAGCAGGGGCGGAAGCAGGTACAGACCAACGCGAGGCCGTGGGCTGGAGTGCTCCAGCTCCATCCAGGCCTCGCACCATACCCAGGGAAGGGGAGGGGGGGCTGCGGAGCGGGGGCTACGGGAACGGGGACACCGAGGGGGGGGCCGCAAGCTATTCCTGATGACCGGGGAAGGCGACCGACGAGGGGGGGCACGCCGAGAGCGGGCGGCCGACCCCCGCTTCCTGGCTGCTGGAGCCCTGGGAGCCCGAACCGGAGAGGGATGGATGGGGGGAGGAGGGGGGGAGCAGTGAGAGGCCGCAGAGGGGCTGGGGCTGAAGTGAGAAGGTGGACGGGCACGTCTGCGGGCCCTGCGTCCATCCGACTCGGGAGGAGGAACAGGGGAAGGGGCAGTGGAAGGGGCAGGAGAGGGCACCCCAGGGGATAAGAGGGCAAAGAGCCAGTCAGCCTGACCCTTGAGGGCCAGCTCACGGACCTTAGCCAGGAGGTGATCCGTGTCCATAGCTGGAGCCGCAGGGTCAGGTCCGAGCTCTTCCATGCTTCCGTCCGAAAAGGACCATAATCCCCTGGGGTGCCAAACTCCTGAGCTCAGGCCCAACCCTTTTCCCCCTTGTACCAATCCTGAGTTATAACAACTTAATGCAACTCCTCCCTGGCCATGCCCCCATCAGTCAGGGCTCTCTTTCCCGATGGGCTCAAGAGGCTCTCATTTTCACACTAGTGCTTCTCATGTATCAAAATGTGTTACATAAACTGATTTGCCATTAGCGACATGTATGAAATCTTGCAGAGGAAGAATGAAGAAGTCTGAATTGGTTGCAACAAGAACTGTCATTTCTTTAGACATTCAGCTGATTTTTATTCATTGTAATTAAATTGATGGACGCATCCACTTTTTTTTTTTCTTTTAATAATAAATTATTTATTTTTTGTAACTCGTTATATTTCATTCTTGCAAATCACAGTTGAGGTAAAATGACACAGATGACCCCTTTCTATAGGTAAGAATGCTTTTTACTTTCACAGTCAATTAAAGACTAATGTTTATTCCTTTTTTTTCTAGCCCTCGGAAATCAAGTGTGAGAGTGGTCCTAGGACAACACTTCTACAATGTAACCACAGACGTCACACAGACATTTGAAATAGACAGATATATATTTTATAACCAGTACTCTGTGTTCAAGCCCAAAGAACATGACATTGGTGAGTACACTGGGAAGTAGAAGCAAGCTGGATATATTAGGTATGTTATGGCAGTTGATTAAAGAGGTTACGTGAACCATTAAAATTGGCAGTTGGTGAGAGATCGCATAACCCGTTACTGGTGACAAGTGATAGGAGATCAAATAACCTTTTACCAATGGCAGTTGATGAAAGATTTACTTGAATGCTTACATAGTAAGAAAACGCATGACTCATTACAATTGCCTCTGGATGGGATACCCGCGATAACAATTAAATCTGAAGTTTAATCGCCTTGTATATTACCTAATCTGGTTCCTCCTATCTCCTCTCATCAGCATGCCAATGAAATCGTAAAGTGATACTAAACCCACAACAGTAAAAATCAGTCTGTATATGCAGTAAAGCATACTCGCTGTGGAACCTAAGGGGTTAATCCTCTGCATTGTGTAAAAAGGCTGTTTGAGCCTGTCTTCTCTGATCCTCCCCTTTTACTGTCCTCATCTGCTAAAACGGAGCCTTTGGAGTCACTCTGCACATGCTCAGTTTGGTGTGTATTGCTAGAGAGTTTTGTTCCTTGGGAGAGTGCATGTGATTAGCACAGGACCAATCAGAACTGTCCAGACAGAGGGTCAGGCCGTGGCGTCCTGTCCATTAGGGGCGCCCGGGCGCTGCCCCCCTCTCTCCTCCCACCCCCTATATGCATAATGGATAAATTCATGCATAGCCTGAATCTATCCATGGCTGCCGTGGCCACCCCCTATTCATGCGTCTGGCCTTTTCGGGGCACCGGGCACATGAATTACAGCGGCCAGGGTTTTCCTTTTTTTTTTTTTTTTTTTTTGAAGCATCTGATTAGAGGCTCTAATGGGTTTTAAAATAGGGTGGGCTCGGGTCGCATAGGATGCTGTTTTCCGCCCGCCCCCCCCCCCCCCCCCCCCAAAAAAAAAAGTTCCATCGGCCACCACTGGGGTCAGGGGTCCTGCAGACTTGTAGGACAGTCAGAGTAGAATGAAAACTCCTCCTACAAGCTGTAACCAGACACTGATGGTCACAAGACCGCTATATACTGCTGATGACAAAAGGTATTTAGCAGTTTATATTTACTAAAATAATTGCATTTCCATGTTCTGTGTACTGTGGGAGACCAGATATAGCGAATGCAGGGTCCTGGGTTAAGTAACACTTTAAATAAAACCTTTCCTTATTCCAGAGCTTAGTAAATGGGCAAAAGCTTTGTTGACTTTCTTCATCCAATCATGTGCAATCAAAAATGTTTTTTTTTTTTTACATTTTCCTTGTATGTGATTGGGTATTCTTTGCAAAGTGAAGCTTTACCTTATTCACGAAGTTCTGAAGCAACTGACTTTGCAAAGTTCAGTCTATTTGCCTTTAGTAAATCAACTCCTTTTTAAGCCCTGAATGCTCATGCTCTTGGGGCTTAAAAATGCAGCTTATACTTGTGTTCAGCAGATTTTTTTTAAAGCCTGTAAAAACAACTCAATGGGGGTTATTTACTAAAGGCAAATCCACTTTGCACTACAAGTGCAAAGTGCACTTGAAATTGAACTTGGAAGTGCAGTTGCTGTAAATCTGAGGGGGACATGCAAGGAAAATAAAAAAAACAGCATTTTTAGCTTGCACATGATTGGATAATAAAATCAGCAGCGCTTCCCCTGTTATGGAAATGATTAAGAGCTCCAATCGAGCCCAAGGTTATCTGCTGCTGTCTGTAATTGGAAAGTGTGGATATGCATGCATATAAAAGTAAACACTCTGAGACACGCTCAGCACCGTTACTTCTTACACTTCTGATTTATTCAAGGCGGTGCTAATGTTTTATACACACAAACACGTCATTGCTATGTTAGTCTAATAGGTACATCTCATTGGTTAAGATAGAAAAGAAGATGAAGAATCTTCATAACTAGGTTTGGCTGTCCTTGGTTTTATCTTCAGTTCTGCGTTCTTCTGATGTGTGGGATATAGGGGGTACCCGCCATTTTGAGAAAAATATAGGAACGGAGCTAATCTGTATACTTGTATAAGGAGAAAAATATGTATGCACATAAGAAAATAGACATTTTCAGATTATTATTATTATTTACATCACATTCCTTCACAATCCCCCCTAAAATGACTATTTTCTCTTTTCTGTCCCTAATACTAAAGGTCCCACTTTGGCCTGGCCCTTCTCCTCAGCAACTATTTTAGGCTGTATATAGAATTGGGCAGCAACTGTTCACGTCCCTCCTCGATACAGCTGGAGAGGTGCAGTCAGGCGCTATCTATCCCTAAAACCTTATAGGATTGTGAGATTTTGGACAGGGAGTGACTGTAGAGGAGTGAAGGGTTTGTCATCTTCCATCATAAGGGGGTCCTCTTCTTCTTGGTGGAGAAATGTAGGTGTGCTATTGTCTACAGCTTTGCTCATTAACTTTTTTACAAAAGGTAGAATACAGCATACAATCAGGGCTAAAAGAACCAGGATTATTAATACCATTACCCGTATCTGGCCGAGCACCTTCTGCCACCCACTCATCCAGCTAAAGTATTGATCCCATGGGTCTGTGATAGCTGAGTTCTTCAACTCCAATGACAGATCTTCTAATTTCTTTAGAGCTAAAGTAACCTTACCATTTGGGCCAGTATTATCAGGAATGTATGTACAACAGGCTCCCGTTTTTTCCTATGATTTTACAAAACACCTCCTTTCCCAGCTAGCACCATGTTTAAGGCCATCCGGTCCTGGAATGTCATGTGAGAAGTGGGGGATAACTGGTCAGCAATTCCCTGGAGAGCATCTTTAGTGTAATTTACAAATCTCTGTTGGTTATAATATGTGTAGTGTCAGGTCACCTAGAGGCTGGGTGACAGATGCACACCGTTGGGATCAGGAGTGCACCGCAAGGTATTGGACTCTACGGCTGACTGCTGTGGATTGAACCCTGGGAGGTTCAGGAATCAGGTCTACTGGATCACTAACACAGATCCCACTGGGAGCTAGAGCATAGATTCCCCAGGGCGCGGAGTCTAAGAGCCAGCAGGTGTTCACCAGAGCCTCTAGTGGTGAGGATGGACTGCGCTGCAGTCTGGCTCCAGGTCACGGCCCCCAGGGTCTCACAGCTCACGCTCACGGTAGACTACAGGAGAAGAGGAAGGAGGCAGCAGGCTGGAACAACAAGGAAAGTAAGGGACAAGCCAAGGTCGGTAACAGGAATCAGATGTAGGAAACACAGCAAGTACACACAGAGGCTAACACACAATGGTTGATCAGCACTGCTGGCTTGCAGTGCACAGGTTAATATAGGGTTCCCTGATGGGGCCTGGGGTGGGGCCATGCTTAGAGGAGAGGTTACAAAAGCAGTCGGGTGAGGGTCAGCTGGTCTCTAGAGATGAACACATGGAGACAGGTATGCTGATCGACAAACTCTATTGCATAACCATGATATGTATTTAATCCAATCTACATTCTTGCTGACAGTTGTTATGGGGATCAAAGACTCAAAACCAGCTTTTACCTGATCCCTGGCTTTAAACTCATCAGGGACCCCCCTTGTATCCCTTATGTCATCTATGTATACATGAGGATCAAAGCTTCCGGAGAGAGCTGCTCGCTTCCTCCTCTGTGTGCTGGGTTAGTGTATGTATCAGGAGTATCTTTGGTTAGGATATGGGGGGGGGGGGGGGGTGGGCTTATGACCTTTGCAAGGGCACATTCACTGATCCAGATTCCCTCTAGATCAAACAGAAAGGATATGAAGCACCCGAAAACACGCTCTCCTGCAGTGATAAGCGTGCATTCAGGTGTTCTTCTTGGCCAACTTGATTGAGGTGGCTGTGGTCAGCAAAACTTGGAATGGACCATCATAACTTGGCTCAAGGATCTCCAGACAGTAGTTGGTGTGTTCCTGTATCTAATTCAGGATCTGGAATGGAAGAAAACACCTGGACATGCATTCAGGTTAATTCTCGTGATAATGTGGTTACATAATTAGTCAACACATCAGACTGCAACTGTAACTGTTGTGGAAAGTAACAACCAAGTCTGGGAGCTGAACCAAACAAAATTTCATAATGGGATAGGGCATGTTTCCCCTGGGGGTGTGTCTGACACTGAACAGGGCAATGGGCTAACTGTCTGGCCAACTCATGTTAGTCTCTTGGGCCATCTTTAACATCCTGTTTTTTTTTTTTATGTGTAGTGCCAACTGAACCCCCAGTGCTGCCCAAATCTCTTTTGTAAGGGTTGCTGTTAAGGCTGGTCCCTGATCTCTCAATATCACCTCTGGGACCCTAAATCTACATACTATCTCGCTCAGTAGTTTCTTAGCTGTGGTCCTGGGAGTCATGACCACTTCCACTAGGGCGTATTCAAGTCTGCCACTTCTTGGCACTTGAATGATCAATTTGCATCCTCTGGAATGGGGTATAGGGCTTTTGCCAGGTGCTTCTTCTGTGTTTTTTCTGTGCGTCCTGGGTTACATTTGGTGCAGATAATGCATTATCTGCAGAAGTTGTCGGTCAGTGGAGTAACTCTTGGTGCAACACTTGTTGATAAGAGAGTTCATAAAAGTCTTTGTCAAGTGGGCAGCTCCATGTGCCCATTGCACCACGGTTGGGTACATACTCCTGGGTAGACAAGGCTTCTTGTTGCACTCGAATAGTCCATTACTGAGAGTTGCTCCTCTCCGTTTCCAGCTTTCCTTCTTATCCGGACTTGTTGTTTCCTGTAGTTCTTTTAGATAAACTCTGTCCACTGGGAAAGTCTGTAAGGTAAGCACGGGGTGGTCTTCTACCACCCTGCTGTCCACTTCCCGTGGACCACCAGCTGTCTGTTTGGCAGCTGAATTGGCTAGATGATTGCCTCAAGCTTCCTTTGAGTTCATTTTGTCGTGTGCTTTACTCAGAATAGTCACTTGGGTTGGGAGAAGCAAGGCATCAATTTTTCACAGGTGTTCCTGCAGCCATCAGGAATCCTCTGTCCTAGATAACGCCATAATCATGGGCAATGCTGAAAGCATATCTTAAGTCCACATGAATGTTGGCTCCTCCTCCTTTCCCCCCTCGAGAAGTGGAAGAAGGGTGGTAGAGTTAAGTGTTTGACAACTTAATAGAGTAATGCTGTCCAGTAGGAGGAAACGCAGGAGTCTCAAGTGTCTGGTAGTGGACAAGTGTTCGGCTGGATCTTGGTTGAATATGGCAACAACGTCATGGGGAGCAAGCAGAACGAGGCAGTGTCCGAGGACCAAGTTCAAAGTTTTGTCAAGCAAGGCTTGTATAGCAAAGCCAGCTCGCAGACACAATAGGCCTCCTCTTGCTACCACATCCAGCCGACAGGAATAATATCCTATGGGGCGTAGGCTGATGCCGTGTGATTGGGTGAGTACACCTGCAGCATGTCCCAGACGTTCGGATACAAAGAGCTTGAGCGTTTTGTTGTAGGCTGGGAGCCCTAGCGCCGGAGGTGGCGCACTTAAGGGCCTCAAACTTGGATATTTCTTCAGGAGACATCTGGAAGGGTCTGATTGCAGAGCATCAGTAGGAAGGCTTCTGGAATCCATGCTCCACACTAGGAAATTAGTCCAAGGAAGGCATGAAGGGATTTCTGACCTTGTGGCAGTGGGATATCAGAGATTACTTGCACCCTGTCTTCAGTGGGGTGTCTTGTCCCATGGGACAAACAGTGTCCAAGGAAAATGACAGGTGTTGAGCACCACTGCAATTTGGGCTTTGAGACTTTGCACTCCTGGTTGGCAAGATAGCACAACAGGCTTTCTGAGGTGACTTCAACAGGGGGTAAGTCAGCTGCACAAAGGAGAAGGTCATCAACATGTTGGAAGAGAATCACTTCCGGGTGTTCCTCTTGTCATGTGTCAAGGATGATGGCCATAGCTTTTGCAAACTGGCTTGGAAAGTTCTGTACCCCTTGTGGCACCACTGTTTAGGTATGTTTCCGTTTCTTTCCGTGGATGAATGCAAAAAGGTACCAGCAGGAGGGGTGAGGGTGGACACTGAAGAAAACGTTTGTAAGGTCCACCTCTGTGGGGTATTTTGCAGTCAAAGGCATCCACAGCAGGTACCTGGTTCTCCTTTAGGGGTTCTCTTCTTGGGGTTATTGTGGTTTCCGGGGCAATGATGCGCCTTCTTTTAGCTTGACTGAAACTGGTGGCACCTTTTAAGTGACCGTTGTCTTTCGGTCCTGTGGACCATAGGCACGCAGGGATTCTGTCAAGTACTTCCTGCAGTATTGAACTTGAAGTTTTTGCTTCATTAAGTGTCATCAGGAGAGGCAGAGAACACAAAGCAGATTAGTCTTCTAAAGATAGGGGAGTATGTAACTTCATCCCCCCTTCAGGCGTGTCCTGATTGAGGCCTGTAGTCCGGACAACACATCAGCTCCTAGTAGATTCAAGGGACATGTAGAGGACGCCACAAATCTGGCAAGCAAATCAGGAAATGTCCCCACTTGGAGTGGCTTTACAAATGGACTGGAGCGGGGCACCCCATCCACTCCCACGCAGGAAACGTGTGTGTCTCTTTTCAAAGTGGGAGAAACTCAGATCATCGAAGGCCTGTACGAGTCTAGCATGATACTTCTTCACAGACTCCCCTTTATCTTGGATAATATCTTGGATTGCGGTGGTCTGATCCGTCAACTTCTCCTTTGCCCAGTCGTGGAGTTGTGCACAGAACTCCACGCCTGAGGTGTAGGAAGTGGCACTTGTCAGGCTGGCATCATTGAAGGCCGTCTGCATGACTGGCCAAAAGACATGTCCTGCTTTGATTTGGCATAGGCTGATCAAGTCTCTCCAGGCAGCTGAGTAAGTTTCTTGTATCTGCACTATCCTGTGGTAGAAGGGAATTGGCTGCTTCTCTGGGTCAGGCAGACTTGTCACTAAGGCCGCTGCTTGTGATTGAGTAAAAGCGACATACATCACTGGTGCCCCTTCTGGTAACTGAGACTGTTGTTGGGGCGGGGGCTGGCAAGAGGCACTGTTCCTTACGGTTGCCAGCATGTGTTTGAGATCCTCTCGGAACTGTGAGTCCGGAGCCGGATTGGGGGTTAAATCAGTGGGTGGCCTTGCTGCCTGCTGTTGGGCTTCCCACTGAGATGCTTCTTCATCATTAACATATCCGGCCTGGGAATGTGATGCTTCCGTATTGGGGAAGACAGGTGTGTGGTATGAACCATCCTGGTTTAAAACAGGGTGGGCTGAGTACAGGCTGTTTAAGCTTACTGGGTGTACCAAGATGGCCGCCGGCAGGAAGTGCACTGAGCTGGGTAGAAAGTGAAGGCATGGGTGCACTAAGATGGCCGCCGGGCTTAGTTGTCACAGTGGGTTGTGCTTGGGTGGTGAGAAAGGAGTGGTTGTTAGACGGAGGGCAGTGCCGTCCCTCCCCTCCTTTTGTTTCAAATTCCAACATAGCGTGGTAATTTCACATACTGTATCATCAACTCTGTGATACACATACATAATACAATCGCCATCTTTCTTAACTTCCTTTATCCAATTTTCTTTTTCACACAGGATTTTTCTCCCTGTTTCTTTAGCAACATAACTTTCGCCACTTCTTTCAACTTTGTTAACTATTTCAACATCTTCTTCTCTCCTTCTTTACAATATCACTTTCTTTACGATATCACTTTCTTTTCTCTCTCTGTTTCTTGGCTAACGGCTTGGGAGGAGAATACGTACAACCAAGGGGTTAATATTTTTCTCAGCGTTCTTTATCAACAAATTCCTTGGGTGGGGGCACATAAGAATGCGCTCCTAGCTGCTACTGTATGCTATAACCCTGTAATGTACGGTTAATCTCAGAACAAGAACAAACCCATCAGGGGTAGTGAGGAGCAACGGCCGGCGACCCAACAGATCCCCCGGGCAGCCCCCCCTCCGACCTTAACCAGTCCCCAACCCCTCTCGTGTATAGCAAACAGTAAACCACAAATACACTCACGACAGGACATTACACCTGCCACTCTTCGAACTGCAAAATTTCAGCAGGCTAAGGTAACCTAAAGGGGCAGACAACTCCCCTTAAACCCAGTTAAAGGTCGTCATTACAGTTACTCCCAGAGGCCGACAGCTCATCTGGGGGTGAGACATCTGTAACGCTTTCAGACTGCGGGGGGCTCCAGCAGCTGAGATTTCCCTCAAAGGTCCGTCAAACCCTTGAGTAACCCGTCCTATAACCGTCTGCCACAATAACCCATCTCACTCCAGAGGCCGACAGCTCATCTGGAGATGAGAACACACATGTAGCACTTTTAGACTGCTGAGTTTCGTAGCCCAAAGAATGGCAGACAGTGAACAAATACAGACAGCAGAAACCCATCGGCTGGTTCGTTAAAACAACCTCAGGCGAGGAAATACCTGCCTCTAAGACAGTCTCCGCATACCGACAGAATCCAGCGGTCAACCGAAAGATAAGAAAGTCATACAGTGGTAAGAATATAAAGAAGACTTACCGGTACTGTTAGGGCTGCGCAAACCCCAGTCTCATCTTTCAATTAACGCTCGAATGCTTATCGCGGTATGGCTTCGACTGTAGCCTGAGGTCCCGGGTTTCGGCACCATCTGTTATGGAAATGATTAAGAGTTCCAATCGAGCCCAAGGTTATCTGCTGCTGTCTCTAATTGGAAAGTGTGGCTATGCATGCATATAAAAGTAAACACTCTGAGACACGCTCAGCACCGTTACTTCTTACACTTCTGATTTATTCAAGGCGGTGCTAATGTTTTATACACACAAATACGTCATTGCTATGTTAGTCTAATAGGTACATCTCATTGATTAAGATAGAAAAGAAGATGGAGAATCTTCATAACGAGGTTTGGCTGTCCTTGGTTTTATCTTCAGTTCCGCGTTCTTCTGATGTGTGTGATGTAGGGGGTACCCGCCATTTTGAGAAAAATATAGGAACAGAGCTAATCTGTATACTTATATAATGAGTAAGGAGAAAAATATGTATGCACATAAGAAAATAGACATTTTCAGATTATTATTATTATTATTTACATCACATTCCTTCACACCCCTCATTTCAGATCTTCCCCTCAGATTTACAACGACTGCACTTCCAAGTGCAATTTCAAGTGCACTTTGCACTTGTAGTGCAAAGTGGATTTGCCTTTCGTAAATAACCCCAAATGTTGTCCTTTGTGGTCATGCACACATAGGTGTTTACAGGTGTATTTGAAGAGGAGCATTTACAGGCAGAAAAATAAATGTGCACCAAAAGTTCAGAGGAATTTATAAGCATAATGTACACATTACTTTTATGTGCCTAAATGATTTCCAATGTCCAGAATAAATTAATATTCTGACCAATAAAATGAATTTTTATGCTCTACGCCATATGCGCCTAAACGCGCATAATTGGGGACATTTCTTTTCTGCCAGGTTCTGGCAGAATTTTTTTTATTATTTTTTTTCATGTTTTGAGCATAAATTCATACGCTCATGTGCATGAGGCCTTATAAGTAACAAATAATCAGAGCTAACAAGCTAGTATGACCCAACACTAGTTATTGGGAAATTTCATGGCCAGAGTGACAGTTGAGAAAAGATCACATGCATTCTTACAAGTGGCAGTGGAAGAGTGATCACACCAACAGTCACAGATGTTAAAGTGAAGCTCCACCCAAAATGGAAAGCTCCACTTGTCTGTCTCCTCCCCCTCTCTGCTGCCACATTCGGCACCCTTTGGGGGGGGGTGGGTACCTCGTTTTGACAGGTACCCGTTCCCACTTCCAGGTAAGATCACTGCAGCAATCTCCAAGCATTTCCAGCCCCTCCTCCTTCTCCCCGCTGCAGGACCATTCAGAAAGCACATTGCGACTCGCGCATGCGCAGTAGGAAACCAACTGTGACGCCTGAAGGCTTCACTACCGGTTTCCCTTACATACAATGCCGGTACCTGCACCCAACATTGTTTGATGAATCAGCTTGAGGTGCCAACATTGTGGATCCCTGGACAGGTAAGTGCCCTTATATTAAAAGTCAGCAGCTACATTATTTTTAGCTGCTAACTTTAATTTTTTTTCAGACTGGAACTCCTCTTTAACTACTGTGTGTGTGTGTGTGTGTGTGTGTGTGTGTGTGTGTGTCCTTCTCCGATCTAAGCCGAGAAGCGGGAGGGGCTGAGGTTCCCTTTTGATGTCACTCAGCAGAGGGAGGTCACGTGACCGCACAATGGCGGTGTCAGAAAAGGTATTTAGCTGTGTCATTTAAAAAAAAAACAACGCACACACTGTAGCTAATAACTGCTTAAACCAGAGGGAATACAAGTATGTTTTTATTTTTTTTTTAAATCGGGTAGAAGCTTATTGAAAACCAACAAACCATACAACACAAAAGAGGGATACAAGTATTTTTGCTGCATGTTGCTGGAGGTGCGTGGAGGAGGACGGCTCTAACACTGACAGGGAGGGAAACGGAGAGCCAGCAGGATGACAGACAGGTAAACTGACCACGGCATCATGGCTCAGCAGCCATGATTATCATGGTCCACGCACACAGGGGGACAGAGAAACAAACAGGATCAAACGGGTATATTACAACATAGAAATGGACATATTGCATGGCAGCACTGCCTTAAAGGAACAGGATTTTTTTTTTATATATATATTTTGCTTTCATTTCAGTGTTAATCAGGCTAAAAAATAAAGATGGTGTTTGTGCAAAGAAGACTCAGTTTGTGCAGACAATCTGCCTGCCGGATGGCATCACCTTTGAAGATGGTCATGAGTGTCAAGTGTCTGGATGGGGGCGGATAAGAGAAGGTATAAATCTTGGTCACGAATATAAAAACACTCTTCTTTTGCTTTAAGGTAATATAAAGTTTAGCATAGAGCATGAGGATTAATGGAAGAATCTGATTGGCTGCTGAGGGCCCCACGTATTCTACAGGCAGACATGAATCATAGACTAGGGGGTATTTTTATGAAATTAATTTTGCTGTGACCTCTTAGTTTTATTTACGTCTGAGCCAGATGCCAGTGCAACTATTGTGCCAGTGTCTAGTCAATTGTCTACATTTTCGGAAATTCTAAAATTCGGATTTTCTGATTTCCGAATTTCCGAATTCCAAATTTCCGAATTTTTCAGAATTCGAAAATTCAAAAATTCGAAAATCAGAAAATTTAAAAATCTGAAAAAAAAAGAATCAGTAAAATTCGAAATAATAACGAACTAATATTAACGAATAAGAATGAAAATCAAAAATCTGAAACAACTAACTAATAACTATTAAATTATAGGTATTGAAATTTGCTTTCAAATTTGGCTGTTTGCCAACATAACGAATACAAATTTATCTGAAGTTACGAATTATCCGAAATAATGAATGTCGCATCTAAACAAATGGAACAAATTAATAATAAAAAATAATAATAATAAGGTTTTATTAATATTTATTATTATTAGATCGTTCCTTTCCAGTTTACATTTTTAACCCACACCAACCACACTCATGGGTGACTTGGTGCAGCAAATCTTCAAGTGTCAGTTGTAAGTTACTGAGTTTTCATTGCTAAAGAAAAGTCCTTTAGCAAAGATACTTTTGTGTTCACTACATCTTGTGTCTATTTATTGTGTTCACAATAACATTTGCCAGGTGTGCCAGAGGGGCTGAGAGGCAGGGTACAGAACCAAATATACTCGAGCGGCTCCTTCGGGGGTGGTGCTACATAAAGAATACCCAATCAGATGCAAAAAACAAAATGGCATTTTTGCTTGCACATGATTGGATGAGATCAACAGAGCTTTACCACATTTACTAAGCTCTAGGGCAGTGTTTCTCAAACTTTTTCCAGTCAATTCACCTTCTATGCAAACTTTACTCAAGGCATCCAATTTTAAAAGGTAAAGAACTAAACAAATAGTTTTACATATTGCGGCAACATCCACATATGTAGAACACCCAACATTAGAGGTAATTTATTCTTGCAAATCAATTGCACCTTTTGCACACTGGTACTGACTTATATTCCAGTGTTTCTCATCTCCCTCACTCAGGAAAGTGACCCCCAGTGCTGATTGAGAGGGGCAAACAAGGATACAAGCACCCAACGTCCTTATCAACCAGTTACATCAGCTGTTAAAATGCAAGCTGCTGGCCCTCAGTGCCCAAGGTTGTAATGGTGAACATAAATAAAATCCTGTGGTTTGTGTAGCAAAAATGCAGGCCTCATTCGCTTGCTGGCTTGTTGACAACTTTTGGGCAATTTGCCAAGTCGCCCCTGCAGAATCTACAGTCTACTTGCCTTTAGTAAATCAACCCCTATAGCTGGCCATACACCATACAATTTTCTTCTTCAATTTTCTTTAGATTTACCTTCAACTATGTAGTGCAAGGGTCTGCCTGATTGCATACACATTGAAAGGGTTTAGGTTTCACCTCATATTATATGGTTTTGGTAAATCTAAAGGAAAGTTGAACAGGAAAATTGAATAGTGTATGGCCAGCCTTAGTCTTCAAAGGTTCTTACTGACACAGATCATGGGTTCACTAGTAGCAGTTGATCACGTTCAGCTGGACTTGTTCTGTAATGTTGAAGATATTTTGCCTGTTCCTGACACTCAGGAGAACTGAAAGTATTCATACCCCCTGAAATTTTCCACATTTTGTCATGTTACAACCAAAAACGTAAATGTGTTTTTTTGTGATAAACCAACACAAAGTGGCATATAATTGTGAAGTGGAAGGAAAATGATAAATGGTTTTTACAAATATGTGAAAAGTGTGGGGTACATTTGTATTCAGCTCCCCTGAGTCAATACTTTGTAGAATCACCTTTCGCTGCAATTACAGTTTCAAGTCTTTTTGGGGATGTCTCTACCAGCTTTGCACTTTTTTTTGGAGTGACATTTTTGCCCATTCTTCTTTGCAAAATAGCTCAAGCTCTGTCAGATTGGATGGTGAGCATTTGTGAACAGCAATTTTCAAGTCTTGCCACAGATTCTCAATTGGATTCAGGTCGGGACTGTGACTGGGCCATTCTAACACATGAATATGCTTTGATCTAAACCATTCCATTGTAGCTCTGGCTGTATGTTTAGGGTTGTCGTCCTGCTGGAAGGTGAACCTCCTCTCCAGTCTCAAGTTTTTGCAGACTCAGACAGGTTTTCTTCCTGTATTTGGCTCCATCCATCTTCCCATCAACTCTGAGCAGCTTCCCTGTCTCTGCTGAAGAAAAGCATCCTCAAAACATGATGCTGCCAACACCATGTTTCATGGTGGGGATGGTGTGTTCAGGGTGATGTGCTGTGTTAGTTTTCTGCCACACATAGCGTTTTGCTTTTAGGCCAAAAAAAGTTTAATTTTGGTCTCATCTGACCAGAGCACCTTCTTCCACATGTTTGCTGTGTCCCCCACATGGCTTCTCACAAACTGCAAATGGGACTTCTTATGACTTTCTTTCAACAATGGCTTTCTTCTTGACAATCCATAAAGGCCAGATTTGTGGACAGATTCTCCCATCTGAGCTGTGGATCTCTGCAGCTCCCCCCAGTTATTAATATGGGCCTCTTTGCTGTTTCTCTGAATGCTCTCCTTGCCCAGACTGTTGGTTTAGGTGGTCGGATATGTCTTGGTAGGTTTGCAGTTGTGCCATACTCCTTTCCATTTTCGGATGATGGATTAAACAGTGCTCCGTGAGATGTTCAAAGCTTGGAATATTATTTTTTTATAACCTAACCCTGCTTTAAACTTCTCCACAACTTTATCCCTGACCTGTCTGGTGTGTTCCTTGGCCTTCATGATGCGGTTTGTTCACTAAGGTTCTATAACAAACCTCTGAGGGTTTCACAGAACAGCTGTATTTATACTGAGATGAAATTACACACAGGTTGACTCTATTTACTAATTAGGTAACTTCAGAAGGCAATTGGTTCCACTAGATTTTAGTTGGGTATATCAGAGTAAAGGGGGCTGAACACAAATGCACGCCACACTTTCGAAAAATTTTCAAACATAAAGTCCCTAAATCTATCCCATAGCTTGTAGACTTTATAACTTTTGCGCAAAGCAATCAATATATGCTAATTGGCATTTTTCTTACCAAAAATATGTAGTAGAATACACATTGGCCTAAATTGATAAAGAAATTTGATTTTTATTTTTTTTTATTTTTTTTACATATTTGTATTGGATATGTTTTATAGTAGAAAGTAAAAAATATTGAGAATCAAATATTCAGACTCAAAATTTTTAAAGTGTCATGTGCTTAGTGACAATGCACATATACAGGAATAAATATAATCGAATGAACCCCTACTTAAAATGAGAAGTGCTCTTCAAAATTGTACCTCATAACTGCTCATATACATCAATTTCATGCAAAAAAAAATGGTGTGTGTGTGTATATATATATATA
The DNA here is from genome assembly GCA_037952835.1 of Lithobates septentrionalis. NCBI lineage: Eukaryota > Metazoa > Chordata > Amphibia > Anura > Ranidae > Lithobates > Lithobates septentrionalis. The sequence goes on along the minus strand of JBBDGP010000393.1, from coordinate 7,879,552 downwards.
TATATATATATATATATATATATATATATATATATATATATATATATATATATATATATATATATATATGTGTATATGTATGTATGTATGTATGTATGTATGTGTGTGTGTGTGTGTGTGTGTGTGTATGTATGTATTTATATGTATGTGTGTGTATATATATATATATATATATATATATATATATATATATATATATATATATATATATATATATATAATGTGTATATATATATATATGTATATGTGTGTGTATATACATACATACACAGTGGGGATGAAAAGTATTCAGACCCCCTTAAATTTTTCACGGTTTGTTAAGATTTTAGCAAATGGCTGCAATATAAGTTCATTTTTTTTCCTCATTAATGTACACACAGCGCCCCATATTGACAGAAAAACACAGAATTGTTGACAATTTTGCAGATTTATTAAAAAAGAAAAACTGAAATATCACATGGTCCTAAGTATTCAGACCCTTTGCTCAGTATTTAGTAGAAACACCCTTTTGATCTAATACAGCCAAGAGTCTTTTTGGGAAAGATGCAACAAGTTTTTCACACCTGGATTTGGGGATCCTCTGCCATTCCTCCTTGCAGATCCTCTCCAGTTCTGTCAGGTTGGATGGTAAACGTTGGTGGACAGCCATTTTTAGGTCTCTCCGGAGATGCTCAATTGGGTTTAAGTCAGGGCTCTGGCTGGGCCATTCAAGAACAGTCACGGAGTTGTTGTGAAGCCACTCCTTCGTTATTTTAGCTGTGTGCTTAGGGTCATTGTCTTGTTGGAAGGTAAACCTTTGGCCCAGTCTGAGGTCCTGAGCACTCTGGAGAAGGTTTTCATCCAGGATATCTCTGTACTTGGCCGCATTCATCTTTCCCTCGATTGCAACCAGTCGTCTTGTCCCTGCAGCTAAAAAACACCCCCAGAGCATGAAGCTGCCACCACCATGCTTCACTGTTGGGACTGTATTGGAGAGGTGATAAGCAGTGCCTGGTTTTCTCCACACATACCGCTTAGAATTAAGGCCAAAAAGTTCTATCTTGGTCTCGTCAGACCAGAGAATCTTATTTCTCACCATCTTGGGGTCCTTCAGGTGGTATTTAGCAAACTCCATGCGGGCTTTCATGTGTCTTGCACTGAGGAGAGGCTTCCGTCGGGCCACTCTGCCATAAAGCCCCGACTGGTGGAGGGCTGCAGTGATGGTTGACTTTCTACAACTTTCTCCCATCTCCTGACTGCATCTCAGCCACAGTGATCCTTGGGTTCTTCTTTACCTCTCTCACCAAGGCTCTTCTCCCCCGATAGCTTAGTTTGGCTAGACGGCCAGCTCTGGGAAGGGTTCTGGTCGTCCCAAACCTCTCATTTAAGGATTATGGAGGCCACTGTGCTCTTAGGAACCTTAAGTGCAGCAGAATTTTTTTTGTAACCTTGGCCAGATCTGTGCCTTGCCACAATTCTGACTGAGCTCTTCAGGAAGTTCCTTTTGACCTCATGATTCTCATTTGCTCTGACATGCACTGTGAGCTGTAAGGTCTTGTATAGACAGGCATGTGGCTTTCCTAATCCAATCAGTATAATCAAACACAGCTAGACTCAAATGAAGGTGTAGAACCATCGCAAGGATGATCAGAAGAAATGGACAGCACCTGAGTTAAATATATGAGTGTCACAGCAAAGGGTCTGAATACTTAGGACCATGTGATATTTCAGTTTTGCTTTTTTAATCTGCAAAAATGTCAACAATTCTGTGTTTTTCTGGCAATATGGGGTGCTGTGTGTGTGTGTGTGTGTGTGTGTGTGTGTATGTATATGTATGTATGTGTGTATATATATATATATATATATATATATATATATATATATATATATATATATATATATATATATATATATATATATATATATATATATATATATATATATATATATATATATATATATATATATATATATATATATATATATTATATACTGTGTTCATAAATAGTCCATAATTCATTTACTGATGATGCATAAATAAACCTCTACTGTCTTAAAGTGTCTAGTGCTCATGTCATGCCTTGGTGATGCTCATATACATCAATTTCATGCAAAGATATACAGAAAGATAAGATATAATTTATATATATATATAATTATGCATTGTGATCATAAATGGGCCATAATTAATATCAGCGCAAAAAAAAAAAAAAAAAAAAACGCAGAGGAGATCAAATGCCACCAAAAGAAAGCTCTATTTGTGGGAAAAAAAGGAGATCAATTTTGTTTGGGTACAAGGTCGCAAGACTGCGCAATTGTGAGTTAAAATAACGCAGTGCCATATTGTAAAATGGCCTTGTCATTAAGGGGGTAAATCCTTCCAGGGCTGAAGTGGTTAATTATAATGTTATTTGTTCTTTCGGATTTTCGTTCTTTTCGGATTTTCAAATTTTTTGTTTTTTCGTTCTTTCAGATTTTTGTTTTTAGAAAATTTGTTTTTGAGAGAAAAATTCTTAAACTGTTTTTCGTTAATTCGGATGTTTCCGAATTTAATGAATAAAAATTCATTTTACAAATTTACAAAAAAATAACAAAAAACAAATTCGGAACTAAACAAATTGCACATGTCTATTAAACCTGTTTATTAGGTTTTTAATAAATTTGACAATGGATCTACTGCAGTGTTAATTGATACTATATAGAACTTTTTTTTTATCTAAACCAATATACTTCAATTAGTACTTTGATACATTTAAAAACTGGTGTAAGGACTTTCACATAATGTGACACTGTCTACTTAAATTCTGTTAAATGGACAAGTTCTTTCAAAAAGTTTGAAAAAAAGAATAACTTCATCATGTATAAAACATGATGCAGTGTAGCATGTAATACGGTTTGATGCAATGTAATAGCCGTTTAAGGCTTTAGATATAGCTGGGCAATCATTATGCGTCCATTTTTCTCCCTGTGCTACACTCAGTACACGGTGACCGTACGTTATACTGCCCTAAAAATACAGATCATAGTCACTCGGAGGAAATCGGTTGCAATAATCAAGGCTCTGTTACATAAGGGACCTTAAGCACTGTTTGTTCTATTCTGGTTCTTTCGCCTGTTACATGAAAATTCATAGTTTGCTCTTCTGCAGGGACCTCTCACCATTATTAGTAGACGTGTTCAAGCACCCTTCATCATTTATAACTAAACCATTCCTCATAGTCCGGTGTCTGTTCTTATATAACATTACACCGAGAGAGGAATAAAATCTGTATCATTTAGGAAAATGGTTCTTTTTATCAGACCTCCCAGAATTCTGACAAATATAATACTGAAAGGCAAGGTAGTAAGATACTACTTTGTAACTATTAGTGGATATTTATTTTTTCTTTTATATTGATACTGGCTTTGGAAGTGTCCATTCTATTCAGAGAGATATTATTAAAATTAAGCTTGTTGCCATTGATCAATATAATACTTTAAAAGGAACTAAAGGCAAAACTTTTTTTTACATTTTGGATAGGGAGGGTTATAACCAATGTAATTTTTTCACAACTGTGTCCCATTGGGGAGATTTTCCTTCATTTCCTGTCCCATAGGAAAAAGAGGAGGTTAGAGGAAATTCCTCCAAAATGAGAAAATCCCCAGTTGTCACTTGGGTCACTAGGTCCCAACTGGAAGATTTCCCCTCTCTTCCTGTTCTAGTGAGAGCCCAAAATTTGGAATTTTCTTTTTCACTTTCAATGATTATGGGAAACAAGACACATAGGGAGGGTGAATCTCTGTACCCGGGGACACAGACGGTAATAAAATCCTGACTAATCCATGTGAACTCTATCCAAAACTAAAACTTTTTGCTTTTACAGTAATACCTCGGATTGCGAGTAACGCGGTTTACGAGCGTTTCGCAATACGAGCTATTATTATTTTTTTTAAATCCTGACTCAATTTGCGAGAGTTGTCTCGCAAGACTAGCAGGATTAAAGCCTCTTGGGTGTGCAGTACCGCATTTGGCCAGAGGTGCCGGTGACACTCAAAGCCGCTCGGAGACACTCAGACACTCAAACACTCCTTTCCCGAGTATCTCTGAGTGCATCCAAGTGATCTCTGGGTGTTGGAGTGTCTCCGACAGCCCCCACCTCTGGCCACATGTGGTACTGCATACACTAGCAGTGCCACTGGAACTAATTATCAGAGTTTTCATTGACTCCTATGGGGGAACTCGCTTTGATATACGAGTGCTTTGGATTACAAGCATTCTTCTGGAACCAATTATGCTCGTAATCCAAGGTATTACTGTAGTTTTACTTTAAAGTGGTTGTTAACCCATTTTCACATATTTTACATAATCCGTTTTGTCTCCTAATACAGTGCCCCCGCTGTCTGTGTTTTCTTAAAAAAAAATCCTCCTTTACTGTATTTTACGGCGGCTCCCGGCGCTCATGTAATCAGCCGTGTATCCTCCCTGGCCGTCTCACAGAAGCAGCGGGCGGGGCTGAGATTTCCCTTCTGACGTCAGCGGGACGCGAGGAGGAGAGAGGAGACAGGCTGGTCACGTGACCGCCAGGAGATGAGATACGGTAGAGGAGATTTTTTTTTAATAAAACAGACCGCGGGGCACTATATGAGTAGACAGAATGGATAGTATGCCAATATATTAGTTATTCCTGCAGCAGGAGGGAGATGGGGCGGCACTGTCACTAGGTGGGGAGGACAGATGTGACGGACACAGGAGGGCACGCTGCGGATGATGGAGGCACGTAAACAGAACACGATGTCAGGGCTCAGCAGCCATGATATAGTGTTTAGTTATATCAGTTTAGATAGGGGAGGGGAGAAACTTGGCAGGATCAGCCAGGTTTTTTCCAAATTACACAGACCAAGCACTGTGCTGTGTAAAATCCTTTAACCACTTCAGCCCCGGAAGGATTTACTCCCTTCCTGACCAGAGCACTTTTTGTGATTCAGCACTGTGTCGCTTTAACTGACAATTGCGCGGTCGTGCGACGTTGTACCCAAACAAAATTGACTTCCTTTTTTGCCCACAAATAGAGCTTTCTTTTGGTGGTATTTGATCACCTCTGCGTTTATTTTTTGTGCTATAAACAAAAAAAAACGAAATTTTGAAAATGCATTATTTTTTACTTTTTGCTAGAATATACATTCCCCAAAAATGTATAAAAAAAAAAATAATTTTTTTCCTCAGTTTAGGCCGATATGTATTCTTTTACATATTTTTGGTAAAAAAATCACAAAAAGCGTATATTGATTTGCGCAAAAAGTTATAGCGTCTCCAAAAAAGGGAATAGTTTATGGCATTTTTATTTTTACTTTTTTTTTATTAGTAATGCCGGCGATCTGCGATTATTTTTTTATCGGGACTGGGACATTATGGCGGACACATCGGACATTATTGACACTATTTTGGGACCATTGTCATTTATACAGCGATCAGTGCTATAAAAATTGATTACTGTGAATGACACTGGCAGTAAGGGGGTTAACCACTAGGGGGCGATGAAGGGGTTAAGTGTGTCCTAGGGAGTGATTCTAACTCTGGGGGGGTTGGGGCTACAACACACATGCATGCGATCACTGCTCTTGATGACCGGGAGCAGTGATCTGTCATGTCACTAGGCAGAACGGGGAAATGCTTTGTTTACAAAAGCATCTCCCTGTTCTACCTCTCCGTGACACAATCTCGGGCACCCGGCGGACATCGAGTCCACGGGACCCGCGGTCACCGAGAACGCGGCGGGCGCGCGTGCTTAGCGCCGCTTCTTAAAGGGAACATATCTGTACGCCCTTTTGCCCACCAGCGCCATTCTGCCGACGTATATCAGCGTGCGCTGGTCAGTTAAAGGAGCAGGATCCATATTTTTTTTTTTTTTGGGTTAAATGCTTTAATTCTCCAAAGGCCAAGAAAGATATGAACCTATCCTATGAGATTCAAGAGCCAGGATCAGCGCAGTGGTGTAAAATAGGAAATCCATATTTTTTAAATCAATTTGCTTCTCTGCCAATAAAATATAATATTTGAAAGGCAAGGTTGCATTTTACGGACGAAGGTAAGGCACAAACATGAGTTACTTTTTTTTCTGTTTCTGAAGATTTTTGTGTGCTGAAAGTTTTTTTTTTTTTTTTTAAAGTAAAACTTAGAGAGGAACTGCAGTCTGCTCATATAACTTGTAATAAAAACAACTTTGCCATTCTGAAGCTTCCCTCCAACCTTTTTGAATTTTATTTTATATATACTGTAATTCTGGACTTGCCAAATATGCTGCATAATTCTCCCTCCACTGAGTCTGACTACAACCATTTTAACTGTGGGCAGCTAAAGCTGCTGCCTGTTCACTTCCTGGATTTACACAGACACACAGAGGCACACCTCCAGCTCTGCAGCCCTGCAGCTCTCATTGGCCCTCTTATGACTCCTCCCCCCTTCCTTCCTGGCAAGCTTTCATGAGGGAGAGCTGTGCATGATGTCATAAGTCTAGAGACTAATGACCAGACAAACAGGAAGTATAAGGTATTTACTGAAAAAAAATGTTTTACTATCCAAAGTTAAAACAAAGGCGGAAGACTTAATAGATGGAAAGATGAAAAAAAATGACTGAAGGTCCGCTTTAAGCCAAAATGTTTTTTTCTTCATTCTGGAAGGGAGGGTTATAACCCCTGTAGTTTTTTTTAGGGCCATTCATGTCTCATTGGTGAGTTTTTCCTTTTACTTTAGCTCCTGTCCTATAGTCACAACAGGAAGTGAGTGAAATTCCTAGTTGTCACCAGGGCCACTGGAACTATTGTCATCACTAGAAAAAGGTTCCCTTTAATCCTGTTCTGATGACAACCAGGCCTGGATCTAGGAGGGTGCTGTCACCCCAGATTTTAGTTGTGACCCTCCCCAGGTCTCAGAGTGCATTGACTGACTGATCCATGGGCCAGCCTGATGGAGACCCTGATGTAAGGGAGGGACTCTGCTTGGGACACTTGGTGGTAAGGGGGGGGGGGGGCTCTGATGAGGACATCTGATGTAAGGGAGGGACTTTGATGAGGACCCTAATGTGGGGTGGGACTTTGACGGAAACCCTGATATGGAGGAGGACTCTAATGGGGACACCTGCTGTAAGGGGGGATCTGATAGGGACTCTGTATTACGCTGTCCCCTTATTTCAGGTGTCCCTATTAAACTAGGGAATCTCTGGAGGGTGAACACAAAAAAGTGCACAAGGGTACAGAATAGGACAAACCTCGAAGAGGAAAGGCCTGCATTCCTGAACCCCCAGGGCACAAGGCTCCTGACAGGGGCAAGGTACTCTTGGTCTACCTGGATACAAGGTGGACCCTGCTCTTTTGGGACCTGCCAAAGTTGGTTCTCTAAGTACTTGGTGGGGGCACTCCCGAGTCCCACACATGCAGTGTGTGTGCCCATACTAAATACGTGCATAAATGGCATATGCAAAGTGCGATACAGAATTGCTCTGAGCTAACCAGCAGGCCCCCCCCCCAGGAACGTATGCAAAGTAAAATGACCTGGTGCTAGTGAAACGCAATAGACCCATAGTGATTTTACTTAAACTGGTGAGTGCAAACTCTGGTGCAGCTGTGCATAGAAACCAATCGGCTAGCAGGTTTTTTTTCCTCAAAGCTTAATTGAACAAGCTGAAGATAGAAGCTGGTTATCATGCACAGCTGTACCAGATGTTTGCACTCTCCAGTTTTGGTAAATCAGCCCTATAGTGTTTTCCTGACACCTCCTTGGAGACCATTCCTAGAGGGCTCTTCACCGGGAGCTTCTTGTGTCTCCCAATCACTAATTAGACAAATGCAGTAGTCATCCCTACCAGAAAGGGATTAGCACTTAGACTATGTTCACACTATTCTGACACAGAAGTTGCGCAACTTCTGATCCGACTTTGCCATGCGACTTCATGTCCGACTTCAATGAACGTGATCCGACTTTGATTCTGGTATGGATCTTGAGGGGGAGCCCGTCAAATTAAAAAAAAAAATCTGAGGGCTCACCCCCCCCCCCCCCCAAGATCATACTAGACCCTTCAGATCTGGTATGGATTTTAAGGGAAACCCCGTGCCAAAATAAAAAAAACTGCGTGGGGCCCCCCTCAAAATCCATAAGGAAGGGGACAAGCGAACAACCCCCCCCCCCTCCCCGGACCATACCAGGCCACATGCCCTTAATATGCCCCAAAGCACCCCCTACCCCAAAGCAACTTGTCCCCATGTTGAGGGTGTAGATCTTGATTTTATCCTATATTCAGTAGTCATCAGCAGTTATCATTACTGATGTTATACAGTTCATTGGTATGGATCAGCAGTCATTATGGTATGTAATGATATAACGTATGGTGTATATATAATGTATATCGGTGGTTATTACAGTGATTAATAATATTGCTATAATATTTTACAGTCTGCTCACACTAAAAATCATTGTAATTGTTCATTGCTTTACAATCTTTTTAGATGCCACAGACTATTCATATGTTCTGCAGGAAATCAAGGTGCCGATAGTCTCTCAAAATAAATGCAGCAGCCCCGAAGTCTATGGATCTGAACTGAGTAATAACATGATCTGTGCTGGATATTTTGATTGCAGCAAAGATGCCTGTCAGGTAAGTTATCAGGAGCTCAATGCTGTACTGTGTCTAAAAAGCAGCCCTGGCATATAAGAACATAAAAAACAGATTACGGGTGAGCCCGTCGGGGCCAATTTGTATGTAAAAGCATACCTATAAATGAACAGGGAATATACTTACGGTACCTAACCAGCAACCTGCTTGTACTCCCTGGCAGCGAGTATTTAACTGGTCAGATGGGTTGAACGCTTGTTTCCCCCGATGCATGCTGTGGTTCCTCCTGCAGGCTCATACTTCCTGTAGTGACATACGAGCTGGCGGGAGATACCACAGCGTATGACAGGGGAGCAGGTATTCAACATATCCGGAAGTGTGGGAAGATTGAAGAGGCGGTGGTTCAACAAATAGAACACCAGAAAGGTAGGTGTATTCCCTCCTTTTTTCTTTTTTACAGGTATGCTTTTACATTGTACCTTCAAAGTGACCCTGTTCTTACAAATTTCTGTGGTGAGTTCTGATTGGCAGCAATGGTTTGCTGCACCTCCATAATGAACATGTTTTAATGTTTGTCAGTACTACTGGTATGGTATAGTATTTGCCATCTTATTAAAGCGGTAGTAAACCACTGGCCATATTTTTAATTTTTTTTGGTACCCTGCATGTCATAATGTGCTAGTATGCATCGCATACTAGCACATTATGTTAGACTTCTCTTAAAAGGAAGCCCTTCCAGCACTGAGCTGTCACTGCTGCAGGTGCTCCCATTTTCACCCGTCTTTCTTCTGGGTTCGCGGAGTCCAGCTGTGTGAGTGGCCGGAACCGTGATGACGTCACTTCCACACATGCGCGCAGGAGCCCCAGTTTACAGCACAGGGCTCTAAAGGAACGGCCCAGGTGGCCATTCCTTCAGAGCACATGCGCCACTAATGTCACTGACTGCATGTACAATAAATATCTCCTAAACAGCGCACATTTAGGCCCCTTTCACACTGGGGCGGTTTGCAGGCGTTATTGCGCTAAAAATAGCGCCTGCAAACCGACCTAAAACTGCCGCTGCTGTTTCTCCAGTGTGAAAGCCCGAGGGCTTTCACACTGAAGCGGTGCGCTGGCAGGAGAGAAAAAAAACTCCTGCAAACAGCATCTTTGGAGCGGTGAAGAAGCGGTGTATTCACCGATCCTAAACTGCTCCTGCCCATTGAAATCAATGGGGCAGCGCGGCTATACCGCGACTGTAGCGGCGCTATGCGAGCGGTTTTAACCCTTTTTCAGCTGCCAGCGGGGGTTAAAACTGCACCGCTCGCGGCTGAATACCGCCGCAAAAACGACGGTAAAGCGGCGCTAAAAAAAAGTGCTGTTTTACCGCCGACGCCCCCACCGCCCCAGTGTGAAAGGGGCATTGGTAAATGTTTACACTACCTATAGGCTTACCTATAGGTAAAAGTCAGGGGTGGGAATTTACTCCCACTTTAAAGGGTCAGCCCACCTAAAACTAAATTTTTGGTAGATTATTAATGTGCATTGTGTTAGGAAAACCAATTGAAAAAATATTGGCTGTCAACGCACTAAAACTTCCTTCAAATCAGACTTATCACAAAATGTGTAACGCATGGCAATGAACAATGGAGCTTTGCCATGTTTGTGGCATGCTACAATGCATATGCATTGCCTTAGTGCAGGGGTCTCCAAACTATAGCCTGCAGGCCGTGACTGACTGGCCCACTAAAAGACTGGTCTGCAGCCAGGGTTAGTGGCATATCCTCAATCTGCACTCAGTCTGAGGATTTAGGTTTATTAGAAGTTGCCTATAGTCGCTAGTTCCCCCCCCCCCCCCCCCCCTCTCCTTCACTCTCCAGTGCAGGTCCCCCCTTGCTGCTGGGATGTCATCATCCCTTTTGGTTGCTAGGACTGCTGCTGTCCTAGCACCCAGTGCCCCAGCATTGACAGGAGGATAAAAATAATCTGTCTAGACCTTCTTTGCCTCCAGGCTTCCACCCTGCTGCTACAGACACACTGTAAACATTACAGTGGTAAGGGGGACTCTGATAGGGGCACTAATATAAGGGGGACTCTGATGGGGACCCTGATATGAGGGGGGACTTTGATGTAAAGAAAGCTGTGATGAGGGCTGTGATAGAAGGGGGACTCTGATGTAAGGGCAGCTGTTATGGGGACTCTGTTGTAAGGTAGAGCCTGATGTAGAAAACATAGTTTTCAGCCCCAGAATATTTGTAAAATATACACTATATTACCAAAAGTATTGGGACGCCTGCCTTTACACGCACGTGAACTTTAACCACTTGCCGACCGCCTCACGCCTATATATGTGAGCAGAATGGCACTGGCAGGCAAAATCACGTACCTGGTACGTGATTGCCTTCCCGCGGGTGGGGGGTCCGATCGGACCCCCCCCCGTGCCAGCGGCGGTCGGCATTTGTCTGGCAGCGATCAAAGATGAGGGGGAGGCCATCCGATCGTGGCCCCCCCTCGCGATCGCTCCCAGCCAATGAGAAACATCCCCTGCCTCTGTATTGTACACAGAGGCAGAGGATGTGATGTCATCTCTCCTCGGCTCGGGAGTTTCCGTTCCAGCGCCGAGGAGAGAAGACATGTGAGTGAGTGCACAACACTACACAACACAGTAGAACATGCCAGGCACACTAAACACCCCGATTTCCCCCCCCCCCCCCCCCCCTGTCACAAACTGACACCAAGCAGGTTTTTTTTTTTTTTTTTTTTCCTGATTACTGCATAGTGTCAGTTTGTGACAGTTAGAAGTGGTAGGGCAGTGAGTGTTAGCCCTCTGTAGGTCTAGGGTACCCCCCTAACCCCCCCTAATAAAGTTTTAACCCCTTGATCACCCCCCATCACCAGTGTCACTAAGCGATCATTTTTCTGATCGCTGTATTAGTGTCGCTGGTGAAGCTAGTTAGGGAGGTAAATATTTAGGTTTGCCGTCAGCGTTTTATAGCATCAGGGACCCCCATATACTATCTAATAAATGTTTTAACCCCTTGATTGCCCCTAGTTAACCCTTTCACCACTGATCACCGTATAAGTGTTACGGGTGATGCTGGTTAGTTTATTTTTTATAGTGTCAGGGCACCCGCCGTTTATTACCGAATAAAGGTTTAGCCCCCTGATCGCCCGGCGGTGATATGCGTCGCCCCAGGAAGCGTCAGATTAGCGCCAGTACCGCTAACACCCACGCACGCAGCATACGCCTCCCTTAGTGGTATAGTATCTGAACGCATCAATATCTGATACGATCAGATCTATACTAGCGTCCCCAGCAGTTTAGGGTTCCCAAAAACGCAGTGTTAGCGGGATCAGCCCAGATACCTGCTAGCACCTCAGTTTTGCCCCTCCGCCCAGCCCAGCCCAGCCCACCCAAGTGCAGTATCGATCGATCACTGTCACTTACAAAACACTAAACGCATAACTGCAGCGTTCGCAGAGTCAGGCCTGATCCCTGCGATCGCTAACAGTTTTTTTGGTAGCGTTTTGGTGAACTGGCAAGCGCCAGCGGCCTAGTACACCCCGGTCGTAGTCAAACCAGCACTGCAGTAACACTTGGTGACGTGGCGAGTCCCATAAGTGCAGTTCAAGCTGGTGAGGTGGCAAGCACAAGTAGTGTCCCGCTGCCACCAAAAAGACAAACACAGGCCCGTCGTGCCCATAGTGCCCTTCCTGCTGCATTCGCCAATCCTAATTGGGAACCCACCGCTTCTGCAGCGCCCGTACTTCCCCTATTCACATCCCCAACCAAATGCAGTCGGCTGCATGAGAGGCATTTTTATGACCCCTACCCAGCGAACCCCCCCCCCCAAAAAAGATGTTGTGTCTGCAGCAAGCGCGGATATAGGCGTGACACCCGCTATTATTGTCCCTCCTGTCCTGACAATCCTGGTCTTTGCATTGGTGAATGTTTTGAACGCTACCATACACTAGTTGAGTATTAGCGTAGGGTACAGCATTGCACAGACTAGGCACACTTTCACAGGGTCTCCCAAGATGCCATCGCATTTTGAGAGACCCGAACCTGGAACCGGTTACCGTTATAAAAGTTACAAAGTTTGCAAAAAAAAACACAAACAAAAAAAAATAGTTGTCGTTTTATTGTTCTCTCTCTCTCTATTCTCTCTCTATTGTTCTGCTCTTTTTTACTGTGTTCTATTCTGCAATGTTTTATTGTTATTATGTTTTATCATGTTTGCTTTTCAGGTATGCAATTTTTTATACTTTACTGTTTACTGTGCTTTATTGTCTTTTTTGTCTTCAGGTACGCCATTCACGACTTTGAGTGGTTATACCAGAATGATGCCTGCAGGTTTAGGTATCATCTTGGTATCATTCTTTTCAGCCAGCGGTCGGCTTTCATGTAAAAGCAATCCTAGCGGCTAATTAGCCTCTAGACTGCTTTTACAAGCAGTGGGAGGGAATGCCCCCTCCCCCACCGTCTTCAGTGTTTTTCTCTGGCTCTCCTGTCTCAACAGGGAACCTGAGAAAGCAGCCGGTGATTCAGCCAGCTGACCATAGAGCTGATCAGAGACCAGAGTGGCTCCAAACATCTCTATGGCCTAAGAAACCGGAAGCTACGAGCATTTTATGACTTAGATTTCGCCGGATGTAAACAGCGCCATTGGGAAATTGGGGAAGCATTTTATCACACCGATCTTGGTGTGGTCAGATGCTTTGAGGGCAGAGGAGAGATCTAGGGTCTAATAGACCCCAATTTTTTCAAAAAAGAGTACCTGTCACTACCTATTGCTATCATAGGGGATATTTACATTACCTGAGATAACAATAAAAATGATTTTAAAAAAAAAATGAAAGGAACAGTTTAAAAATAAGATAAAAAAGCAAAAAAATAATAAAGAAAAAAAAAAAAAAAAAAGCACCCCTGTCCCCCCTGCTCTCGCGCTAAGGCGAACGCAAGCGTCGGTCTGGCGTCAAATGTAAACAGCAATTGCACCATGCATGTGAGGTATCACCGCGAAGGTCAGATCGAGGGCAGTATTTTTAGCAGTAGACCTCCTCTGTAAATCTAAAGTGGTAACCTGTAAAGGCTTTTAAAAATGTATTAATTTTGTTGCCACTGCACGTTTGTGCGCAATTTTAAAGCATGTCATGTTTGGTATCCATGTACTCGGCTTAAGATCATCTTTTTTATTCCATCAAACATTTGGGCAATATAGTGTGTTTTAGTGCATTAAAATTTAAAAAAAGTGTGTTTTTTCCACAAAAAATGCGTTTGAAAAATCGCTGCGCAAATACCGTGTGAAAAAAAAAATGAAACACCCACCATTTTAATCTGTAGGGCATTTGCTTTAAAAAAATATATAATGTTTGGTGGTTCTTTTTCATGTAAACAATAAGTGTCAGAAAGGGCTTTGTCTTCAAGTGGTTAGAAGAGTAGGTGATGTGTGACATAAGCTTCTAAATGTTGTGCATAAAATGCCAGGATAGTTCAAAACCCCCCCAAATGACCCCATTTTGGAAAGTAGACACCCCAAGCTATTTGCTGAGAGTCATGTCGAGTCCATGGAATATTTTATATTGTGACACAAGTTGCGGGAAAGAGACAAATTTTTTTTTTGCACAAAGTTGTCACTAAATGATATATTGCTCAAACATGCCATGGGGATATGTGAAATTACACCCCAAAATACATTCTGCTGCTTCTCCTGAGTACGGGGATACCACATGTGTGGGACTTTTTGAGAGCCTAGCCGCGCACGGGACCCCGAAAACCAAGCACCGCCTTCAGGCTTTCTAAGAGGGTAAATTTTTGATTTCACTCTTCACTGCCTATCAGTTTCGGAGGCCATGGAATGCCCAGGTGGCACAACCCCCCCCCCCCCCCAAATGACCCCATTTTGGAAAGTAGACACCCCAAGCTATTTTTTGAGAGGTATAGTGAATATTTTGCAGACCTCACTTTTTGTCACAAAGTTTTGAAAATTGAAAAAGGAAAAAAAAAATAAAAAATTTCTGGTCTTTCTTCATTTTCAAAAACAAATGAGAGCTGCAAAATACTCACCATGCCTCTCAGCAAATAGCTTGGGGTGTCTACTTTCCAAAATGGGGTCATTTGGGGGGGTTTTGTGCCATCTTGGCATTTTATGGCCTTCAAAACTGTGATAGGTAGTGAGGAGTGAAATCAAAAATGTATGCCCTTAGAAATCCTGAAGGCGGTGCTTGGTTTTCGGGGCCCCGTACGCGACTAGGCTCCCAAAAAGTCCCACATGTGGTATCCCCGTACTCAGGAGAAGCAGCTGAATGTATTTTGGGGTGCAATTCCACATATGCCCATGGCCTGTGTGAGCAATATATCATTTAGTGACAACTTTTTGTAAACATTTTTTTTTTTTTTTTTTGTCATTATTCAATCACTTGGGACAAAAAAAATAAATATTCAATGGGTTCAACATGCCTCTCAGCAATTTCCTTGGGGTGTCTACTTTCCAAAATGGGGTCATTTGGGGGGGTTTGTACTGCCCTGCCATTTTAGCTCCTCAAGAAATGACATAGGCAGTCATAAATTAAAAGCTGTGTAAATTCCAGAAAATGTACCCTAGTTTGTAGACGCTATAACTTTTGCGCAAACCAATAAATATACGCTTATTGACATTTTTTTTACCAAAGACATGTGGCCGAATACATTTTGGCCTAAATGTATGACTAAAATTTAGTTTATTGGATTTTTTTTATAACAAAAATTAGAAAATATCATTTTTTTTCAAAATTTTCGATCTTTTTCCGTTTATAGCGCAAAAAATAAAAACGACAGAGGTGACCAAATACCATCAAAAGAAAGCTCTATTTGTGGGAAGAAAAGGACGCAAATTTCGTTTGGGTACAGCATTGCATGACTGCGCAATTAGCAGTTAAAGCGACGCAGTGCCGAATTGTAAAAAGTGCTCTGGTCAGGAAGGGGGTAAAATCCTCCGGGGCTGAAGTGGTTAATGGCATCCCAGTCTTCGTCCGTAGGGTTCAATATTGAATTGGCCCACCCTTTGCAGCTATAACAGCTTCAACTCTTCTGGGAAGGCTGTCCACAAGGTTTAGGAGTGTGTCTATGGGAATGTTTGACCATTCTTCCAGATATGTATTTGTGAGGTCAGGCACTGATGTGGGTGAGAAGGCCTGCCTCACAGTCTCCGCTCTTATTCATCCCAAAGGTGTTCTATCCGGGGGAGGTCAGGCCAGTCGACTAGCTCCACTTCAAATTGTATAAGCCATATACAATTGATATAGAACAACATGGAGGATGCTAAAATGTAATTTAAAAAACAAAACATCCATGTCTTTATAGACCTTGCTTTGTGCACTGGTGCGCAGTCATGTTGGAATAGGAAGGGGCCATCCCCAAACTGTTCCCACAAAGTTGGGAGCATGAAATTGTCCAAAATGTCTTGGTATGCTGACGCCTTAACTTCCCTTCACTGGAACTAGGGGGACAAGCCCAACCCCTGAAAAACAACCCCACACCATAATCCCCCTTCCACCGGAGGATTTGGACCAGTGCATAAAGACCTGGATGAGCAAGTTTGGGGTGGAAGAACATGATTGCCCTGCACAGAGTCTCACCTCAACCTGATGGAACACCTTTGGGATGACTTACAGTGGAGACTGTGAGCCAGACCTTCTCGTCCACATCAGTGCCTGACCTTACAAATGCACTTGTGGAAGAATAGTCAAACATACACATAGACACACTCCTAAACATTGTGGACAACCTTCCCAAAAGAGTTGAAGCTGTTATAGCTGCAAAGGGTGGGCCAACTCAATATTGAACCCTACGGACTAATAGGGCGTACACACGGTGGGACTTTGTTCGGACATTCCGACAACAAAATCCTAGGATTTTTTCAGACGGATGTTGGCTCAAACTTGTTTTGTCTACACACGGTCGCACAAAGTTGTCGGAAAATCCGATCGTTCTAAACGCGGTGACGTAAAACACGTACGTCGGGACTATAAACGGGGCAGTAGCCAATAGCTTTCATCTCTTTATTTATTCTGAGCATGCGTGGCACTTTGTCCGTCGGATTTGTGTACACCCGATCGGAATTTCCGACAACGGATTTTGTTGTCGGAAAATTTTATCTCCTGCTCTCCAACTTTGTGTGTCGGAAAATCCGATGGAAAATGTCCGATGGAGCCCACACACGGTCGGAATTTCTGACAACACGCTCCGATCGGACATTTTCCTTCGGAAAATCCGACCGTGTGTACGGGGCATTAGACTGGGAGGCCATTGAAATTCATGTGCGTGTAAAGGCAGGAGTCCCAATACTTTTGGTAATGTAGTATATGATGTGGTGCTTGTGCTGAAAGGTTTAGAGACCCCTGCCTTAGTGTGTTAGGGTCCCATTTAAAATGAAAGATATTGTAACTGTGCATGCAATGCGTGTTGCTGTAAAATGTGCATTACTGTAATGCAAAGATGTAATCGGGCCCCAATGTACCATGGTAGGAGGTTTGTACATTGAGAAATAAGGCCCATTTTTTGCATAAGCAGTTATTATTTTATACTGACATCTATACAGTGCCTTGCAAAAGTATTCGGCCCCCTTGAACTTTTCAACCTTTTGCCACATTTCAGGCTTCAAACATAAAGATATAAAATTGTAATTTTTTGTGAAGAATCACCAACAAGTGGGACACAATTGTGAAGTGGAACGAAATCTATTGGATATTTTAAACTTTTTTAGCAAATAAAAAACTGAAAAGTGGTGCGTGCAAAATTATTCGGCCCCTTTACTTTCAGTGCCGAAAACTCACTCCAGAAGTTCAGTGAGGATCTCTGAATGATCCAATGTTGTCCTAAATGACTGATGGTGATAAATAGAATCCACCTGTGTGTAATCAAGTCTCTGTATAAATGCACCTGCTCTGTGATAGTCTCAGGGTTCTGTTGAAAGCGCAGAGAGCATCATGAAGACCAAGGAACACACCAGGCAGGTCCGTAATACTGTTGTGGAGAAGTTTAAAGCCGGATTTGGATACAAAAAGATTTCCCAAGCTTTAAACATCCCAAGGAGCACTGTGCAAGCGATCATTTTGAAATGGAAGGAGTATCAGACCACTGCAAATCTACCAAGACCTGGCTGTCCCTCTAAACTTTCAGCTCAGACAAGGAGAAGACTGATCAGAGATGCAGCCAAGAGGCCCATGATCACTCTGGATGAACTGCAGAGAACTACAGCTGAGGTGGGAGAGTCTGTCCATAGGACAACAATCAGTCGTACACTGCACAAATCTGGCCTTTATGGAAGAGTGGCAAGAAGAAAGCCATTTCTCAAAGATATCCATAAAAAGTCTCGTCTAAAGTTTGCCACAAGCCACCTGGGAGACACACCAAACATGTGGAAGAAGGTGCTCTGGTCCGGTGAAACTAAAATCGAACTTTTTGGCCACAATGCAAAACGATATGTTTGGCGTAAAAGCAACACAGCTCATCACACTCAACACACCATCCCCACCGTGAAACATGGTGGTGGCAGCATCATGGTTTGGGCCTGCTTTTCTTCAGCAGGGACAGGGAAGATGGTTAAAATTGAGGGGAAGATGGATGCAGCCAAATACAGGACCATTCTGGATGAAAACCTGTTGGAGTCTGCAAAAGACCTGAAACTGGGACGGAGATTTATCTTCCAACAAGACAATGATCCCAAACATACAGCAAAATCTACAAAGGAATGGTTCACAAATAAACGTATCCAGGTGTTAGAATGGCCAAGTCAAAGTCCAGACCTGAATCCAATCGAGAATCTGTGGAAAGAGCTGAAAACTGCTGTTCACAAACGCTCTCCATCCAACCTCACTGAGCTCGAGCTGTTTTGCAAGGAAGAATGGGCAAGAATTTCAGTCTCTCGATGTGCAAAACTGATAGAGACATACCCCAAGCGACTTGCAGCTGTAATCGCAGCAAAAGATGGCTCTACAAAGTATTAACGCAAGGGGGCCGAATAATTTTGCACGCCCCACTTTTCATTTTTTTATTAGTTAAAAAAGTTTCAACAATCCAATAGATTTCGTTCCACTTCACAATTGTGTCCCACTTGTTGGTGATTCTTCACAAAAAATAAAAATTTTATATCTTTATGTTTGAAGCCTGAAATGTGGCAAAAGGTTGAAAAGTTCAAGGGGGCCGAATACTTTCGCAAGGCACTGTATATATAGAGATATAGAGATATATATATATATAGAGATATATATATATATATATATATATATATATATATATATAGAGCTATATATATATATATATATATATATATATAGAGATATATATATATATATATATATATATATATATAGAGATATATATATAGAGAGATATATATATATATATATATATATATATATATATATATATATATATATATATATATATATAGAGATATATATATATATATATATATATATATATATATATATATATATATATATATATATATATATATATATATATATATATATATATATATATATATATATATATATATATATATATATATATATATATATATATATATATATATATATATATATATATATATATATATATAGAGAGATATAGACATAGATTTTTTTTTTTTTTTTATAAAATTATTTAAAGAATTATTAATGTTTCTATCTCAGGGTGATTCTGGAGGGCCCCTGGCTTGTGAGAAGGATGACATCACATACCTGTACGGAATTGTCAGTTGGGGAGACGGATGTGGCCAAGAGAACAAACCCGGGGTCTACACTAAAGTATCTAATTATCTGCAATGGATCAACAGCAAGATCATGCCAAAAAAAACTGATAAAAAGAGATAACTGCAGGATGTGATCTTTTCAGACTAATTTTTTTATTTTTTTTATTTTTTTAATTGAAGAAATCAATTTAAATAGAATACGAAAGAAAATGATTTTAAATAAATAGTAAGGTGTTGAGTGTGGACATAGTAGTGCGGTTACTCTAGAGTTTTCACTCCAGATGGATATCTGATTTAGACTTTGTTCTGTGAACTGCTATTAATCCATATACAATTGATATGTAACAACGTGGAAGATGCTAAAATGTCATTAAAAAAACAACTATATATAGCAATGTCCGGTGTGTTACCCAAAACATGACTTTTTCTGTTCTTGAATTAAAGTAGATAAAAAACCCCAACTGGATGACCTTCAGGCTCCATTCACACCACTTTAACTGATCTCCTAAATCCAGAGTGGTCAACCTGTGGAGCATAAAGTGCGATCCCTGAAATAACAATACAACCACACATGATATTCAACATGTATAGTGCTTCAGAATACTAGAACATTGTGGAATGCTTTAGGAGATGGTCAGAGTGCAGACATGCCGCAGGTCTGATTGAACACATGCTACAGGAGACGGTCAAAGACCGGGGACATATTACATTAGACTGCTATGCTAGAGATCACTGCTGTTATGGTTCCTTTACAAATCAATCCACCTATATTTGTACTACCTAGTTAGGGTAGAGGCACTGTAGTGCTCTGTGTAGTTCCACAGTTTGGCCCTGCCTTGTCACCATAGTTGGCCAGGCAAGTAGGTTCAGGGACCCCTTGGAGTGGGTAAGCAGTGTAGTATTCTAAGTAGCCGTTAGAAGCCCCCACAGTATAGTAGTGGGGTTTGACCATAGATAATGTCAAGTCACCCATGCCAATGGGCATCTTGGGAAGTAGGGCCCTGTTATAAATATGGAGTCTTCCTGGGATCATCATGGGAAGTGCTGAAAGACCCAGCCACAGCAAGGTTATAATTTGAAGCTATACAGTATCTCTTGAAGCTTCCCCTTGAGGGGAAGCAGGGGAGAAAAGGTGTAGGACTACTGTGGCTACTTGTATCTCCTTTGCATTGGATGCTGGTCTCTGGTAAACCCCTCTAAAAAGGTATGGTCTCCTTAACTCGGCTTCTTTCTCATTACTGCTTTCTTTTACAACCTCAAGGAATGTACTGTCACCTCTGTGATAACTGAAGTATGTTAATATGAAAATCGGCTGCATTGAGTAAACCATTCAAAAGGCGTTTATTGTTTGGGCTCTTTCTTCTCCTAACCCCAAGATGGGGATGTTCTCTGAAAATGGATGGTGCTAGGTGAAGCTGCTATTGGGGTCCTGTGCCGTAAGGCCTAAAGCAGGTATTAGATGGACTATTTGGAGGGTGCTGGTTGGGCCAGCCTGTGAGCCTCCAAGGGTGTGCACTTGTATTGGCAGGACCCAAAGGATACCCAGGGGAGGATCTTGCATGCATAGTGCCCTGGTAGGTCTAGGTCAGAAGTCTCCAAATTGTGGCCCGCGGGCCAGATGTGGCCCTTTGCTTGCCATTATCTGGTCCTTGCAGAACTATTCCTCCCACTGACATTAACAATGGGGCATAATTCCTGCCACTGACATCAACAGTGGGGCACTATTCCTCTGACTGACGCCAACTACGGGGCACTATCCTTCCCACTGACACCAATGATGGGATACTATTTTTATCAATGACACCAATGATGCGGCACTATTCCTCCCACTGTCACCAATGATGGGGCACTATTCCTTCATATTGACACCTACGATGGGGCACTATTCCTCCCACTGACACCAATGATGGAGCACTATTTTTCCCACTAACACCAATGATGGAGCACTATTCCTCCCACTAACATCAATGATGGAGCACTATTCCTCCCACTGTCACCAATGATGGAGCACTATTCCTCCCACTGTCACCAATGATGGAGCACTATTCCTCCCACTGTCACCAATGATGAGCACTATTCCTCCCACTGTCACCAATGATGGGGCACTATTCCTCCCACTGTCACCAATGATGGGGCACTATTCCTCCCACTGTCACCAATGATGGGGCACTATTCCTCCCACTGTCACCAATGATGGGGCACTATTCCTCCCACTGTCACCAATGATGGGGCACTATTCCTCCCACTGTCACCAATGATGGGGCACTATTCCTCCCACTGTCACCAATGATGGGGCACTATTCCTCAAACTGTCACCAATGATGGGGCACTATTCCTCAAACTTACACCAATGATGGAGCACTATTCCTTACCCTGACACCAATGATGGGGCATTGTTACCGACCCCAGGACATATTCTGCTTTTACTGGCTACAGTCCAGCCCCTCTAAAGTCTGAAGAATAATAAACTGGCCCTTTTTGTTTATATAGTTTGGAGCCCCATGGTTAAGGTGATCATCCCTTGTGCAGGAATGGGTTGAAGAGTGCATATGCTCGCTCATCACTTAGTTAGCTGTACACGTGGAGGACATGCAGCTCCCATTACACAACACTTACAGTCCCCTTAAAAATTACTGGCACTGCATTTGATACTCCTCTCAATATGATTTATCATAAAAGGTCAGAAAAATACATAAAAAGAGGAGAGATAATTGACAGTACAGAAAAATCGAAACAAAGGATAAATTAAATATATCTGACATGCCTGAGGAGGAGTGACATTTTATATTAATACAAATTTTATATCATTTACATTTGTAATTCTTATGCAAATATGTCAGTCATGTAAACTGTTTTTTTAATTGAGATTGTTGTTTTTCTGAAATCACATTATGCACTTTTTTTTTTTTTTTTTTTTTTTTCTTTTATATATCTACAGTGCTTAGTAGAGTACCTATTTAAAGTGGAACTCCAATTTTGTAGATACTGATATAGACTTTGCCAGCACATTCTCAAACTGACTGCTAGGAGCTAAGGTCTGTCATTACTACAACCTTAAAGAGGAACAACCACCATTTTGATCATGTAGCTGTAGCTACTGACTTTTTAAAAACACACATAGCAGGCCAAGGGGTCCAGGGCCGCCTTCCTACAACTCAAAGTACAACTTGGGAGTCCACTGTGACTTCCTGATGACTGGTCGGCTCCCCTACTGCACATACATGAGGGGTTGGAGAACTAACGGACATCATTCCCGCTAGAAGGTCACTCATTCAGCATTGAAGCCATTCCCATAGAACATTTTGCATTTTCTCTGATTGGACGAGGTGACATCACTAGGGATACACCGATATATAGACCGCTGAAAATAGGGTTATTTGTGTTTTGCCGATAAAAAAAAAAAATGCCAATAATGACATGCTGCGTCCTATGACTTTAATGCAAAATCATATCCTATTGACTACAATGCAATAACGCCCACCCATTGACTGCAATACAAACTCGCGTCCCATTGACTTCATTGCAAAAATGCCCCTATTGACAGCAATGCAAAAATGTCAGACACATTAAATTAGATTGCAGAAAACCAAAACGGACAGTTTTTTTAAAGTTCATCCTGAATTTTTTGGTTTTAGCACTGGAATTTTCATTTTGGGTACTAGACATCACCAACCTACTCTCCACCTAGAATGGCGCCCATGCCAAGCTAGTGACCTCCGGTGTTCTAACATGAAATGTGAACAAAGCATATCCTTCTGTAGTGTGTACTTGTCTCAATCCAGAACACTAAGGTTACTTTCACACTGGGGTGTTGGGGGCGTCGGCGGTAAAGCGCTGCTAATTTTAGCGGCGCTTTACCGTAGTTTTTGCGGCACTTTTTGGCCGCTAGCGGGCCCTTTAACTCCTGCTAATGGCCAAAAAAGGGTTAAATGGGCCCGCAAAGCACCACTGCAGCTGTGCTTGCTGGCTCTTCAGCAGCGCTGCCCATTGATTTCATTGGGAAGGGGTGCTGTAGGACTTCCTCATGACCGGCCCACTTTAATTTTGAGTGACCCCAACAGCGTCCCCCTTACATCAGAGTGTCCCCAACAGCGTCCCCCTTACATCAGAGTGTCCCAATCAGCAGCCCACTTCACATCAGTGTGTCCCCATCAGCAGCTCCCTTCACATCAGAGAGCCCCCATCAGAGTGTCCTCCCCCTCCCACATGTACTCAAAGTTTTAAGGCAGCTTCTCGTTCCTCTCTACAATCATGTGATAACAAGTGATAAGGGGAGACAGGAAAGAGAGTCTGCCGTTGGTCTATCTCCCCCTGCAGGCTGGAGGGAGCATAACGCCTAATGCTCTCTCCAGCATATGACGGAAGCTGCTCCTCCTGACAGGAGTGAAATTGCGATCACTCACTGTCAGAGAGGAGCGGCTCCAGGACCGCACCTGACTGGCCTACTGAGCCATCGGCTCACCGGGAAATCTCCTGGTAGTCTCGATGGCCAGTACATGCCTGGTGTGAAAGCACTCGGGCTTTCACACTGGAGTGAGAGAGGCTCTTTACAGGCACTTTGCAGGCGCTATTTTTACCACTATAGTGCCTGCAAAGCGCCTCAGTGTGAAAGCAGCTTAAGGGGTTGATTTACTAAAGGGAAACCACTTTGCACTACAAGTGCACTTGCAAGTGCAGTCGCTGTAGATCTGAAATGAGGGGAAGCTCTGCTAATTTTATCATCCAGTCATGTGCAAGCTAAAATGCTGTTATTTTCCTTGCATGTTCCCCTCAGATCTACAGGGACTGCACGTCCAAGTGCACTTGCAGTGCAAGGTGGATTTGCTTTTAGTAAATAACTCCCATAGTGTAACTTCTGTCTGTGGCCTTGTTCCTCTGCTATCTACAAAGGTCCTTCTGACAGGTTTTCCTGCCACCACGAGATAAGAAAGGGATGGGGGAGTGAGCTCCAGCACCCAGCCTGTGATTGGCAGTCTCAGCTCTGGTACTGTGTGATAGGGTGCGTGTCTCTTTCCTCTAATCAGCTCTCACTGAGCTCTGCAGAGTGTAAATTTAGCTCCTTGCCCACTGCTTTCTGAAAGCTAAGACAAGCCGTATAATTTCTGCACTTTGAAAGACTGTAGAGGAGATGGTTGCAGAGAGAGCTGCAAATAATCAGGTACAACTTATGTATGTAGCGGTACCCCCATGAGGGCTGCTGATTGACTCTATGCCCCACTGGCTATCCCTATTCTGCAGATCCTCTCTTACCTCTGACACCTCAGGTTCCATGCTGTAATGAGATGTTATCAACGAGAAACTCACACACTGCCACTGAACCACTCAAAAAACGTTTACTAGAGTAAATATTAAACACCATGAACAATAAATGACAGTTGATAACAACCACTATAAATATGAAAACTATGGATTCAACAATCACTGTAAGGAGTATATGTAGACAGGTGTACAGTGGGACAAATGTTCAATATTCTCCAAATCTTATATTAAACACCTTCCCACTGAAACACACACACTAAATTGCAATATAAGATTTCTCACATTTAATAATACGATGCAATATTTAACCTGTACTCAAGGGCTCCCCCTAGGTTGCAATTCAGTGTGCAAGAGAATCGTGATACTTTGCAGAAGATGATAAACGTTCCTTGTCTTCAGATTTCTTCAGCTAGCCTGTAGTTTAAACTACAGTATTTGTAATCCAACAGGGAAACAGAGAGAAAGCAAACTATAGAATAAATGATGCATTGATAACTATTTACCTGAAGAAATAGGGCACTTAGAACACTTCCTCCTTATGTATGAGTATAATACAGTATTGACTTTGCAGCACAGGGAATATCAAACCCCAGAGTTTGGCTGTATATGGCCTGTGAATTACTAGAATCACTTCTGAGGAACTACAAGTCTCACCAACAGTCTATAAATAACTCACTCGGCAAACAGTGCACTTTACTGAAGTGGGCAGGTGCCCTCTCACCACAATAGGCTGTGAGGCTCCGTCCGGACTTTCCTCCTGATGTCTCAGTCTGATGAAAAGATGGCGCCGCCGTGCAGTACCGCTCCTTCGGATGGCTGAAGTGCAGGAAACCTCCAGATGCCCTGGTTCTGCAAACCGATCTGCTTACTATGCTGGTCGAGCTGTACTCTGAATCACCTTAGAGGCTGACAATCCCGCTCCGCACTGTATAGGACATATATGGTCACACATACAGACCTCATGCTGCCAGATATTGAATGTCGTCCCGAGAGGCCTAAAGATGGCCACGCTGTCCCTTTTAGTACTGCTCCCAGCGTGCAGTGCTGCGCGCGTTGCATTGTCTGTCTTGTAGTTCAGGGCTGATCCAGCTAACCGAGTCACTTCCCCTGCATCTCCCACAATGCTTTGCAGCGCTGCTTCCCAGTAATTAAAAGAAAGTCTTAACAGCATTAAAAGGACACTAGAGGGAGCCAAACTCATTTGCAACCATAACAACTGTAATGCCTTATATTGGCAAACCCTTGGCTACATGTAGGAGTATTTGTTCAATCTCTGTGTATCACCTGAGGTCGGTCACTTCATTGGGTATATACAAGTGGTTACAACCACTTTAAATGAAATGGGCTTTGACTACAGAATGGCTGCAGTGTTTCTCGCATAGCATTAGTACAGGCAGCAAGTGAGTTACATTAGCATCTCATGTACTTCCTACTTCACTAAACACCTAATTCATAGTAATGTATCCGTCAGTGGAAGATGTCATTACTAACGTTACCTTTCTTTATATAACTTTTTATGTATGGAAAGAGATCTTATTTCGTACAACAAGCACATTTTGGTGGGCCCCAGTCAATGTAGAAAATCCCACCTTCTCAGAGTGTCAGCAGGTCTGGGTTGGGTTACAGTTGCATGTCCCGCAGGGAATAAAAGAGCATGTGCCGTGTTTAAGCATTTTGTAACTCAAATGCATTTTGTAAACACAGAAAGGATCCATCCTAAATAAATTCCACATTCTCAAAATCAGTTTTGACGAAATTAAAATAAATCCTTCAATTGAAAAGTAGTGGGTGGTCACACAACTATTTATTAGTATGACGGAGAAATTCAATTTGTGTTCATGAAATTTCTTTGGAAACAAAATTCATGTTGAGCTGATAAATTGATTTCCCATCTCAAGAAAGAAGAAGATGTATCCTCCAAAATGTACACTGTTTCTGAATCTGCACTAACTAGCATACAGGATTCATATATACTGGACCTGTAGGACCTCATTCACATGGGTGTATGGATCTGTGCACCCATCTCAAGGACTGTCTGTACCTGCGTGGGATGCCTAGATGTTCCATGCAGCCTGTCCCGTCAATGACAGATGGCTAGCTTCAAGAATCTCCAAGCGCATCCGTGACCGTACATCTGTTCAGGTCCAATGCACAAGTCAGAACGTAGACAGGCTGAATTCTGATCCATGCATCGGACTCCCCCAGATATACACTCTAGGATGAGCCTGGAGATCCATGCAGGTCCATGCAGTTGACCACCTTGATTTGAAGCTGCTTCTATGGGGCTTTACTGAACACATGGTCATCCCACATGGGTAAAGACAGTAGGGTTGCCACCTCATCCTTTTAAACCCGAACACATATTAATTACACAGGTTCTGAGGCTACTTTATTGCAGATAAGGCACCAAGTGAGTTTAATTATTCATTTAATTCAAAGGTGTCCAGGTTTAAAGGGATGAGTTGGCAACTCTACACTCGCAATCGCTCGTGACAGAGCAGGAACGTGGATCTGTGTGTGTAAACACACAAATCCACATCCTGTCAGGGGGGAGAAGACAGATCCTGTATTCCTAGTATATAGGAACACCGATCGGTCTCCTCCCCTAGTCAGTCCCATCTCCCCACAGTTAGAATCACTCCCTAGATTTAACCCCTTGATTGCCCCCTAGTGTTAACTAGTGTTAACTCCTTCCATGCCCATTTATACAGTAATCAGTGCATATTTATAGCACTGATCGCTGTATAAATGTCAATGGTCCCAAAATAGTGTGAAAAGTGTCCGTCCGATCTGTCCGCCGCAATGTCACTGTCACGATAAAAATCGCAGATCACCGCCATTACTAGTAAAAAAAAAAATAATAATGATAATAAAAATGCCATAAATCAATAACCTATTTTGCAGGCGCTATAACTTGTTATAAAATGCTACAGCGCTGAAAGCTGAAAATTGACCTGGGCAGGAAGGGGGTGAAAATGCCCAGTATTGAAGTGGTTAATTAATATGTGTTCAGTTTTAAAGGGATGAGGTGGAAACCCTAGAAGACAGCCCTTTGCATAAGTGTACAAATTGGTAAACCTAATGAATGAGGCCTGAGTAGAGCTCCTTGGACCATTTTTTCATAAGTTTATATGCCTTTGGTAGGAAAGGATGGCTAAGGCCTCATGCACACTGGGCGCTTGCCCATCTCTCCTAGATGCCTTTCTTCCTGGCAGCAGCATTTTGGCAGAAAAAATACTTGATGTGTGTAAATGCGTCTAGGCACGTCAAAGGCTTGGGCATACAGTGGGGGCAGAAAGTATTCAGAACCCCTTAAATTTTTCACTCTTTGTTATATTGCAGCCATAGGCGTCCTTAAGGGGGGGCTATTGAGGCTTAAGCCCCGAATGTGGGGCCAATAGCCCCGAGTGTCTAAGCGCAGTGCAAGATCTAGAGCGGCGCATTCCGATTCCCGTGCGCGCCGCCATCAGTGTTATATTACATACAGCCTGTACGAGCGCTTAGCTGGGCAGCGGGCGCTCCCTGATTGGCTGGTCACATGTGGAGGCGGGTAGGGGCTTGACTGTGGGTGATCGCGGCCACCCGGAGCCCCGCCTGGCGCGCGCTGTGTCTCCTCCTGACGGAGGCGGGGAGGGGCTGGACTGTGGGTGATTGTGGCCGCCCGGAGCCCCGCCTCCCTGCCTGGCGCGCGCTGTGTCTCCTCCTGACGGAGGCGGGGAGGGGCTGGACTGTGGGTGATCGCGGCCGCCCGGAGCCCCGCCTCCCTACCTGGCGCCCGCTGTGTCACCTCCTGACTGAGATCTCTCTGTTATCTGCCCTTCCACTAGTCTGTCAGCGTGCCACTCTCTGTAAGCCCACCCCTCTGTCATCCCGCCCCTTTGTGTAAGCCCACCCCTTTCTGTCACTGCCCCCCTCTCTGTCAGTGCACCCCTCCTCTGTCAGCACCCCCCCTCTGTGTCAGCACCCCCCTCTGTCAGCCCACCCCCCTCTGTCAGCAGTGCACCCCCTCTGTAAGCACCCCCCTCACTGTCAGCCCACCCCCTCACTGTCAGCCCACCCCCCTCACTGTCAGCCCACCCCCCCTCTGTCAGCCCACCCCCCTCTGTCAGCCCACCCCCCCCTGTCAGCCCACACCCCCCTCTGTCAGCCCCCCTCTGTCAGCACCACCCCCCCTCTGTCAGCACCACCCCCTCTCTGTCAGCACCCCCCTCTCTGTCAGCAGTGCACCCCCCTCTCTGTCAGCCCACACCCTCTCTATCAGCGCCCCCTCTCTCTCAGCGTCCCCCCCGTCAGCTCACACCCTCTCTGTCAGCCCACACCCTCTCTGTCAACACCCCCCCCTCTATCAGCACCACCCCCTCTCTGTCAGCACCCCCCTCTCTGTCAGCAGTGCACCCCCCTCTCTGTCAGCCCACACCCTCTCTGTCAACACCCCCCCTCTGTCAGCACCACCCCCCTCTGTCAGCACCACCCCCCTCTGTCAGCACCCCCCCTCTGTCAGCACCCCCCCTCTGTCAGCACCCCTCCCTCTGTCAGCACCCCCCCTCTGTCAGCAGTGCACCCCCCTCTCTGTCAGCCCACACCCTCTCTATCAGCGCCCCCTCTCTCTCAGGTTCCCCCCTGTCAGCTCACACCCTCTCTGTCAGCCCACACCCTCTCTGTCAACACCCCCCCTCTGTCAGCACCACCCCCCCTCTGTCAGCACCACCCCCCCCTCTGTCAGCACCACCCCCCTCTGTCAGCACCACCCCCCTCTGTCAGCACCCCCCCTCTGTCAGCACCACCCCCTCTCTGTCAGCAGTGCACCCCCCTCTCTGTCAGCCCACACCCTCTCTATCAGCGACCTCCTCTCTCTCAGCGACCCCCCTCTCTCAGCACCACCCCGCCCACACCTTGTCAGCACCCCCCCACTCTGTCAGCACTCCCCCTCTCTGTCAGCACCCCCCCTCTCTGTCAGTACCCCCCCTCTCTGTCAGCACCCCCCCTCTCTGTCAGCACCCCCCCTCTCTGTCAGCACCCCCTCTCTGTCAGCACCTCCCCTCTCTGTCAGCACTCCCCCTCTCTGTCAGCACCCCCCCTCTCTGTCAGCACTCCCCCTCTCTGTCAGCACCCCCCCCTCTCTGTCAGCACTCCCCTTCTCTGTCAGCACTCCCCCCTCTCTGTCAGCCCCCCCTCTGTCAGCACCACCCTCCCTCTGTCAGCACCCCCCCCCTCTGTCAGCACCCCCCCTCTGTCAGCACCTCCTCTCTCTGTCAGCACCACCCCCTCTCTGTCAGCCCGCCCCCCCTGTCAGCCCCCCTTCTCTGTCAGCAGTGCACCCCCCTCTCTGTCAGCAGTGCACCCCCCTCTCTGTCAGCACCACCCCCTCTCTGTCAGCATCCCCCTCTCTGTCAGCCCACCCCCTGTCAGCACCCCCCCTCTGTCAGCACCTCCCCTCTCTGTCAGCACCACCCTCCCTCTGTCAGCACCACCCTCCCTCTGTCAGCACCTCCCCTCTCTGTCAACACCACCCCCCCTCTGTCAGCACCACCCCCTCTCTGTCAGCCCCCCCCCTCTCTGTCAGCAGTGCACCCCCCTCTCTGTCAGCCCACACCCTCTCTATCAGCGACCTCCTCTCTCTCAGCGACCCCCCTCTCTCAGCACCCCCCCGTCAGCCCACACCCTGTCAGCACCCCCCCCACTCTGTCAGCACTCCCCCTCTCTGTCAGCACCCCCCCTCTCTGTCAGCACCCCCCTCTCTGTCAGCACCCCCCTCTCTGTCAGCACCTCCCCTCTCTGTCAGCACCCCCCCTCTCTGTCAGCACCCCCCCTCTCTGTCAGCACCCCCCTCTCTGTCAGCTCCCCCCTCTCTGTCAGCACTCCCCCTCTCTGTCAGCACCCTCCCCCTCTCTGTCAGCACCCCCCCTCTCTGTCAGCACTCCCCCTCTCTGTCAGCACTCCCCCTCTCTGTCAGCACCACCCCCTCTCTGTCAGCACCACCCCCTCTCTGTCAGCATCCCCCTCTCTGTCAGCATCCCCCTCTCTGTCAGCACCCCCCTCTCTGTCAGCCCACACCCTCTCTCTCAGCGTCCCCCCTCTCTCTCAGCGTCCCCCCTCTCTCTCAGCACCCCCCCTCCGTCAGCTCACACCCTCTCTGTCAGCCCACACCCTCTCTGTCAGCACCCCCCTCTCTGTCAGCCCACCCCCTTTCTATCAGCGTCCCCCCTCTCTCTCAGCATCCCCCCTCTCTCTCAGCGTCCCCCCTCTCTCTCAGCGTTCCCCCCTCTCTCAGCATCCCCCCTCTCTCTCAGCACCCCCCTCTCTCTCAGCACCCCCCCCTCCGTCAGCACCACCCCCTCTCTGTCAGCACCACCCCCTCTCTGTCAGCACCACCCCCTCTCTGTCAGCACCCCCCTCTCTGTCAGCCCACACCCTCTCTCTCAGCGTCCCCCCTCTCAGCGTCCCCCCTCTCTCTCAGCGTCCCCCCTCTCTCTCAGCATCTCCCCTCTCTCTCAGCACCCCCCCCTGTCAGCCCACACCCTCTCTGTCAGCCCACACCCTCTCTGTCAGCACCCCCCCCTCTGTCAGCACCCCCTCTGTCAGCCCACCCCCTTTCTATCAGCGTCCCCCCTCTCTCTCAGCGTCCCCCCTCTCTCTCAGCGTCCCCCCTCTCTCTCAGCGTCCCCCCTCTCTCTCAGCATTCCCCCCTCTCTCAGCATCCCCCCTCTCTCTCAGCACCCCCCTCTCTCTCAGCACCACCCCCTCTCTGTCAGCACCACCCCCTCTCTGTCAGCACCACCCCCTCTCTGTCAGCACCCCCCTCTCTGTCAGCCCACACCCTCTCTCTCAGCGTCCCCCCTCTCAGCGTCCCCCCTCTCTCTCAGCACCCCCCCCCCCTGTCAGCCCACACCCTCTCTGTCAGCCCACACCCTCTCTGTCAGCACCCCCCCCTCTGTCAGCACCCCCCCTGTCAGCACCCCCTCTCTGTCAGCAGTGCACCCCCCCTCTGTCAACACCCCCCTCTCTCTCCTGCCTCCTCTCCCCTTTCACTCACCCCCCTTACCTCCTTCTCTCTCACCTCCCCTTTCTCACCTCCCTTCCCCCACCTCTTTCCCCCCCTCAGGGGGTGGAGGCCCCATGATTCCCAACAGCGGCCCTGTGAGTGAGTGTACCAGTTCAAATGTGTCTTGCCGACAATGGAAGGAAAATGGCACTACAGAAGAGCAGCTTCGCTCCACCCCCAAACTCCGGCTTCCACACTTCCTAACTCTAAATGGCTCTCGGTAAAGCAGTCTAATGGGGGTCTTAAGGGGCAGGGGACACTGATGGGGGGAGGGGTCACTGATCTAATAGAGATCTCTAAGGGGGGTGCTGATGTAAGGGGACTCTGAGCTAATGTAAAGGGGGTGCTGACTGCTGGTGACCCATTAGATCAGCAGTCAGTGCATGTCAGGTAGGTCAGTGTATGTCAGCCAGGTAGGTCAGTGTGGGTCAGGTAGGTCAGTGCGTGTCAGGTAGGTAACACCCCCCCTCCATACAACCCCACCGCCCGCCACCCCATCATCCCCCCCGGTGCCGGGCTCTGACTTCGGGCTGAAGCCCCTGGTCTTTTTGCCACCTAGCAACGCCCCTGATTGCAGCCATTTGCTAAAATCATTTAAGTTCATTTTTGTCCTCATTAATGTACACACAGCACCCCATATTGGCAGAAAAACAAAGAATTGTTGACATTTTTGCAGATTTATTAAAAAAGAAAAACTGAAATATCACATGGTCCTAAGTATTCAGCCATGAGTCTTTTTGGGAAATATCCTCTGCCATTCCTCCTTTGCCGATCCTCTCCAGTTCTGTCAGGTTGTCTGGTAAACGTTGGTGGACAGCCATTTTTAGGTCTCTCCAGAGATGCTCAATTGGGTTTAAGTCAGGGCTCTGGCTGGGCCATTCAAGAACAGTCATGGAGTTGTTGTGAAGCCACTCCTTTGCTATTTTAGCTGTGTGCTTAGGGTCATTGTCTTGTTGGAAGGTAAACCTTTAGCCCAGTCTGAGGTCCTGTTCACTCTGGAGAAGGTTTTTGTCCAGGGTATCCCTGTACTTGGCCGCATTCAACTTTCCCTTGATTGCAACCAGTTGTCCTGTCCCTGCAGTTGTAAAACACCCCCACAGCATGATGCTGCCACCACCATGCTTTACTGTTGGTACTGTATTGGACAGGTGATGAGCAGTGTATTGGACAGGTGATGAGCAGTGCCTGGTTTTCTCCACACATACCGCTTAGAATTAAGGCCAAAAAGTTCTATCTTGGTCTCATCAGACCAGAGAATCTTGTTCCTTACTCCATCGGGCTTTCATGTGCCTTTGACCTCATGATTCTCATTTGCTCCGACATGCACTGTGAGCTGTAAGGTCTTATATAGACAGGTGTGTGTCTTTCCTAATCAAGTCCAATCAGTATAATCAAACACAGCTGGACTCAAATTAAGGTGTAGAACCATCTCAAGGATGATCAGAAGAAATGGACAGTACCTGAGTTAAATATATGAGTGTCACAGCAAAGGGTCTGAATACTTAGGACCATGTGATATTTCAGTTTTTCTTTTTTAATAAATCTGCAAAAATGTCAACAATTCTGTGTTTTTCTGTCAATATGGGGTGCTGTGTGTACATTAATGAGGAAAAAAATGAACTTAAATGATTATAGCAAATGGCTGCAATATAACAAAGAGTGAAAAATTTAAGGGGGTCTGAATACTTTCCGTCCCCACTGGATAATTGGCCACTGAAATGAATAATGCTCAAGCACTTGATACATCTATGGTTAATACGATTAGGCACATTTACACGCATCAAGCATTATTTTTGTTGCCTCTAAATGCCCCTGCCTCTAAATGCCTATGTATGCATGGACACATAAGTGTTTGTTTACTAAAGGCAAATAGACGGTGACTGGGCCGGGAGTGCCGCTGACTCAGACCCCGCCCCGATGTATGGTCGAGAGAAAGCCGAGGTGCAGGGGTTCGGAGTGGAAGCGGCAGCGCTGAGATCCCCAGAGCGCTGATTGTATGTGCAGCGAGCTGGCTGGCAGGTAGGTCCTTTGGCTTCTCCCCAATGTGATGCCTGTGTGGATTGTCTGACAAGGCTGCATTGATGGACACTGATAGGCTGCACTGATAGGCATTGATGAGGTGGCACTGATGGACACTGATAGGCTGCACTGGTGGGCACTGATAAGCTGCACTGATAGGCACTGATAAGGTGTCACTTATTGGCACTGATGGGCTGCACTGGGGGGCACTGATGAGGTGGCATTGATGGACACTGATAGGCTGCACTGATGGGCATTAATAGACTGCACTGATGGGCATTGATAGGCTGCACTGGTGGGCATTGATGAGGTGACACTGATGGACAGTGATAGGCTGCACTGATGGGCATTGATGAGGTGGCACCGATGGACACTGATAGGCTGCACTGGTGTGCACTGATGAGATGGCACTGATGGACACTGATAGGCTCCACTGGTGGGCACTGATGGGCACTGATGAGATGGTAGTGATGCACACTGATAGGCTGCACTGATGGGCACTGATGGGCACGGATGAGGTGGCAATGGTGGTCACTGATAAGTTGCACTGATAAAGTCGCACTGATGGACACTGATAGGGTGCACTGGTGGGCACCAATGAGGTGGCACTGATGGACACTGGTAGGCTGCACCGGTGGGCACTTATGAGGTGGCACTTATTATCACTGATAGGCTGCACTAATGGACACTGATAGGCTGCACTGGTGGGCACTGATAAGCTGCACTGGTGGGCACTGATAAGCTGCACTGATGGGCATTGATGAGGTGGCACTGATGAGATGGCACTGATGGACACTGATAGGCTGCACTGATGGGCACTGATAAACTGCACTGATGGGCACTGATGAGGTGGCACTGATCAGATGGCGCTGATGGACACTGATAGGCTGCACTGGTGGACATTGACGGGCACCAATGAGGTGGCACTAATGGGCACTGATAAGTTGCACTGATGGGCACTGATGAGGTCGCACTGATGGACACTGATAGGCTGCACTGGTGGGCACTGATGAGGTGGCACTGATGGACACTGATAGTCTGCACTGGTGGGCACTGATGAGTATATCATTATCATGATATAAAATAATGGATGTGGGAGCCTTTTGGTAGGCGGAATTTTTTATTTTCTTTTGTTCTTTCATTTTGTTCTTGGACCCAGGCAGCACAATGTCTTGGGCCAGCCCTGCTTCTGTGACCCCGCTGGGCAGATTTTTCCTCATTTTCTGTCACCTATACAAGAAATGTTTGTCACCCAGAGTGTGCCTAGGCCTGAAGCAGCTGTTTTTACTGCCCCACCCAGGGTTGCCACTAGTGTCAGGACAAGCTCATTCAGTGTCCAGGGTAAAGATGAGAAACTTCCCCAGCAACCCCGAACTCCCCTCCTTTCCAGCACCCCAAACCCCCAATCCCCACCATCCCTCATAAACAGAAGCTGGCACAGAAAACAGACTTCTGCTACAAGTGACAGTGGTGAGAGCACGGCTAGTGCTGGAGGTAGCATTACCGAGTACCACCGCGCTCCAGACAAAAAATAGCCCTGCTGACAAGAGTGACATTGCAGTCCCTCCTATCAGTCAAGGCAGGGAGAAGTGAGCAGCTTGAGCTCCCAGCACACCCCCTCCTTTAAATACAGCTGCTCTGCCTGGGACACACACCCCTTCTGCCCCACCTCTCCATCTCAGCCCTGGGTGCCACCACCGCACCCCTCCCTCCCCATGGCAATCAATGTTTGATGCTCCCATCTGGTTGATAGGATGCTGGCACAGCAGCTAATGTAGATTTGGCCTGGCTACCAGCATCCTAGCAACCAAGCACAGCCCGCTGTTTCCTAGTTACCAAGACAGCTTGATTGCTTGTTATGGTGCAGGCGGGTGCACCATTCAAACCAATGACATTGTATGCCCTGGCCACCCATCAGCATTGTTGTATAGTTAAATAACATCTTGGCAACCAGTTCTGTGTATACAGGGCAACATTACTGAGATGCAGTGAGGGCGAAGTGTTCAGTATGGACACGCCAGCCTCAGTGTAGCCCCTCACCAATTGCGATTTAGGAGCTCGTTTCATTTTGTCTTACTGGCAGCACATCCCTGGTTGTCACCAGGACAGGGAGGCACAGACAGCAGTAAATATCAACTCAATATGGACATGGACAGCAAAAATATATGCCATCACAAGCTCCATCTTTTCTACACTCTATCAAAAACAAAATACATTTTTTTACTGTAGTTGGACTTTCATTTGAGTGAATATGCGATTTGGCTTTTTTGGTAAAGCAGTGCAAGCAGAAATGAGGGTTACAAAAAGTGCACTTCGGCCCGGTGCACACTGATGTGACAATCATTCTGACTTGTCACATCAGAAGTTGGACCCCATTCTGTACAATGGAACTATTCTTTCCTTGTCAAAATAAGTTTATTGAGTATACAATATTATAAAGATACATAAAGTAAGTTTACAAGGATCTATAAAGTAAGCTCATTGTTTTACAGTAGGGTTTATATAGGTAAATATCATGAAATTTCAAATATTAAACATTGGATTCACGTAAACCTAAATTAAAGATATATATCATTTC
The DNA here is from genome assembly GCA_037952835.1 of Lithobates septentrionalis. Classification (NCBI taxonomy): domain Eukaryota; kingdom Metazoa; phylum Chordata; class Amphibia; order Anura; family Ranidae; genus Lithobates; species Lithobates septentrionalis. Next base: position 7,843,375 of record JBBDGP010000393.1, on the reverse strand, counting down.
CTTAGTTACTTTTGTAGGTATTTAAATGATTTATACCTATTATACATATTGTTTACAGGTAGAGTGTATATAGGTCAAATAAATTCTGATATAGAGCTTTAATCGTAAGGTGGAGAAAAGGAAAGAGAAAGAAGAAAAAGGGTAGAAAGGCAGAGGTATGGTCCACAAGGTTGTCCTGCTCGTCAGTTTATTATTCTTTTTAGTTCTCTTTGAAGCCTTAGAATGGGTGTCTCTGTAAGTCATTTAATCTGTTACCATGGCAACAGGACAGAGTCATTGAAATTTGACAGGAACTGTTGTTTTATCCAAGGATGCCAAAGTTTTTCAAATTTTGGAATTTGATTTTGATCGATGGCTACCATCTTAGCATGGGACATTGTATTATTCATTCTGTGAATTTTTTCTGCTAGTACCAATGTAGGAGATTTCCATGCCTTGGCCACTGTTTGTTTTGCAGCCGTTATTAGTTGGATCATAAGTTTGAATTGAGAGAGTGTTAACCATTCCGGTTTTAGATTAAGTAAAGTTATATATGGATCTGGTTGTATTATTTTTTTAAATATTTTAGATGCAATCACGAAGACTTCCTTCCAGAAGGTTTGGATTACTGGGCACGTCCACCATATGTGTAAATGTGTGCCTATTTCTGGGCATCTTCGAAAACAAAGAGCTGAGGTATTAGGTGAATATTTTGCCACTCTAGCGGGTACAAGGTACCAGCGAGTTAGGACTTTATAATTTGTCTCCAGTTCTAAGATGTTGGGTGAAGATGACTTAGATGTGAGCCATATGTTAGACCAGTCCGTGTCTTCTAAAGTTCGTCCCAGGTCCTCCTCCCACCTCTGAATGTAAGAGGGTCTATTAAGATTTACTACTCCATATAATTGATTATAAAGTGATGAAATTGTACCTTTAGCAAATGGATCTTTTGTACAGATTGATTCAAAAATGGATAATTGGGATAATGGTGTATCCCCCTTTAGGAATGGTGTATAGAAATTTTTGATTTGGAGATATCTAAATATCTCAGAGTTTGGTAGATCATATTTTTCTCTAAGCGATGGGAATGAAAGGAATGATTTAGATGCTATGAAGTCATTTAGTGTCTGAATGCCTGATGTTGTCCAAGCTTTAAAAGAATTTGGGTAGATCCATGCCGGATAAAAGGCCGGATTTCTGATAAAAGAAAGGAGAGGATTGTGTGGAGATTGTAACTGATATTTGTTTTTTAGTTTATCCCAGAGAGATAAGAAGTGTTTAGTTATGGGATTATGAATTTTAAAGCGGTCTTTAGGATCAAGCCATAACAAGTTTGATATTAATAGAGGGTCATTTTCTGAAGCCTCTATAAAAACCCATAATGGGATTTCCTGTTTTGCATGGTATTTGGACAGACTGGCCAAATGTGCTGCTCTGTAGTAGTTAGTAAAATTAGGGTATCCCAGGCCTCCTTTATTTTTGGGAAGATGTAGTGTGTGTATAGGTATACGTGGTTTAGAAGAGCCCCATATAAACGAAGTTGCTCTTTTTTGTACTATTCTCAAAAAATAGGAAGGAATTGGAATAGGGAGGACTCTGAATAGATAAAGCAATTTGGGTAGAATAGTCATTTTGATTGCATTAATCTTCCCTATCCAGGATAAAGGAAGTTGCGACCATTGTTTTATTAGATTTGTGATCTGTCTTAATACAGGAGGATAATTGGTTGAGAATAAGTCAGAATGAGATGCTGTTAAATGAATTCCAAGATATGGGATTGATTTTTCTGCCCATGTGAATGGGAGTGCAGCCCTAGCCGGGATCAATTCCATGTTTGTGAGCGAAATATTAAGCACTAGGCATTTCTTAGGATTAATCATAAGGCCGGATAGGGCTGCAAATCCATCAAGAGCTGGTAATAAGTTAGGACCAGAGACCTGTGGTGATGATAGAAAAAGTAATATATCGTCTGCAAATATACATAATTTGTGTGTAATACCTCCTACTTCAATGCCAGTTATAGTTTGGTTTGTTCTGATGTATTGGGCCATGGGTTCGAGTATAAGGGCAAATAATAAGGGAGATAATGGGCAACCCTGTCGGGTACCTCTTTCGATATTAAAGGCATCAGATTTGTATCCAGCATATTTTATATAGGCTTTGGGTTTATTATATAATGCTTTGATCCATGTTAAAAAGTGGGGTCCAAAACCCCATTTTTGTAATGAATATTGCATATATTGCCAGGATACTGTGTCAAATGCCCTCTTAATATCGAGAGATAGAAAACATAAAGGGATTTTCAGTTTTTTAGCAATATGTGCCAATAACACTGCCCTGCGTACATCATCGCCTGCCTCTCTATTTGGCATGAAGCCTACTTGATCTCTATGTATTAATTTTCCTATAATGCTATTGAGGCGTTTTGCTATTATTTTTGCTAATAATTTAATATCAAGGTTTAACAGAGAGATAGGCCGATAATTCACACAGGAAGTATCATCAGAAAGGGGTTTTGGGATCATACAAACAATTGCCATTAGTGTTTCTTGCCGAAAAGAATGTCCTTCTAGAAGTTTGTTAAAAGTTTCAGTGAGAATGGGAGAGAGTATTTCTGAGAATGTTTTATAGTATAAAGCCGAGTAGCCGTCTGGGCCTGGTCTTTTGTTAAGTTTTAGGTCTTTTATGGCGTTAGCAAGTTCATCTATAGTTATAGGCTCATCCAAACTGCTTTTTTGATTCTGAGACAACTCAGGTAAGGTTATTTTTGAGAAGAAGGATTCAGCCTCTGTAGGATTAAATTCATTGTTTGTCTTGTATAAAGTTGCGAGATGTGAGTGAAATTTATGGACTATTTTAACTGGATTACAAGTATAAACATTTTTTGATAATTTCAAACATATTGGTTTGAAAGATTTGTTAGTTGAATTTAATGCCCTAGCCAAATATGTACCTGGTTTGTTTGTATTCGTGTAGAAATTGTGTTTGGAGCGTTTGAGGGATTTATCAACTGACTCAGTGAGAAATAGATCGTATTCCAATCTAGATTTTTCCAGATGAGATTTTGTACTCTGAGATGGATTATCTTGGAATGATATGTAGGCTGCATTAAAATTGAGTTATAGTTTTTTTGCTAGATTTTTGCGTTCCCGTTTAAATAGTGCCATTTGTCTTTGTATTGTACCACGCAAGACAGGCTTATGAGCTTCCCACAGTGTTATTGGGGAAATGTCTGTTGTATTATTAATTGATATGTATTCCTTTAAAGCTTGTTCAATGGCCATCTGATGTAGTGGGTGTTTGAGCATTATGTCCGGTAAGTACCACGTTGGGTCATGCGCTTTTGGTATGGCTGAGGCTATAGTAGTGTATACTGCATTATGGTCAGACCACGGAATCGGAATTATATCTGATGCAATAATTTCTGGTATCATTCCTATTGTTAGAAAAATATGATCTATTCTGGTGAAGGTTTGATGAGGGTGCGAGAAATAAGTGAATTTCTTTTTCATTGGGTTACTTTCTCTCCACGAATCTACCAGATTGTATTTGGAAAGAAGTTGAGAAAAAGGTAATCTAGAGGTTATTTTGGATGGTGTAAAAGGTGATTTATATAGAAATGGGAGGAGGACCTGGTTCGAATCCCCGCACATGACTAGTGTAGTCCAAATGTTACCTTCCTTACCTTACCATAATCCCCTTTTATACTCCTCCTCTTAACCAAAACCCCACCTTAAAATGATGAGACCACACATTTTATTTTGGAGTAATATGGCCACAACAGCCCTTTTATTATAAAACAACTCCAAAATAAATCACTCCAATAAATAACCGATAAATAACCAATAACACAAACAATGACATATTAATAACGTAAACAGTTAACCCCAGTCTGATGGTCTCTGACGGTGACCCCCCTTTCCACCATATATATATATATATATATATAACTATATATATAACCATGTATAACCATGTATAAACAACCATGTATAAACAACGCACTGCGGGACTTTTCCAACTAATAGGCCTCCAGCTGTAGCCGCTCGGAGACAACCGTTTTCCCGCAGCTCCACCAAAAACCAGTATTCCCTCCACCGTTCAGGAATACACCGGAGGGGAACATGCTAATGATGAGCCCCCCACCCCTTTAAATCCATCAGTTTTACCGCCCCCGTCAAAGACCACCAGAAGAAAACTACCGCCCCCATTCCAACGTAGTCACCTCAGCTGTCATGACGACCTGTTCATTCCTGAAACGAGAAAATACAAACAACACTACACACAACACTGTACATTACTTCCTTGTCAATTAAAAAAGGGAGGGAGGGTGGGAAAAACTGCCTCCTCTGTTAAACTTTTTCTCTCACACTGACCTCTCTACTCCTCCCCCCCCTTAAATATCACCACTCCCCCTTTGCTACCAACTTAACTTTTGGGCCTCCCCTTTCTCCCATAAACCTTTTCCTGCTCTTTTAACCCTTTCAGTGTCTCCATTAGACACACTGTCATGCCCGGCCCTCCACTACCCCTCCTTCTAGTCAGTTTCATTCCGGGCCTCACTTGACTAGTGTAGTCCAAATGTTACCTTCTATACTCCTCCTCTTAACCAAAACCCCACCTTAAAATGATGAGACCACACATTTTATTTTGGAGTAATATGGCCACAACAGCCCTTTTATTATAAAACAACTCCAAAATAAATCACTCCAATAAATAACCGATAAATAACCAATAACACAAACAATGACATATTAATAACGTAAACAGTTAACCCCAGTCTGATGGTCTCTGACGGTGACCCCCCTTTCCACCATATATATATATATATATATATATATATATAACTATATATATAACCATGTATAACCATGTATAAACAACCATGTATAAACAACGCACTGCGGGACTTTTCCAACTAATAGGCCTCCAGCTGTAGCCGCTCGGAGACAACCGTTTTCCCGCAGCTCCACCAAAAACCAGTATTCCCTCCACCGTTCAGGAATACACCGGAGGGGAACATGCTAATGATGAGCCCCCCACCCCTTTAAATCCATCAGTTTTACCGCCCCCGTCAAAGACCACCAGAAGAAAACTACCGCCACAGCCCGAAAGCGTGACCCCTTACGTTTGAGGGCACCTCCACACCCTCAGAGCCTGCTGTATCCCTTCCTGTAAACCCAGGGACCATACATCAATCCCCACGTCGGAGAGATGAACCCCATCCCTCCTAAGGTATAAACCCACATTCGTCTCCAGCTCTCGATGACGAATCACAATCCCACCCTGCTGTCTGACGAAACGCCCAACCACTTTATTAATCCTGATGCGCGTTTTATTTATGCTCGCCACTGATCTAGCCCAACGCCAATTTGTTCTGGCAACTATGTCAGACCAAACTAAAAGGGTAGCTGGAAATTTTTCCCGCAACTGCATAAAATCTGCTTTGATGTCCGCCATCAGATCCCTGACCGACCGGACACCTAAGTCATTCCCTCCCGCGTGAATCACTAAAACGTCAGGGGGCCACTGCCATGCGTCCTAACGCCACTTCTTTCTGCAATTTTTCCCCAACTATCTCTGGATGCTGTACTGCTGATTTGAGATTCCGTGCCATAGGAGGAACAATCTCCAATGAGCACGGAATCCCAAATCCCTCCGTAAAACCCAACTCCAAAAACCGAGCCGCTCCCTGATCTGGATACTTACCTAGAAAGGGGAGCATTCTTTCCACTCTCACCGGCGTCCTCCCTCTTTTGCGCAGCGTCACTGGCACGCTTTCCCCGTTTAAAACATCTCGACAACGGGTGGGCTCCCCCACACCCCGAGCACTCGTGTCTGAACTTACAGGTCCCCCCAAATTTACAGGCGCCTTCGTTATACTGCCAGCACACACCCCACTTTTTGCCGGCCGAGGGTCCTGAGGAATTCGCACCCTCGGCCCCCCCATGAAACGGCTGAGACGGGGCCTTCGCCGATGACATAAGCCTCATCCATAAGCTAATATCCTTATGGTCCCAACGCAGGGACGGGCGAACCGCCATCCGCTGTCTGAACTGCTCGTCATATCTCAGCCAAGCAGAACCCCCATATACCCTATGTGCTTCTCCAATAGCGTCCATGTAACAGAATAACGCCGAGCAATGCTCGGGGCTCTTCTCGCCAATTACGCTCGCCATAATGGCAAACGCCTGAAGCCAGTTCACAAATGTACGTGGTATCAGCCGGTACCTCCTTTTTTCCTCATCCTCCTTCTTGGAAGAATCTGGTTTTACCCTGTCCAAATTAAAATTTTCCAATGGCAGCAGAGAAAAAATTTCCACATACTCACCCTTTTGAATTTTTTCCCTAACCTCCTGCTTCAGATGTGCTCCTAAGGGGCCCTCGAAGCAGACGTAAACCTCACACCTCGCAGCATCCGCCAACCTGACCACGTCGGACCTTTCCGCCTGCGCCGTGGACCCTGCTTTCACTGCCTCAACCACCTGACCTCCCACCCCAGATTGTCCAGGAGGCGATATTACCGGGGGCACTCCTACCCTCTCCGCCCCATTGCTCCCCCCCCCGGACTCCATCACTGGTGCTGTCCATGGGGCCACCTGGGGAGGTTGCCCGTGACCCCCTTCCAATCTCCCCATTAGGGTCCGCAGGCCCTGCAAAAATTCTGTCAGTTGTTGGCCGGACCCCGCACTGGCAGGAGTGATCCCCGACAGCTGCCGTTCCGGCCGATCCCCCCCCGACTGCGTCCCCCGATCCCCTTGTGCTACCGTACCCCCTGTAACCCCCCCTAATAAATCCTGAACTGCACCAGACAACAATACTGACGAGATCGACTTACCAGGCTGACCAGGCACACTCCCCACAGCCGTCACGGTGTTCGCCCTCGCTGGCACTTCCGGCTCCTCTTCGTCCGACAGCTCCCCTTCCGACCGGTCATCCCGCTCTCCACTCTCTTGACTGGTAAGCCCCCTGGGTGGTGAAGCCCCCGAGGCCGTGGTGTGAGATCCTTCCTCCAGAAGCATTGCTGCTGACAGACAGGCGTCGCTGACCTGACCTGACAGCTTGTCTTCCGACAGTCTTGTCCTTTCCTCCTCCCTGCTCGGTATTCAGGCTGCTGCTCTTCTCCCGTCCGTTTCCGCCACTTCCTCCGGCCACACGCTCCTCCGTCAGGCTCCGCCCACTCCGATTCCGCACCAACTGACTGGGGCCCTCTCCCAGGGCTCTGCTCGGCTCCCCGATCCTCTCCACCGACCCCTCTGGATGTCCTCTGTGCGGCATGGACGGACTGTCCCTTCTGCTGCGCTCCCCAGGCAGGGAACCGGCGCCATAACGGCCCGTGGCCCCGCCCCCCGAATTCGGCCGGCGGCGTGTAGACCGCCCAGGGGCTGCTTTTTCTTGTCTCCGCTTCACCGGGGGGGCCGACCGCACATCCCCCGGGCTTCCCATCCTCCGAACGGGCCTGGATGCAGGCCCTGGTGAAAAACGCGCCGGAGGCCGAGACCTCCGCGCGCGGCCGGACACCTCACCCGCCGCCGATCCGCACGGTTCTTCTCCTCCAATGTCCCCTACTTGCTGTTTCAGCCATTCCGGTCCTTTCTGTGCTGCCGTCCTTCTTAGCTTCTCCAAACTTTCTTCTACGGCGGCCATTATGGAGGAGCAGTAGTGAAAAAACTGCCTCCTCTGTTAAACTTTTTCTCTCACACTGACCTCTCTACTCCTCCCCCCCTTAAATATCACCACTCCCCCTTTGCTACCAACTTAACTTTTGGGCCTCCCCTTTCTCCCATAAACCTTTTCCTGCTCTTTTAACCCTTTCAGTGTCTCCATTAGACACACTGTCATGCCCGGCCCTCCACTACCCCTCCTTCTAGTCAGTTTCATTCCGGGCCTCACTTTATCACTGTTCTTATTTTGTGTGTATTAATCACTTGTAATATATGTGAGAGGAATGGTGTAGGTTGTTTGTTAGGAGCGTAGTAGGAAATCACCGTGATTGCTGTATCCATTATATAACCCATGAGTATCAGGTATCTACCTTCTGGGTCTTTAATTTCTGATGATAAGGTGAATGGTGTGGATCGGTGAAATGCAATTAGAGTACCCCTTTGTTTGGTACAGGCAGAAGCCGTGTACATTTGTTGATAAAAAGGAGTAATATATTTTGGAGTAGAATCTTTGGTGAAGTGTGTTTCTTGGAGGCATACTATGTGAGCATTCTTGTTATGGAAAGTACGGAAGGCTTTGGTCCTTTTTTGAGGGACATTTATTCCCTGAACATTCAGGGAAAGTATATTCAGTGGTGCCATGGCAACAGATCAAATAGTTTTGACTTACTTTTTGTTATGCAGAGCTGACTGCGCAGATCAACCTGTGTGGACTGAAGAGATGAAAAGATAGAAAAGAAACCAGTGAATTCTGGAGTAAAGAGTAAACAAAAAACATATGAGATTAGAGGATACATTGTATAAATTATTTTTTGCAAGTAATCACAATTTACCCGTGAAAGAGAATAAATCTCTCTCTCAGGGGAATAAGTGCCTTCGTCACACTCCCACATAATATGGTTGGGAGAATGAGGAGGGCTAATGGGGGTACACGGATCTTCCGCTTACAGGAGAGAAGTGCTATGTCAAAAGACATCAAAATGATGATTCATTAATTGGAGTGCAGAATATAGTTTTTGTTGAAACTATTTATTCCAGGGTGGTTGTATATGGTTAGTCTTGCCCTAGGCTAAATAATTCAGTTAGAAAGGTACTGTTAATAACTTTGGTATTGATGAAGATAGTTTGAATTATTTTGGAATTTTAACCCTTTTAGAGTAAACAATTACATATTTTATTCATATGTAACTGTTTAGATATGTTAACTCATAAAATTGAGGTTGTATTGCTTCAGATTAGAATAAACAAAAACATAGTTCTAGGAACTAGTTAGGTAATAATATATTTGTTTTAAGAAAAGAAAGAAAAAGCTTCCATTACTTCTGGATTATTGAACATATTTGTCCTAAAAAGTAATAAATCTATTGTTATTACCTGAAAATATATAACTGAACAAGAATTTCCTTATTTCACTTATATATTCTAAGGCTATATGAATCAGAAGTAATAAGAAATATAACTGGAATGTAACATTATCCCACACAGTGTGTGACTATCAGAATGCAGTTACATTCAGTTATAAATACAGTTTTTTTTATAGAGAACCATCTCTTAGTATAATAAATGAAGAGATATCAGAAATTAGGATGTCAGTCCATTGAATCTTCTTGGTCCATGGATGATGTGGCATAACGGCCTCTTTTGTGAGAATGATGATTCCCATTTTGTTCTGAAATTTTCTGGGTGCTGCCTGAAGGTGAAGATGATGCCATTCTTCTGCGTGTGGGAGAGTTGCTGCTTGTGGGTTCTGTCAGATTTAATTTTAAAAGGGTTTGTTGTAGTTCATCTGCTGATCTGCTTCTGTAAATTGTACCTTGGTAGTTAAATCTGACTGAAAAGGGGTAGCCCCATTGATACATAATGTTGTGGCGTTGCAGTTCCATTAGTTGGGGTTTCATGGATCGTCTTTTAGTAATAGTAAGTTGGGATAGGTCAGCAAAAATTTGATAATTGTGTCCTTGAAAATTAAGTTCCTTTTTTTCTCTTGCAGCAATCAGTATTTGTTCTTTCGTTCTGTAATAATGAAATTTTGTGATTATATCACGTGGGGGTCCATCTTTCTTTTTGGCTGTGAGGGCTCTGTGTACTCTGTCCAGTTCTAAACGTTCAATAGGGATATCTGGCTTTAGTTCTTGTAATAGAGCAGTAATAGTAGATTGCAGGTCTGTCACAGTTTCAGGTATTCCCCTTATGCGCAAGTTTGAACGTCTGGCTCTATTTTCGTAATCTTCAAGCTTAGTTTGAAGTATTAAATTCTCTTCTTTTAATTGTTCCAATTCTGTTATATTTTCTTGGGTTGTAATTTCAATTTCATCCATTTTTATTTCTGATGCCGCGTACACACGAGCGGACATTACGGCGGTCTTTGCCCGGCGGACTGGATTTCGTCGGACAATTCGATGTGTGTGGGCTCCAGCGGACTTTGTTTTCTCAAAAGTTGGACGGAATTAGATTTAAAACTTGTTTTAAATTTATCCGTTGAAATCGAGTCCGGTCGAAAAGTCCGCCGTCTGTATGCTAGTTCGACGGACAAAAAGCCACGCTAGGGCAGCTATTGGCTACTGGCTATGAACTTCCTTGTTTTAGTCCGGTCGTACGTCATCACGTACGAATTCGACGGACTTTGGTGGATTGTGTGTAGGCAAGTCCGTTCATTCACAAAGTCCGTCGGAAAGTACGTTGAAAAGTCCGCCGGGCAAAGTCCGCCGTAATGTCCGCTCGTGTGTACGCGGCATTAGGCTGCGGTGCGGTTTCCCAACTCTCTTATTTCTTTGGTTAGGCTGTTTGTTATTTGGTCTGAGGTTTGTTTTAAAGCCTTATGAAGCATCTTTTCAAATTGTAATAATATTACTGGGGATGTTGAGGAGGCTTGTGGAGAAGTTTGTGAGAGGATTTGTTCTGTATCTGACTCAAATGGAGAGTCTTGCTGTGACATTTTCTGTCTGTGAGAGTGCCCTGATGCTGTATATTGTGAGGTGACTGGAGCTGCTTTAGTTGCAGTGAGTGCCTGTGAGCTCTTTGTGAGGTGATTTTTATTTCTGCCACGGCTTCCTCCCAGTACCATATTTCCTGCCCAAACTTTCACAGTTTGTTCCCTGGGGCAAAAAGGTTCAAATGGATACCTTTTGAGCCTGCAGGCTCCGCTTTGTCCTTCTCTTCTCTCCTCAGCGGTGCGGAGCTCTAACAATGCATGTCTGCTCCGCTAGACTCCGCCCATCTCCCTCACAATGGAACTATTCTAATCGGTGCGACTTGAGTCCCTCCGACTTAGAAAAAGGTTCCTGCTGTACTTTTGATCCGACTTTGGTACTACTTGAATTGACTTCTGTTAAAGTAGTCGCATGCAAGTCTACCGAAGTCGCGCTGGGGTTCGACTTCAAAGTCGTGCGACTATGAAGACGGGGGCAGTGTGAACCTGCACTCACATGACCGCATTGCAGAGCTCTGCAATAAGGTATTGAACTGCATAATTTTATAAAACAAAGACACTGTGCAACATAGCTTCATATAACAGATGGGATTCTAGTAATTACAGTTATTTTACACAGAATAACAGCAGGAGGGGAGGAGAGCAGATCAGTACTGACTCAATGGCTGACAGGCAGGGAGGGATCGGAAGCGAGAGAGACAGTGGTCTGACGGAGGAACGTAAACTGACCACAGGATCATGGATCAGCAGCCATGATTACCGTGGTCAGCACAAACAGGGGGACACAGGGACAGGCAGGATCAACATGGTACCAACATGGTATTTTAAAAGCATAGAGAGGGACAAATGACTCTGCACAAGCACTATGCTGTATATCGTGCATGAACAGGATCATTTTTTTTTTTTTAGGGTTACAACCTCTGCATTTGATGGGCACAGTGAGGCTGCAATTGATTGGGGGGGGGGGTTTAATATTTTTCAGTTTGTTTGTGCCCCCCCCAAAAATTTTGAGCACCAGCCGCCACTGGTATACACCACACACGTATGCCGCAGTTCTTGTACTCACAAAATACTCTTTAAATGCCATGGCACAAGTGTGATATTTTCCGGACAAAATACACTAAAAAGCACAAAATAATACCTATTTTTTGGTAAAATATAAAATAAGGGGTTGCATCAAGTAAATAGATACCCAACATGTAAAGCCTTAAAATTGGGCATATCTGTGACATGGCGAAAAACAATGGCACACAAATTTTCCAGAGGTGATACTTCAAAATCCTTATCAGTTTTGAGTTAACCATGAATTATGAACCTAGAATTATTGTTCTCATTGCGACATTCGCAACAATAACTCACACGTGGTGTGTAATTGCTGTTTACACACATGTGCATGCTTTACATGTGCATTTACAGATGTATGACTGGAGTGACGGGGGTGCTTTTAATTTTTTTCCAATTATTCTTAATTTATTATATTCAATTTTTGACACTTTTTATTTTTATTTGCATATCCAAAAGAGGAAGTGAGAGGAAAGCCCTCCAAAGTGAGGGAATCACTGGTTAGTTCCAGGACTGGTGTCCCCACAGGAAGATTTCCACTGTATTCCTGTTCTGGAGACAGTTCAAAATTTGGAATTTTCTTTCATTCTTGGAGATAACAGTCACCAGGACACATCAATAGAAAACAGATAGGTGTTCTAATCCATCTCCCTAATCCATCTCTGTAGAAACTAAAAAAGGCAGGGTCGATGGACTTTTCAATCATGTGACCACTGTGATTGTCTGTCACAACTCAGTCACTATGCTAGGAGCATGTAGTGAGCATGCTCTCCCCAGCCACCATAAATGCATATGTGCTGCGTATGGGTGTTTAGGCCCACCCTTCCATGCCGCTGCACGTATGCAGCGTTACGTGAAAGGTAAGAGCTTAAAGGAGATGCATTCTTGTTGCACGCTGCACATTGGAATTGTCTTTGCACTGTCTTGGTGAACATTGTATGTATGTCCCTGTTCTCCCTCACACTGGGAAGCTGACCACAGCAGCTGCTTCTCCTATCAATGTCTGCACGGGGCACTGAAGGCATTCTCTCAGACTGACAGACTGCGGGAGATTTCTTTCAGGGGGCACAGAGATTATTTGTGATATTCTGCAGACATGAGGGGGAAATATGAGATTCTCAGCTACATAAAGAATTAATTGTAATACAGCAGGAAGGAAAGTATCCCTAGTCATATAATGTCTATTTATGTAGGCCGAAATAAAGCCTGACTTGAGCCTTGTACTGTATTGTACCCTCACATGAACCAACAGAGATACGGAGAAGTCTTTTTTTTTTTTACATAAGTATTTACATTTTTTTCATTTTAGGCCCTCTGTGCACAGGAGTATTTGATGTGTCCATGAACAGGAGGGGTGCACCGGAATTGTGCCCTGTGAGGTGTGTAGGCAGGTGCAGGTCTTCCTCTGTCTAGTAGGTGGCACTGCGCCATCATACAGATGGAGTGGAGTTTGTTAGGGGAAATCATCCCCTGATTGACTCCATTGGCGTCTCAGAGGGAGCAGTTGTCCGATTGGATGCTGCAGCCTCAGGTGACCTTCAGTAGCCATCTTCAGACATCCCAACCTGCAAAAGCTCATTTCAGGGAGGTCACACTCCGTGCCAACACCCCCCCCCCCCCCCATTCATAATAAAATACTATAATAAAATAATACTTTAAAGATAATTAATAATATAATGCCATAATAAAATACTTTAAAAGATAATGTTGTGTCACACTAGGGTTGCCACCTCATCCCTTTAAACCCAAACACATAATCATTACACAGGTTCTGAGGCTAATTTAATGCAGATAAGGCACCAAGTGAGTTTAATTATCACCTTAATTAGCCACAGAACCTGTGTAACTCATATGTGTTCGGTTTTAAAGGGATGAGGTGGCAACCCTATGTCACACTCACCAACAATGCACCCTCACTGTGACCCATCAATGCAGCCTTACTGAGCCATCAAGGCAACTTCACTGTGCCCATCTGCAACCTCATTAGTGTAAACAATGCTGCCTCACTGTGCCCATCTGCAGCCTCACTGTGCCCATCTTTATCCTCATCATCCTCATCAGTGCCCATCTGCAGCCTCACTGTGGCCATCTGCAACATCATTAGTGTCAACAATGCAGCCTCACTGTGCCAACATGGCAGCCTCACTGTGCCCATCTGCAGCCTCACTGTGCCCATCTTTATCCTCATCAGTGTCCATCTGCAGCCTCACTGTGCCCATCTGCAACCTCATTAGTGTCAACAATGCAGCCTCACTGTGCCAACAGTGCAGCCTCACTGTGCCCATCTGCAGCCTCACTGTGCCCATCTTTATCCTCATCATCCTCATCAGTGCCCATCTTCAGCCTCACTGTGCCCATCTGCAACCTCATTAGTGTCAACAATGCAGCCTCACTGTGCCAACAGTGCAGCCTCGCTGTGCCCATCTGCAGCCTCACTGTGCCCATCTTTATCCTCATCATCAGTGCCCATCTGCAGCCTCACTGTGGCCATCTGCAACCTCATTAGTGTCAACAATGCAGCCTCACTGTGCCAACAGTGCAGCCTCACTGTGCTCATCTGCAGCCTCACTGTGCCCATCTTTATCCTCATCATCCTCATCAGTGCCCATCTGCAGCGTCACTGTGCCCATCTGCAACCCCATTAGTGTCAACAATGCAGCCTCACTGTGCCAACAGTGCAGCCTCACTGTGCCCATCTGCAGCCTCACTGTGCCCATCTTTATCCTCATCATCAGTGCCCATCTGCAGCCTCACTGTGGCCATCTGCAGCCCCACTGTGCCAACAATACAGCCTCACTGTGCCCATCTGTATCCTCATCAGTGCCCATCTGCAGCCTCGCCAGTACCTTGATTACACACAGCGGGTCTCTCCCGCTGTGTCATGCAGCTGCAGTCTTAACTGTTCGGCGGCCGTCCACTGTAACAAAGCCCCGCCTCCTCATCAATGATAGACAGTCAACTGAACACTGATACAATGCTGGGAAATTGAATCAGTGTTCGTCTATCATAGATGAGGAGGTGGGGCTTTGTTACAGTGGACGGCCGCCGAACAGATAAGACTGCAGCTACATGACACAGCGGGAGACACCCGCTGTTTGTGATTACTCCAGGCTGAGTGGCATTGCAGGCTCAGCCGGGAGACTGTGCCGCACTCACGGGTGTCTGTGAGCCCGTCGTCAAATGCGGGAGTATCCCGCGAGTCGCGGGAGACTTGAGATGTCTACATCTTGGGTGAGGGGGCTTCAGCAGGGAGGTGAGCATGTGTGTTTATTTTTTTATATTCCCACACTTCTCCTTTAAGGGAAATGTCCCTTTACAGACTCTGTTAGTGCTCTCTAGGGAGGGCAGGTATTTGATTTGATGCAGGAGAGTTCAGGCGGCTATCTGAATGAGGGAGCCTTTAAATTAGGGATCCCGCATCATTTGAGCATGCTTTTAGTGAGGGGCTGGCTAGGGAGGGAAACTTACTGCAGAGATAGGTTCCTGGCAAATAGGGAGAGCGTAAGGGATACTGTCTAGTGCTAATGACCCTACTGAGGATCTCTCTTAAATAAGCTAGTGCTATTCGTTTACGCAGCATACCGCCACCCCTCCAGAAGAAGCAGTCCTCCTGTAATGTTACAGTGTAATATCCTGTTCACAGCTGTTTTGGGCTGTCTCGTTCTACAGTAGGGATGGGCGAACGGTTCCGAGCATGAGTTCGGGCCGAACTTTTGTTTTTCGGTCATTTGGCGAACAGCCGAACAAACGGCTTGTTCGACCGTTTGTTTGGCCCTCCCAACCGACCACAATCCATTGCGGCGCTGAACAGTGCATTGCAAGCCCTGATTGGCTGAAGCAGTGAAAGCTTCAGCCAATCAGGGCACAGAGCACTGTCAGAGTCATGATTGGACACTGTCATCGGGACTTTATCCAGTCATGGCTCATTCCTGCCCCACCGTATAAAAGTATTCTTTCAATGGCAGCCATTTTCAGTGTGATTTTGGCATGCAGAGAGATAGAACAGGGCTCTGTTCAGTGCTATTAGGTAGATAGTGTGCTATACTGTGCTATTTTGCTTCAATTGTCAGTGTAGAATATTAGTTTAGTGTCAGTCCAGGGGTAGTGTGAGTGTAATGAGGAGGACCATCATTCAGCTTTGCATAGTGTCCAGCTAGAGTAGGGACAGCTCAGATAGTTTCACTGTAGTGTAGTGAGACCGTGTCATTCATACATACATTAGTGTAGAGTAGGGACAGCTCATATATTTTCAGTGTAGTGTAGTGAGATTCTGTCAGTAATCTTTACATTAGTGTATAGCTAGAGTAGGGACAGTTCAGATAGCGTCAGTGTAGTGACGGTTGAACCCCGTCTATTTGATTGTGTTACTGCCAGTTTAACGCCATTTACTTCTGCGTGCGTTACTGCCAGTTTAACGCTATATAGTTTTGCGTGCTTTAATGCCAGTTTAACGCCACTTAGTTTTGCGTGCGTTACTGCCAGTTTAACGCCATATAGTTTTGCTGCGTTACTGCCAGTTTAACGCCATATAGTTCTGTCTGCTTTACTGCCAGTTTAATGCCATTTTCTTCTGTGTGCGTTACTGCCAGTTTAAAGCCATATAGTTCTGTCTGGGTTACTGCCAGTTTAACGCCATTTACTTCTGTCTGCGTTACTGCCAGTTTAACACCATATCGTTTTGTGTGCGTTACTGCCAGTTTAACGCCATATAGTTTTGTGCGTTACTGCCAGTTTAACCACTTAAGCCCCGGACCATTTGGCTGGCCAAAGACCAGAGGACTTTTTTGGCACTGCGCTGCTTTAACTGGTAATTGCGCGGTCATGCAATGTTGTACCCAAACGAAATTTGCGTCCTTTTTTCCCACAAATAGAGCTTTTTTTTAAATGGTATTTGATTGCCTCTGCGATTTTTATTTTTTGCGATATAAACGGAAAAATTCCGAAAATTTTGAAAAAAAATTATATTTTCTACTTTTTGTTATAAGACAAATCCAATAAACTCAATTTTAGTCATACATTTAGGCCAAAATGTACTCAGCCACATTTCAAATGTCAATAAGCGTATATTTATTGGTGTTCGCAAAAGTTATAGCGTCTACAAACTGGGTACATTTTCTAGAATTTACACAGCTTTTAGTTTATGACTGCCTATCTCATTTCTTGAGGTGCTAAAATGGCAGGGCAGTACAATACCCCCCCCCCCCCAAATGACCCCATTTTGGAAAGTAGACACCCTAAGGAAATTGCTAAGAGGCATGTTGAGCCCATTGAATATTTTATTTTTTTGTCCCGAGTGATTGAATAATGACAAAAAATAAATAAAAAATTTTTTCTTTACAAAAAGTTGTCACTAAATTATATATTGCTCACATATGCCATGGTAATATGTGGAATTGCACCCAAAATGTACAAACTAGGGTGGCCTAGGCGAAACTCATTTTGCCGCCCCCCCCCTCCCCCGGCTCCACTCCTGACTCCACCCCCTTTTCCCTGCCCATGTAAACCCCACCTTTTTAATGAAGCGCCCATCAAATGCAGCCTTACCAGCGCCCATCAATGTAGCCTACCAGTGCCCATTAATGCAGCCCCACCACTGCTCATTAAATGCAGCCTACCATCGCCCATCAATGCAGACTCACCAGCACCCATCAAATGCAGTCTCACCAGCGCCCATCAAATGCAGCCTACCAGCGCCCATCAATGCAGCCTACCAGTGCCCATCAATGAATGTTTGCTTGCTTCCATTTACTTGGGAGTCGGGACACAGACACAGTCCTCCGCCGCCACTGTGCCTCTGACACTATGTGCGAACGGAGCGGTGGCTGCCTGCTGATGCTGAGACTTAGTTGCTTGCTGCAGAGAGAAGAGAGTAGGAACACCAGTGGCTGGGCGCCCCAGGCAGCAGGGCGCCCTAGGCGGCTGCCTAGTTTGCCTAGTGGTAGCACTGGCCCTGCCTATCTCATTTCTTGAGGTGCTAAAATGGCAGGGCTGTACAACCCCCCCCCCCCCCCAAATGACCCCATTTTGGAAAGTAGACACCCTAAGGAAATTGCTAAGAGGCATGTTGAGCCCATTGAATATTTTATTTTTTTGTCCCAAGTGATTGAATAATGACAAAAAGTTGTCACAAAATGATATATTGCTCACATATGCCATGGTCATATGTGGAATTGCACCCAAAATACATTTTGCTGCTTCTCCTGAGTATGAGGATACCACATGTGTGGGACTTTTTGGGAGCCTAGCCGCGTACGGGGCCCCGAAAACCAAGCACCGCCTTCAGGGTTTCTAAGGGCGTAAATTTTTTATTTCACTCCTCACTACCTATCACAGTTTTGAAGGCCATAAAATGCCATGATGGCACAACCCCCCCCCCCCCCCCCCAAATGACCCCATTTTGGAAAGTAGACACCCCAAGCTATTTGCTGAGAGGCATGGTGAGTATTTTGCAGCTCTCATTTGTTTTTGAAAATGAAGAAAGAAAAGAAAAATGTAGAAACAAAGAAGAAAACTAATGCGCAAAGCCAAGACGAGCCAAAGCAGCTAAAGATGACTAAGAAGCTGCCACACATACGGCAGTGTTCCCACACAGAAAAACAATAAGGTAAATAGAGATATGTGGTGCTAACTCAAAGTGTATAAATGTGATGAAATAAATATAATCCAATTCTCTTCTCAAAGTAAAGTGCATATGCGTAAAGAACAAAATCACATAAATAAAGTGACTAAACATCCATTAAATTCATAAGAAGTGACATCGGATAAATGACAGTGAAAATTAATGAAATATGACATCAGGAATAAGGCACACTCTCTTTTAGCTAATAAATTACGGGAGAGGTCCCATATGCAATCCCCGAACCAAATTAAAAACAAAATGGGACAGATGCTAACACACCCCGAGGACATAGCTCGCACATTCGCGGACTTCTACAAAAAACTCTACAACAACCCGGACATACCCAGTAACCCACCCCCTACTGACCTGACCCATACGATGAAACAATATCTAGAACAAAGTGGAATTCCTCATCTCCAACCAACTGATCTGTTAACACTTAATGCTCAGATTACGGATGAGGAAATAGAGCTTACTATTAAAAACCTGCCGTGCCATAAAGCCCTGGGACCGGACGGTTTCCCGTACGAATACTATAAAGCATTTCTCCCCATACTGCTCCCCTATCTTCGCAGACTGTTCAATGCTTTCCTCCAAGACACCCAAATTCCCCTGGAAATGCAGAAATCCTTCATTACCTTGATTCCCAAACCGGATAAAGATCCTTCTATTTGCGCAAACTACAGACCCATTGCGTTGTTAAATTCGGACTTAAAAATTTTCACTAAACTTCTATCCAATCGCCTGAATACGATTTTACCATCATTAATCCATAAAGACCAGGTAGGATTTGTACCAATGCGGCAGGCGGGCGACAATACTAGAAAGGTGATAGACCTGGTGGAGGTGGCGAACAGGGAGGACGCCCCCTCTATGCTATTAAGTCTAGACGCTGAGAAAGTGAGGCCCGGAATGATGGAAAGAAGAGGAATAGTGCAGGGCCGGGCATGACAGTGTGTCTAGTGACAGACATAGGGTTAATGTTTCAAGGAAAAGTGTGGGAGGAGATAACAGGAAAGTAAGGAGGAGTGGCCTTATAAAAGAGGGGAGGAGCAAAAACGGAACAGTGTGCTGGGAAGGAGACACGAGGAGGCAGAATTTCTCTGCTCCTCAGACACAATGGCGGACGTTGAGGCGATTTTGGCGCGGTTGCGGCAGGCGGCGACGGCGGCGAATGGATCCGACTGGCTTCGCAGCCAGGTCACAGCGATGCTCGGGGGAGAAGCAAGCCATGCAGGGGGTGAAGGTGAGCCGTCTGCGCGTGCGCGGAGATCGCGGCCTCCGGCGCGCTATTCACCTGGGCCAGGACATGGACAGGGTCGCCTGACACGGAGCCCAAGGGGGGAGCAATCGGCACCGCCGGCCAAGAGGAGCCACGCGGTTGATTCGGTGGGGCCCGGGCGGGTTACACGCCGCGGTCACGGAGCGGTGGGCGGGGCCACGGGCCAACATGGCGCCACTTCCCCGCACGCTGGCACTGCATGGAGGATTTCGAACAGCCCCTCAGTACCTCTGCACGAGTGTGAGCGGGTGGACAGAAGGGGGAGAACGGCGCCGAGAGCAGCAACGTCCGGGTCGCGTGGATCGAGCGGCACCGCGGGTGGGTGGAGCTTACCGGGCGGGGGGGACGTGTCCCAAGATGGCGATGGAAACAGTGCCCAGGCTGGCCCGGTAGCTGGAAGTTCAGGGCAGCAGGGATCAGCAGTGACTCGTCGCACAGTGCAGGCCTCACACCAGCGTGGGCTTCCGGCCTCCAGGAGGGCTTCTCCTGGGGGGCTACCTCTGACGCCAGTCCCAGTGCAAGGGGAACAGTCCGAAGACGAGGTGTCCGATGAGGAAGATGGGCTACAGCAGGAGGAACCAGCAAGAGAGAGCAGCACAGCGGCTGTTGGGAGGAATCCTGGTCAGCCCGGTAAGTCTAGTGATAACTTTTCCTTTACCAATGCTTTGCAGGGCTTGCTGGGGGGGATAGCAACAACTGCAGGAGGGATGGTGACACCTTCGCAGAGCGGGGTGGGTCAGGTTACTGACCAACAACTGGCGAGTACTGCACCCGCCAGTTTGGGGTCAGGGGGACAGCTCCAGGAGCTATTGGAGGGTTTAAGGGCCCTGGTTGGTCGCTTTGGAGAGGGACCAGGGCAGGCTCCGCAAGGGGATGCACAAAGGGGGACAGGGGGGGCTGCGGTTACAGAGGTGCCAGCTACCACAACGCCAGAGAAGGTGGCAGACAAGGAAACAGCAGGTGAGAAGGGGGCTGCAGAAACAAAAGGCAGGACTGATGTGGTTAGGCTGGCAGATGCTGCAAAATGTGAGATATATGTTTGTTTTGAAGGCCCGTTAGGGGCACACTTGAAACCTGAAGTGAGAGAAAAAATTCATAAAGGTGAGTACGTGGAAATTTTCTCCTTGTTGCCATTGGAAAAGTTTAACCTGGATAGGGTTAAACCCGACGATTCCAAGAAGGAGGATGAGGAGAAGAGGAGATATAGATTGATACCACGGACGTTTGTGAATTGGTTGCAAGCGTTCGCTATCATGGCTAGTGTCATTGGCGAAAAGAACCCTGAACATTGTTCGGGGTTGTTTTGTTATATGGATGCTATAGGTGAGGCACATAGAGTGTACGGGGGAACTGCGTGGTTACGTTACGATGAGCAGTTTCGTCAACGCAGAGCGGTGCGTCCGGCTCTGCATTGGGACCATAAGGATATTAGCCTATGGATGAAGCTGATGTCGTCGGCTAGGACCCCGCCTCAGTTATTTCAAGGGGGGGCCGGGGGTACTAACTCCTCAGGACTACCGGCCGGCATGGGGGGTATGCTGGCAGTATAATGAAGGATCCTGTAAATTTGGGGGGTCCTGCAAATTCAAGCACGAGTGTTCAGGCTGTGGGGGGTCCCACACCCTGTCTCGGTGTTTCAAAAAAGGTAAACGTACCGGGGAGTTTGCTCACAAGAGGGATGACGCCGGTGAAGGTGGAAAGGATGCAACCTTTCCTAAGTAAGTATCCAGATAGGAAAGCGGCGTTACTGATCACTGAGGGTTTTAGAGAGGGGTTCAAAATTCCATGTTCATTGGCGGTGGTTCCTCCAGTAGCACGGAATTTAAAATCTGCGTTGCAACACCCGTGGGTGGTGGGGGAGAAATTGGAAAAGGAAGTGGCTTTAGGACGGATGGGGGGGCCATTTGAGGCAAAACCATTGAATGACTTGGTGGTGTCCCCTCTGGGGGTGGTGCCCAAGAAAGAGCCGAATAAGTTTCGGCTTATTCACCACTTATCATTTCCAAAAGGGGGTTCGGTTAACGAATTCATTGACCCGTACGTCTGCACCGTGTCATACACTTCGTTTGATGCGGCGGTTCGATGGGTCAGGCGCTATGGAAAAGGGGCACTGATGGCAAAAACTGATATTGAGGCAGCGTTTAGGCTGCTGCCAGTACACCCGGACAGTTTTTGGCTGCTGGGTTGCCAGTGGCAGGAACAATTTTATGTGGACAAATGCTTGCCTATGGGTTGCTCCATTTCCTGCGCCATGTTTGAAGTTTTCAGTTCCTTTTTGGAGTGGGTGGTAAGAGAGGTGTCCGGCCTTGAATCTATGATACACTATTTAGATGATTTCCTATGCATAGGCCCACCGTCTTCCAGTGTGTGTGCGATTTTATTGTCAACGTTGCAACACACTGCAGAACGGTTTGGTGTTCCCCTGGCTGCTGACAAAACTGAGGGCCCCACCACGGAGATTAGCTTTTTGGGCTTGTTATTGATTCAATGGCAATGGAATGTAGGTTACCGCAAGGAAAGTTACTGGATCTGCAGACGGAAATAAGGCGGGTCCATGGGATGAAGAAAATACAGCTGAGGGATCTCCAATCTTTGCTTGGTAAGTTGAACTTTGCTTGTAGAATCATACCCATGGGTGGGGTCTTTTGCTGACGGCTGTCTGCAGCTACAGCTGGGGTAAAAGCACCGGCCCATTTCATTAGGCTTACTAAGGATCATCGTGAGGACCTAAAGGTATGGTATCAATTTTTGTCGGAATACAACGGGAGGTCAGTGTGGATGTCTGGTCCGGTAAGTAACTTCGATGTAGAATTGGTTACTGACGCGGCGGGATCTACTGGATATGGGGCGTTCTTTAAGGGTCAATGGAGTGCAGAACCATGGCCAAAATCCTGGGTTGAAGCAGGTTTCCTTCGTAACTTGGTACTATTGGAATTGTTTCCAGTAGTTCTGGCTATGGAATTATGGGGCAAGGCTTGTCAGAATTTAAAGAATTGAAAACACGCTGGCTGATTCACTGTCTCGCTTTCAGTGGGACAAGTTCAGGGAATTAGCTCCGGCTGCAGAGAAGGAAGGGATTCCTTGCCCGGGTTGGATCTGAGAGCTGGCATTGGAGTCATCGCAGGATGGATACAACAGTCTGTGAGTGAGTCCACATGGTCGGCCTATGTGAAGGTATGGGGTGAATGGTTGAGACTTTTACGGGAATCCGGAGCAGAGGATGACAAGGGAGAGTTGAGATTATTGGTCCTTTATTTTGTGTCCAGGAATATGGAAAATGGGGTGGGGGTATCGTCTATTGGTAAGAAATTGGCGGCGCTGTCGTTTCTGTTTAAGTTACAGGGGATGGAGGATTGGACGAAGGAATTTTGGGTACGGCAGGCATTAAAAGGGTACCGGAAGGGGCACAAGAAAAAAGATAACCGTAGACCGGTCACTTTTGCCAACCTGTTGGCAATTTGTGATCAGCTAGGGTTGGTGTGCAGCTCAAGTTATGAATGTTTACTGTTTACAGCGGCTTTTTCGCTGGCGTTTTTTGGGGCGTTTCGGGTAGGGGAGTTGGTCAGCCCATCCAAAAAGGAAGCGGGGGGTATTTTGGTGCAAGACGTGCGGGCATGCACAGGGAGTGTGTGTTTACGGCTGAGGAGGTCGAAAACAGACCAATTGGGAAAGGGCATAGATGTGTGGCTGCATGCATTACCGGGATCGCCAGTATGTCCGGTGAGGACGGTTGGTGAATTTGGGAAGATTAGACCGGTAGGTGAGGGTCCATTTTTATGTCATGAGAATGGTGCTTACCTTTCAAAATTTCAATTTGTGGCGGTGTTTCGAAAATGCTTATCGATGATAGGTTTGGATGAGAAGGCATTCGCCTCACACTCCTTCCGCATTGGGGCGGCCACAGAAGCTGCCAGATGCGGGTTGGATGAAGCAGCGGTGCGGAGGATCGGTAGATGGGAATCAAAGAGATTCCGTTCATACATTCGCCCTCAATTAGTAGTGGAATAATAATTAAAAAAAAAATAAAATAATATATATATATATATATATATATATATATATATATATATATATATATATATATATATATATATAAATAAATAAATAAATGAAAAATAAATGAAACCCGTATGTTGTATAAGTTTGGTTTTCACATATAGGTAGTGGGTGTTTTTTGGTTTGTTGCGTTGGCGATATCACCCTGCCTTGTTGTCTTTTCGTTTCAGATGGAGTGTCTCCACGCCTCGTCTGGATACTGGGACACTCCTACGTTTGTTGGGGGGCAAGGAGAGGTGATGCGAGACCAGATGGGCGCCAGTTAGGCATATCGAGAAGGGAGGCTTTTATCAAGTGGCTGGGGAGACCAGGAATGATGTGGGGCAGAGTGGTTTCAGAGGTGGAACGATTTGCCTGGCTAGATAGACCTCCGGATGTGTTGGTCATACACGCTGGAGGTAACGATTTGGGGGTGAGGACGGTCAGGGACCTGATAGAGGATGTAAAAGCGGATTTGTTGCACTTGCACACTACTTATCCGAACACTTTGCTACTATGGTCTGATATTGTGGCACGAACTTCGTGGCGCAATGCTAGGTCTGTGGTAAGGATTAACAAGGCTCGTATACGTGTCAACAAGGTGGTGGGGAGGTTTTTGGTTCAACAAGGGGGCATGGTGATTCGGCACAGGGAGCTCGAGATAAATGTAGGCCTCTATTTGAGGAGGGATGGGGTCCACCTCACAGATGTGGGGACGGATCTTTGGACCATGGGTTTGCAGGAAGGAATACAACGGGCCTTGAGGGTGTGGAGGGGCCCTTAAGGATAAGGTTTCATCCTTTCGGGCTGTGGCTGGTTTGTTGTTGTTGGTCGGTGACGGTAGTGGTAAATAAAAGGTTAAAAGGGGTGGGGGGGTCAGCAATAGTATGGCCCCTCCTGTGTATTCCTGAAAGGAATACCGGTATGTTGCACTGCGGGAGGGGGTTGTCTCCGAGCGGTACAGCTGGAGGCCTTATCAGTTTTGAAACATGTTCCTGCAGTGCCCTCTTGTGGATATGTGGTAAACTGGGGTAGCTCCGTCATTGACCAACAGATTGTTTAAAACATGTTGTTTTATCTGAGTTTATATGTTATTCATATTGAAGTTAATATTGGAGGTAATTTTATACAGTTGTTTAATAAAAGGCTGTTATGGCCATTTATACTCCAGATGAAAGGTGTGGTCTCGTTATTTAAGTTGGTAAGAGGGTGGAGTATGGGTGGCTAACAGTATGGGTAAAAATGGGGTACATCTGGACTACACTAGTCAAGTGAGGCCCGGAATGATGGAAAGAAGAGGAATAGTGCAGGGCCGGGCATGACAGTGTGTCTAGTGACACACATAGGGTTAATGTTTCAAGGAAAAGTGTGGGAGGAGATAACAGGAAAGTAAGGAGGAGTGGCCTTATAAAAGAGGGGAGGAGCAAAAACGGAACAGTGTGCTGGGAAGGAGACACGAGGAGGCAGAATTTCCCACCCTCCCTCCCTGTGTAATGTGTTGTTGGTGTTGTTAATGTGTGTGTTTATTTTTCAGGTTTGGAAGCATTTGGTCGTCATGACAGCTGGATGGTTGGCTGGTTTGTTGTTGTTGGTCGGTGACGGTAGCGGTAAATAAAAGGTTAAAAGGGGTGGGGGGTCAGCAATAGTATGGCCCCTCCTGTGTATTCCTGAAAGGAATACCGGTATGTTGCACTGCGGGAGGGGGTTGTCTCCGAGCGGTACAGCTGGAGGCCTTATCAGTTTTGAAACATGTTCCTGCAGTGCCCTCTTGTGGATATGTGGTAAACTGGGGTAGCTCCGTCATTGACCAACAGATTGTTTAAAACATGTTGTTTTATCTGAGTTTATATGTTATTCATATTGAAGTTAATATTGGAGGTAATTTTATACAGTTGTTTAATAAAAGGCTGTTATGGCCATTTATACTCCAGATGAAAGGTGTGGTCTCGTTATTTAAGTTGGTAAGAGGGTGGAGTATGGGTGGCTAACAGTATAGGTAAAAATGGGGTACATCTGGACTACACTAGTCAAGCTTTTGATCGTCTGGGGTGGCCGTTCCTGTTCGCCACGTTGACCCACATGGGCTTCCGGGGACCATTTTTGCGGGCAATAAAGCACCTATATTCTAACCCCTCCTCACAGGTCAGGACTCCGTTTGCATTTTCAACATCATTCACAGTATCAAGCGGCACAAGGCAGGGATGCCCGTTGTCACCCCTGCTGTTCGTGCTATGCGTGGAACCCTTAGCGGCCTCTATTAGGAATAAGTTAAACATACGGGGAATAACGGTCAGAGATAAGGAATTTAAAATCTCCCTCTTTGCAGATGACATAATACTCACCCTGACTCAACCCCACATATCTCTCCCGAACCTACACGCTGAGCTGGACAGATTTCGTGCCTTCTCAGGATACAAAATAAATGCCTCAAAGTCAGAAGCTTTACCCATTAACATTCCTGAAGCGGAGCTGGCACTTTTAAAATCCAATTATAATTATCATTGGCAAACAACCGCCCTGAAATATCTAGGGGTACACATCACCCCAAAATTTAACACCCTGTACCAAGAGAATTTTCCCCCTCTCTTTAGCACTATTAGATCCCTCTTACTTCAATGGAAAAAACACCATATATCTCTACTAGGGCGAATCGCATCAATAAAAATGACCATCCTCCCGAAGCTTCTATATCTGTTCCAAACACTCCCCATACCCATACCACTCAAACATCTGTAAAAACTTCAAACAGATCTACTTCACTATGTATGGAACTACAAAAGACATAGGATCTCAAAAACGGTGTTGATGGCGTCACGCAGAGAGGGGGGTCTTGCCTTCCCGAATATAATCGAATACTACCAAGCGACACAGCTGTGAGCGGTGGCATCATGGTTTACACAAAAATCATGCAATAAGTGGACAGAGATCGAAAAATTATGGCTAGCCCCAATACACCCGAACAACCTACTATGGAATGCGGATGCGGACGTAGCCCCGGAGCGCCTACTGGGCCCCATGTCCATGTTAAAGAGGACTTGGCGCATATTGGCTCATTCTAATAAACTAATCTCGGAGAAATCGACTCTGACTTCCTTTGTGTGTAACCCCAAGGGGCCAGATAGTCTCACACATCAGATGTCTCGCCCCTGGTCCTCTAGTAGTTTGTTCCATTTTGGGAGTATAGCAGATCCTAGAACCCGTAGGCTCCTGTCCTTCTCAGACCTGCAGACCAAACATAATTTACCAAGACAAGCATTCTATGGATATTTACAAATAAGACATTATGCACTAACTATAGCCCCGAACTTACAATTTTCACCTCCATCCCCGTTTGAAACCATTATTCTAGCAGGTAATTCGCAGAGGGGGCTCATATCAGGAATCTATAATATCCTGACTGCCATCTCCCTAGAGGAGCAAGGTAAACATTATTACATGCTCAAGTGGGAGAAGGTCTTAGGGGAAGAATTTACATTAGCACAATGGCAGACAATATGGAACCAAGCAGCAAGAGTTCAATGTGTACGCTATATAAAGAAAACTCATACAAAATCCTCTACTTCTGGTACATGACTCCAGACGTGTTACACACAATCTTCCCTAATAGCTCAGATAAATGTTGGCGCTGCCAAGAAGCTAAAGGCACTCTTTTACATGTGTATTGGACCTGCCCACTGCTGGCTCAGTACTGGGAGATGGTCAGTCACCTCCTTGCCCGCCTCCTAGAAACCGAAATCCAAGCGACTCCAAAATTTTTTCTATTGGGCTTATCACCACTAAAAATTTGTAGACCATACAAGAAATTAGTACGACACATACTCACAGCAGCACGCTGCCTAATAGCCCTAAACTGGAAACGCATTACTCCACCCTCTGCTGAAGATCTATACGCTAGAATCAAGGATGTAGAATTGATGGAAAAGATGACAGCCAGAATTCAGGATAGGCTAGAGGCACACAACAAGGTTTGGGAGCTGTGGCACCTCCGGGAGGACCCACCATGACCAGGTAATAAAATCAACTAGAAGGCACTTTCTCTCTTTCCTCCTCCTTCTTCCCCCCCCCCCCCCCCTTTCCTATTCCTCATCCCTATATGACACAGGTTTATACAGCTTTTGCTCTTCCCTTTTTTTTTACAAATATCTGTTTTATTTTTGAGTGTTTTTTGTTTTATTTTTCTCAGTCAAGAAGACTGGAATTCAAACCAGCATATGCAGGAACGTTTACATTTGCTTCCCTGTTTTATCATAAGAAATATTACCAGCTAAGTCATACAGAATACATGCTTAATACCACTTATGGATACACTGAACAATGCTTGTGATTTTCTATGTTCCTTTATTCTGTATCACTAAAATTTATAATAAAAATTGTTATTTGGAAAAAAAAAAGAAATATGACATCAAATAAATAAATAAACAAATCCAAATGAAGGTGAATAAATCCAAAAATAGTCTAAAAGTGCATCAAGATAAAAAAAAAAAAACATATTAAGAAAACATTTTAAAAAAATCGCATGAGATAAAAAAGTCGCATGCAATACCAAAAATCGCATAAAGTGCAAAAAAGTGCAGAAACGCTATAAAAATAGCTACAAGTCAATCCAATTAATGTAATACAGTTCCAACGTGAACAAAGTGAGTCTTCATAAAACAGTTTGTGTAAAAAAATAGATGAAAAAAGTGAAAACAATGATAGGTGACAGATTCCTCTTAATAACCGTACTCCGTGGTGCGCCACACGTTTCCCCCAGCCTCTCACCTCTAGCAAAGACCCCTAGGGTCAAGTCGAGCCTGCAATCAGGAAGTGGATGAAACACCATCAATCGATCAGTCTCCTCCGATCGTCGCAGGTCTGGCTGAATTTTCAGGTTCTCTGTTGGGACAGGAGAGCCAGAGAAAACCATGGAAGTTGGGGGGGGGGAGCAGTCTAGAGGCTAATTAGCCGCTAGGATTGCTTTTACATGAAAGCCGACTGCTGGCTGAAAAGAATGATACCAAGATGATACCTAAACCCGTAGGCATCATTCTGGTATAACCACTCAAAGTCCAGCAACATACCAGTACGTTGCTGGTCCTTGCTGGGCCTATATTGTAATCTTTTTTTTCATGCAGCCTGTGGGCTGAACGAAAAAAAGGGATCGATCGGTGGGTATGCCCACCATTAGAATACCTCCCTTCATCCATCCACTTCTAATGATGGGCATACATGCACCATTTTGTTTTTAACTGTGGTGGTGAAATCACCTCCTACAGTGCTGGAGTCACGGCTTTATGCATTGTGGGAGCAAACGCTGTTGCTGTCAAGATAAATAAATACGCTCTGCAGCTGAATTGCGTACCTGCTAAGCAAATGATGGTTAACAATAAAACAAAGTAACATTACAGTATAACAGTAAGACATACCATACCTGCAAAGCAAATACAAAAAAAAATAGTAAAAAATAAAACATTTTTTAATGCAACCTGTGCCTAAAACATATATATGCCGAAGCATGGGGGCATTCACCCGCAAAAGTTAGGAGCAAATCGCTCCTCCGCCCCTGCTGCCCCCATGCTTCGGCATATATGCTCTTTTTTTTAACTGTGGTGGTGAAATCACCTCCGACAGCGCTGGAGTCACGGCTTTATGTATCGTGGGAGCAAATGCTATTGCTGTCAAGATAAATAAATCCGCTCTGCAGCTGAAAACAAAAAAATGGTTAACAATAAAACACAAAAAAAACATTGCAGAATAGAATACAGTAAAAAAGAGCAGAACAATAGAGAGTGAATAGAGAGAGAGCGAGAACAATAAAACGA
Organism: Lithobates septentrionalis; assembly: GCA_037952835.1. Taxonomy (NCBI): domain Eukaryota; kingdom Metazoa; phylum Chordata; class Amphibia; order Anura; family Ranidae; genus Lithobates; species Lithobates septentrionalis. The sequence continues at coordinate 7,814,004 of JBBDGP010000393.1, read as the reverse complement.
CAACTATTTTTGTTTTTTTTAATTTTATATTTTTTTTGTGTTTTTTTTTCTTTTTTACACTTTTATTTGTAACTGTAACTGTAACGGTTCGGTTCCAGGTTCGGGTCTCTCAAAATGCGATGGCATCTTGGGAGACCCTGTGAAAGTGTACCTAGTCTGTGCAATGCTGTACCCTACACTAAAACTCCACTAATGTATGGTAGCGTTCAAAACATTCACCAATGCAAAGACCAGGATTGTCAGGACAGGAGGGACAATAATAACGGGTGTCACGCTTATATCCACACTTTCTGCAGACACGACATTTTCTTTGGGGGGCTCGTTGGGTAGGGGTACTCGGGAGGACATACGGAAAATGCCTCTCATGCAGCCGGCTTACTGTATTTGGTTGGGGAAGGTGAGGTGGAGCACCGTCTGGATACAGAAGGGCTCTGACGATCTCTTCCTGGAATTTAAGGAAGGATCCAGTCCGTCCTGAAGCTCTGTATAGCACTCATAAGCATTCAGCAAAGCCAATTGAAATAAATAAACAGACACTTTCTTGTACCAGTGTCTGGCCTTACGGGCAACTAGGTACGGCACCAACAACTGGTTGTTGAGGTCCACCCCTCCCATATTTTGGTTATATTTGTAAACACAGAGGGGTTTCTCCACAACACCAGTCGCCATAGTAATTTGGACCGTCGTGTCTGCATGAAGGGAGGTAAGAATGAAAATGTTCTTATTATCCCTCCACCTCATAGCTAGCAAGTTATTACACTTCAAGCAGGCTCTCACGGTGCCACATGCTCTAATCTGATGATCAAACAAGTGACTAAAAAGTGGCACGCTCGTGTAATATTTGTCCACATACAAATGGTACCCCTTTCCGAATAAGGGTGACACCAAGTCCCACACAATCTTGTCAGCGCTTCCTATGTAGTCAGGGCAGTTTGTCGGCTCTACATCTCTTCCCTCGTAAACCATAAAACTACATGTATAACCTGTGGCCCTGTCATAGAGCTTATACATCTTGACCCCGTATCTGGCACGCTTGCTGGGAAGATACTGTTAGAATGACAAGTGGCCAGAAAACTTAATCAGGGACTCATCAACGCAGACAACTTGATGGGGAGTAAACAAGTCTGCAAAACGTTGGTTGAAGTGGTTTACGAGGGGCCGAATTTTGTAGAGCCGATTGTATCCAGGTTCTCCGCGAGGATGACAGAGTTCATTGTTGTTGAAGTGCATGAACCACAAAATCTGCTCGTATCGTGCCCTGGCCATGGAAGCAAAGAGCACGGGCATATGGTACATTGGGTCAGTGGTCCAATATGACCGCAACGTACTCATTTTAACTATGCCCATGTTGAGGGATAGGCCCAGAAAGGTCTTAAATTAGGAGACCGTAATTGGTCTCCAATCTCTGGCAAGGGAGGACTGGGGATTAGTGGCGATGTATTGACCAGCATACAAATTGCTTTGGTCCACAATAGATCTTCGGTGAAAAACAGCGAATAAAAATCAAGTGACGTAAAATCAACTTTTTCCACCTGAATGCCGGGTTGGCCAGTGAATGGGGGAAGTTTAGGCGCTGCAGAAGTGGTGGGCTCCCAATTCGGACTGGCGAATTCTGCAGGAAGGACACTATGGGCATGACGGGCCTGTCTTTGTCTTCTTGGTGGCAGCAGGACATTACTTGTGTTGTCACCTCGCCAGCTTGAACTGCACTTATGGGATTCGCCACATCACCACGTGATACTGCAGTGCTGGATTTACAACCAGGGTGTACTAGGCCACTGGTGCTTGCCAGTTCACCAGAAGGCACTAGTACTTCTCTGCTCGGCACTAGTACTTCTCTGCTCCATACGAGAGCCCTGCGGTTCTTGCACCTCAACAACAGCAGAAGAAGATTGGGGTCTGGTACGCCTGACCTTGGCAGGGACCACAACTGCGTCGTCAGAGCTATCTGTCATGGAGCCGCTGCTGTCCACAGAATCGTATTCTGAGCCTGAATCTGACAGATGAGTGACTTCCGCCTCACTATCTGTCATGCTCAGAAATGTGTAGGCCTCTTCACTACTGTACCTTCGATTTGCCATTTTGGGCTCTAAATTTACTGGTACAGTAGTGAGACTCACAGGTAAAAAAGCTCCTGACTGTCAGCAAATGTAACAAATGCTACCAAAAAACTGTTAGCGATCGCAGGGATTAGGCCTGACTCTGCGAACGCTGCAGTTATGTGTGTTGTGTTTTGTAAGTGACAGTGATCGATCGATACTGCACTTGGGTGGGCTGGGCTGGGCTGGGCGGAGGGGCAAAACACAGGTGCTAGCAGGTATCTGGGCTGATCCCGCTAACACTGCATTTTTGGGAACCCTAAACTGCTGGGGACGCTAGTATAGATCTGATCAGTTCATATACTATACCACTAAGGGAGGTGTATGCTGCGTGCGTGGGTGTTAGCGGTACTGGCACTAACCTGACGCTGCCTGGGGCGACGCAGACCCTATCTGACCCTAAAACCTAACTGATATCACCCGCCGGGCGATCAGGGGGTTAAACCTTTATTAGATAATAAACGGCGGGTACCCTGACACTATAAAAAACAAACTAACTAACCAGCATCACCCGTAACAGTTATACGGTGATTATTGGTGAAAGGGTTAACTAGGGGGCAATCAGGGGCTTAAAACCTTTATTAGGTAGTATATGGGGGTACCTGACACTATAAAAAGCTGATGGTGAACCTAAATACCTACCTGGCTAACTAGCGTCACCTGTGACACTAATACAGCGATCAGAAAAAAGATCGCTTAGTGACACTGGCGACAGGGGGTGATCAAGGGGTTAAAACTTTATTGTGGGGGGTTGGGGAGGTACCCTAGACCTAAAGGGGCCTACCACTAACTGCCCTACCACTTATAACAGTCACAAATGACACCAATGCAGTAATCAGTAAAAACAAAACAAAAAAAAAAACTGCTATTGGTGTCATTGTGACAGGGGGTGCAGGGGGGTGATTAGTGTGCCTACTGTAAGTGTAGTGTTGGTGCACTTACTTGAATGTCTTCTCTCCTCACACGATGGACCAAAAAGACCGACACGAGGAGAGATGATATCACTTCCTCTGCCTCTGTTTACATTACAGGAGCAGAGGAAGCTTTTCATTCGTCAGGAGCGATCACGAGGGGGTGGCCATGAATCAGTGGCCTCCCCCTCATCATCGATCGCTCCTGAAGCTAATCCGACCGCCGCAGGCACCGGGAGGGTCTGATCGGATCGGGCAGGGACATTCAAGTAAGCCCTTATGTCTGCCCCTGCCATTCTGCCGACGTACATTGGCGTGCGGTGGTCAGCAAGTGGTTAACACCATTTACTTCTGTGTGCGTTACTGCCAGTTTAACGCCATATAGTTTTATGTGCGTTACTGCCAGTTTAATGCCATATAGTTCTGTGTGCGTTACTGCCCGTTTAACGCCATTTACTTCTGTGTGTGTTACTGCCAGTTTAATGCCATATAATTTTGTGTGCGTTACTGCCAGTTTAACTCCATATAGTTTTGCATGCGTTACTGCCAGTTTAACGTCATGTAGTTTTGTGTGCGTTACTGCCAGTTTAACGCCATATAGTTCTGTGTGTGTTGCTGCCAGTTTAACGCCATTTACTTCTGTGTGCGTTACTACCAGTTTAACGCTATATAGTTTTGTGTGCGTTACTGCCAGTTTAACGCCATACAGTTTTGTGCATTACTGCCAGTTTAACACCATTTACTTCTGTGTGTGTTACTGCCAGTTTAAAGCCATATAGTTTTGCGTGCGTTACTGCCAGTTTAATGCCATATAGTTCTGTGTGCGTTACTGCCAGTTTAACGCCATATAGTTCTGTGTGCATTACTGCCAGTTTAACGCCATATCATTTTGTGTGTGCGTTACTGCCAGTTTAACGCCATATCGTTTTGTGCATTACTGCCAGTTTAACGCCATATAGTTTTGTGTGCGCTACTGCCATTTTAACGCCATATAGTTCTGTGCGGCACTGTACGTTTGGCGCATTATATTACAGTATATTATAGTGTATCCGTGGAGTGTGTCTGTGTAGTGTGAGTACTCAAATTAAAGTGCACCAAACACCTCTTTACATTGTTTAAAGTCCATCTACGTACAGATTTCAACTTCTTCTTTACATTTGCTTATAAGCACCACCCCCTCCCTTCCAATAATGTCTGGGAGGACAACAAGGAGAGGCAGACGTTCCCTTGGCACTGTAGGAGGGCCAGCAACAAATGTGTCCACAGGCAAAGGTGGATGTGGTGGTCAGTCCTCAGGCAGGGCATCATTTCCTCTGTTTAATGAGTTTTCCCATGCTATCCAGCCACAGCATGCAGAGGAGGTGGTGGACTGGATTATTAAACCTTCCTCATCCTCCTCATCCTCTGTCATGCAAGCAGAGACAAGTGTGCAGTCCCCTGCAGTTGCCATAGTGGATAAACCTGCCTCCTTGTCCACATCTATTCCTGTCATAGCCCCAACATCAGCCATTGAGGAGTCAGCTGAGTTATTTGACCACAGCATCAGCCACATGCTCCCTGATGATGCCCGGGCATTACTGGATTCAGATGTTGGTTCTGAGGTTGAGGATGACAGGAACATAGCCTAGAGAGAGGGAGGAATACTGGTAGACAAATTGGCATTCATCTTCCCCAAGCCGCAGCGTATTGCCAAGTTGTCTCCAGTGGTAATGATGAAGATGGAGGAGATGGAGATGATGATGATGATGGGGTCACTGAGGTGACTTGGGTGCCAGATGGAGCAGAGGAGGGTAAATAATCCAGTAAAGTTCATCAAAAAAAAGAAGAGAAGTACTCTTATGCAAAAAGTTCATTTATACTTGTGTATCAACAAAAATCCATATTTTTTTCCATCTTGACACCCAAAAGTGCATACCCAACTCTCAAAACGCTTACCAGCTACTCTGACCCCAAGATGGGGGTCTGGCTGCACTTTATCCCTATGGGATGGATAGATTTGGGGATACTGGGATAAAGTGCAGCCAGACCCCCATCTTGGGGTTAGAGTAGCTGAGCCCATTGTTGAACATCCTGGTTGTATGGTAACCCATCCTGGAATTTTGGCTCCTGATATCCATCCATCCCATGGGGATACTGGGATAAAGTGCAGCCAGACCCACATCTTAGGGTCAGAGTAGCTGGTAAGCGGCTTGAGAGGGGGGCGTGCACTTTTAGGTGTGAAGATTTTGCTATCCACACTGAAATATGGATTTTTGTTGATACACAAGTATAAATAAACTTTTTGCACAAGAGTACTTCTCTTCTTTTTTATGATGGACATGAATTTCTTACTTGATTGAATTTATGCACTTTATATTGATAGCGCAACGCGTTTTCAATATTATTAATATGTATAATGTTTATGTGGACATTTTGTGAGTGCATATGTCGCTGAGAAATTATTCTTTTTTACTATTTGGTGACACTTTTTGCGCAACTTATTTTTTGGTCTAAATGATGTCATACGTCCCAGGAGTCTTCAGGAGCGGTTTTCTCAGCTAAGCACACCCTCCTGCATGCACGGCTGAGGAAGATGGGAAGGGAAGGGAAGATGGATTCCAAGAAGTAAATGCTACACGAATCATCTGTCCTTACTCAAGATGGCCACAGGCTAGAAATGCTAGGGGGTGTTTTTCAAAGTGATTTTTCAGCAAAATAAAAGCATGACCACATGGATGAATGGGTGTGTTTGCTTTGAATATTAAAAATGAATGAAATAGCATTTTTGGTTTGTGGTGCTCAGATGCAGTGTAGGTCCACTTTAATTTTGCCTAGCGGAGTACTGCAGAAGGGAACAGGTACTCGTCACGAAAAGATACCACCCCCACTTCCCCAAAATAACAAAAAAAAATGAATTTGTCAGAGCACTCGGGGACGTAGCGGATGAGCAGTACTTTCATCTTTAAAGTGGAGTTCCACCCATTTTATGTACTTTATGTATTTTATGCTCTCTATGGTATCCCCTCTGAGCATCCTTTTCCCAATGCAGATTCTTTTTTTTTTATTTTAAATGGAAATACCTTTTATATTCTTCTTTCTCCTGCACTTCCGGCAGTGTCCGCCTAGGCGATGACGTCACCAGGCGATTTGCGAGGGCTCCTGGGATGGCGGCGTCATGTATCCCAGGAGTCCTTGCGAATCGCCTAGTGCCAAAATCTCGTGTTATTTCCAGACCGTTGCTACGGCAATGTGTCAGGAGGATGGAGCGCCGCGCGGTGACATTACCGTGCAGGCGCAAGATCAGGAGGTGCATACTGGGTATCCACCTGCACCTAGTCCCGGAAATTGATACCAGAGGGCTTCAGATGCCCACAGTGGACAGCTTCCGAGATCAAGGTAGTCTTTCTTTATTTTAAACTGAAATTAACCGGAATACACTATAGGCACTAACTAAATGTGCCAAATAAAGTCGAACAAATGACAGCGGCGTTTAAAAAAAAATTTGACTTGGGGGACTGGAACTCCGCTTTAAGTGAAGGTCTGGTTAAACTATCAATCAAAATCCACTTCCACTGTCATATCGAATTAATGGGTTTGACGATTATAGATGAGTTATTCCTATAGAACAGTGTTTCTCAACTCCAGTCCTCAAGGCGCCCCAACAGGTCATGTTTTGAGGCTTTCCATTATTTTGCACAGGTGATTTGATCAGTTTTATTGCCTTAGTAATTACCACAGCCGTTTCATCTGAGGGAAATCTTGAAACATGACCTATTGAGGCGCCTGAGGACTGGAGTTGAGAAACACTGCTATAGGTAGGGATCAAACAGAAAAGAAATTGTTCATTGATTGAAGTGTGTATGGACACCATAGGAATTCAGGGCAATTTGCAGCCATGATCATTGAAGGAAAAAGTTCAGACCTACAAAGTAGAACAGGTGGAGCCTCAACCGTTCATTGAATTATTATCATCAACGCACAGCGTGAGCCCTGTCAGCATCTCGAATCATATAAAAGACTCCTGCTTTGATAACAGGATTTCTTCAACTTTGGTGCCCACCTCGCCCCCTCAGTTCCTAAGCCCCGAGGTATAAAGATAATAAGCAGGATTACTGCCTACAAGTCCCAACAGCCGTCCACTCCTACTTATTCCTTACAGAAGAAATGTCTCTGCCTTGAATACAAACTCCTTGCACTACATTGTTTCTGCCCTTAAAGGGTCAAAAGCTTAGACAGTTGTCGAAAATTTCTGTGCCCACTTGCCCTGGTAAGAGGAGGTGGGAGGCGGCTGGAAAAGTTAGTGGCCATTTGCTCGGCGGGCTGCGTGTCACAAAATGCAGCTCTCCCTGTCTGCGCGTCTCCTGCCAGGCAGAGCTATTAAAGCTATTTTGAAAGTGACCCTTGGGCTTAAGTACATTCAGAAAGAGAGAGGGGAGAGAGCAGGCAGCAGCTGTTTGGAACCATGACTGAAGATGACGGATTCGGTAGTGGTGGAGGGTCAAGTCAGATTGAGAGATGGAAAAAAGGTCAGCGAAATGGACATTTCTTTTTTTCTTTTCTTTTCGTCCGCCCGCTATTAACTTTGATTTTCGGAAAACATTTTTGCCCTGGAATTTTTAAATCTCCTGTTTATGCCACTGCCTAATATTTGACTTTTGTTTTCCTGTTTCAGTGGAAGAATAGGTGGGTGCTGCTTAGGAAGCCCTCTCCTGTGGCAGGTACTGTACTCGTATTTTTCACCATTGTGTCTGTTATTTAGCCCGTACTGTAGACATAAATTTAAGCAGAATAAATCAGCATGTTGTCGTTGGCCGGATTCTATTCTAGCCGGCCATCCTGATTATAAAGTTGACTCACTGAAGTCATGCTGTCAGGGGAGCATGCTTCTGGGAACGAGCTGTGTGTCTGACGGATAGACCTCAGCTGTCTCGAAATCCTTCAGTATAACGTCTTCAGCAAGGCCAGCCATATGGCTGAGTTTTTCTAGCAAGTCCTTTCAACTGTCCCTCTTTTAAAACTTAATCTCTATGCCTGTCTTACTGTCCTATCAGTACCTTTTTTGATTTGATTTATAGATTCTTTAAGAGATTTTTTTCTTCGACAGGAATGTCAGACTTGGGGTTAGGGTTACACATGTAATCGTATAAAAAAATATCAAATTTATTTAGACCTATCTGTACATATTGATTTATAGATCATTTAAGTTTTTTTTTTTTTTTTCAGTAGGAAATGTTGGATCTTAATAGTACCACCACACTTGTAAAAAAAAAAAAAATTCACATTTAATTAGAATTTATATATAAACCCCAAAAAAAACATTTTTATGTTTTTAAGACCTCCAGAATATTTACCCTCCTTCATGACCAGGCCATTTTTTGCGATACGGCACTGCGTTACTTTAACTGACAATTGCGCGGTCATGCAACGCTGTACCCAATAAAATTTACGTCATTTTTTTCCCACAAATAGAGCTTTCTTTTGGTGGCATTTGATCACCACTGCTTTTTTTTTTTTTTTTTGCACTATAAACGAAAAATACCAACAATATTTTTTACTTTCTGCTATAAAACATACCCAACAAATAAAATGTAAAAAAAATCTAATGTCATTATCAATTTAGGCCAATATGTATTCTGCTACATATTTTTGGTAGCAATCCTAATAAGAGTATATTGATTGGTTTGCAAAAACGTTATCGCGTCTGCAAACTATGGGATATTTTTATGCCATTTTTATTTATTTTTTGGAAAAAGAAAACAATATTTTATTACTTTCTGCTATAAAACATAACCAATACAAACATTTTAAAAAAATGAATTTCCTTATAAATTTAAGTCAATTTGTATTCTACTACACACTGTATTTTTGGTTAAAAAAAAAAAAAAAAACCCCAATAAGCGTATATTGATTGGTTTGCGCAAAAGTTATCGCGCCTGCAAACCGTGTGATATTTTTTATGGCATTTTTATTTTTTTATTTTTTGGAAAAAGAAAACAATATTTTTTTTACTTTCTGCTATAAAACATAACCAATACAAAAATTTAAAAAAAAAATGTTTTTGTTTATAAATTTTGGTCAATATGTATTCTATTACATACTGTATTTTTGGTAAAAAAAAAAAACATTATCGTGTCTGCAAACTATGGGGTATTTTTATGGCATTTTTATTTATTTTTTGGAAAAAGAAAACAATATTTTATTACTTTCTGCTATAAAAAATAACCAATACAAACATTTAAAAAAAATGAATTTCCTTATAAATTTAAGTCAATATGTATTCTGCTACACACTGTATTTTTGGTAAAAAAAAAAAAAAACCCCAATAAGCCTATATTGATTGGTTTGCGCAAAAGTTATCGCGCCTGCAAACCGTGTGATATTTTTTATGGCATTTTTATTTTTTTATTTTTTGGAAAAAGAAAACAATATTTTTTTTACTTTCTGCTATAAAACATAACCAATACAAAAATTTAAAAAGAAAATCTTTTTGTTTATAAATTTTGGTCAATATGTATTCTATTACATACTGTATTTTTGGTAAAAAAAAAAATCCCAATAAGTGTATATTGATTGGTTTGCGCAAAAGTTATCGCGTCTGCAAACTATGGCATTTTTATTTCTTTTTTGGAAAAAGAAAACAATATTTTTTCACTTTCTGCTATAAAACATAACCAATACAAAAATTTAAAAAAAAAATGAATTTCTTTATAAATTTAGGTCAATATGTATTCTACTACATACTGTATTTTTGGTAAAAAGAAAAAATCCCAATAAGTGTATATTGATTGGTTTGCGTAAAAGTTATAGCATCTGCAAACTATGGGATATTTTTATGGCATTTTTATTTATTTATTTTTTGCAAAAAAGAAAACAATATTTTTTTACTTTCTGCTATAAAGCATAACCAATACAAAAATTTAAAAAAAAAATTGTTTTTGTTTATAAATTTAGGTCAATATGTATTCTGCTACATACTGTATTTTTGGTAAAAAAAAAATCCCAATAAGCGTATGTTGATTGGTTTGGGCAAAAGTTATAGCATCTACAAACTATGGGATATATAATTTTTTTTTTTATATACTACCAATGGAGGTGATCGGTGACTTATAGCGGGACTGCAATATTGCGACGAACAATGGTACACTAACTGACACTTTTGACACTTTGTGGAAAGCAGTGGCACTAATACAGTGATCAGTGCTAAAAATATGCACTGTCACTGTACTAATAACACTGGCTGGGAAGGGGTTAAACACCTAGGGCGATCAAAGGGTTAAATGTGTGCCTAGCCAGTGTTTTTGTGTACTTTGTGAGGTGCTTTTACTAAGGCATGTCATGGATTTTCTTTCTATCCTCCCAATGATCGGTGGGTCCCGGTGGACATACATTGGCCAGCGGCTGCTGATCAGCTTCTGCTGTGACTAATCACAGCAGAAGTGGCGCCCTGGCAGCGTGCGTGCATGCTCCCTAGGCGGTAGTGCAAAATCACATTCACATACACATACACACATATATATATATATATATATATATATATATATATATATAATATGATTCTGCACATAACATATGCCCTGTAGCAGTAAATCTGCTATAAGATGGTCATTAGGTGGTTAAATGAATGTGATATTTTTATATGATTACAGATGTGCTTGTATTATTAAAGTCCGGCATTCCTGTTGATGGGGGGAAAAAAAATCATAAAGGATCTATGAATCAAATGGAACAGATAGGACTATATAAATGTGATATTTTATACAATAACACGTATAACCCTAACCCCAAGTCTGACATTCCTGTTGAAGAAAAAAAAATTCCTAAAGGATCTGTAAATCAAATGGTACAAATTGGACTATATAAATGTGACATTTTATACAATTATACATGTGTAACCCTAACCCTAACCCCAAGTCCAACATTCCTTTTGAGAAAAAAAAATGATTGAATGATCTACAAATCAAATGGTAGAGATAGGATAAAATAAATGTCATATTTTTTATTTTATACGATTAAAAGTGTAACCATAACCCCAAATCTGATATTTCTGTTGACAAAGGGAAATAAATGTTCTTGATGCATATTTCCAGACTTGGTACTTTGGCCCAGGATCTTGAATATTGGTTCTTTAAAATGAATGGGTTGTTTCCAACTAGGTGTGCTTATAAGAAAGCGTCTATTACAGTTCATGATGTATATTATTGCAGAGGGCAGTTGAAATGGCGGTATGCAGGAAAAACAGTGATCTCACGCATTGAAGCAACTCCTCTGTTGAAATGTTTTATCACAGAATGAGATTTTGACCTTTATTGAGCTTGAAATCTTTTTATGTTTCCTGTAGTAGCTTATTTTGTGCTGATGTTGACCATTGTGCCTCATAATAGTGATGGGCTACTCTGCTTAAGGTTTGGTGAATTTGGTTTGAAGTTTGGGGAGCAGAAGGCTCCACTTGCACGGGTGTTTACACACGCTGCGAGTCCTAGCGGCGAGAATCTGTGGATTCCTGCGTCTGGAATTGATAGATGTGTGCGGGTAGCTGGGCACACTTTTGCTGCGTACACACAACCGGTTTAGCCGTCGGAATAAACTCCGAAGGTTTCTCCAATGGAATTCCATTCAAGCGGTCTTGCCTACACACGGTCAATCCAAAGTCCGACCGTCCAGAACGTGGACTAGAAAAAGGAAGTTCAGTAGCCAGTAGCCAATAGCTTCCGTCTTGTACTTGCTTCAGAGCATGCGTCGTTTTTGGTCTGTCGGAACAGCATACAGACGATCGGTTTTCCCAGAAATATTTAGAACATGTTCCATTTCTAGGTCCGTCAGAATTTTCAAAAAAAAAAGTCCGATGAGGCCTACACACGATCGGAATGGACGATGAAAAGCTTCCGTCTGACTTTTTCTGTCGGACATTCCGCTCGTGTGTACGCGGCTTAAGTGTGCATCCAGCCACAATCATCGAGGTGATTGCTGACTGTGTGAACAGTCACTAATAGCTGCGACCACCAACGGTCTGTCATTGCACTGTACGGGCTCAGCGGCAGCTATTCGCACACATCTGCCAATCCCAGTTGCCGGAATCCACAGATTCTTCCTGCTGGGATTCACAGCCTGTGTAAACGCCCACACAAATGGAGCCTTACTGTCTTATCTGCACCTTGGATTTGATTTTTAGATGCTTTAAAAATCTAGGGCAGATGCCCCGCAGCGCCCCCGACTGATGTGCGCTCTAGGCTGGCTCCTTGCCTATAGGTAGCGCCGGCCCTGTGTGCAAAGCACGCAATGCACAGTAGCTCCAAAAGGGAGCTCTCACTGACCTGCACACATTTGGGATCCGATTGGTGGCTGCAACATCGTCCTTTAGACTACTGCAGCACCCATGACTTGAAGCCTTACAGGGTGCTTTCACACTGGGGAGGCGGGTCCGTTAGCAGTAAAGCGTCGCTAGTTTTAGCGGCGCTTTACTGACGTTTTAGCGGCGCTTTTTGCCGCTAGCAGGGAGCATTTCACCCCCGCTAGCAGCCGAAGAAAGGGTTAATAGCGCCTGTGTTGTGGCGCTTCCGAATCGCTTTTCAGGCGCTTTGGAAGAGCTTCCCATTTTTTACAATGGGCAGGGGCGGTGTGGGAGCTCTGTATACAGCACTTGCACAACGCCCCAAAGATGTTGCTTGCAGGACTTTTTTTCCCATCCCACAAGCGCACCGCCCCAGTGTAAAAGTACTCGGGCTTTCACATTAGGGAGGCTTAAGAGGCAGTTTTCAGGCGCTTTACAGGCGCTATTTTTTTATCACTAAAATGCCTGAAAACTGCCTCAGTGTGAAGGTAGCCTTACTGAAATGTGATCTGTATATGCCACCACTAAACCTGCCTTGTGAGAGGCTTGTAGGCAGGTGCAGTTTTTTCCCCTCCACTGCAGGTGGCACTCAACCACAGCTAGAGAACCTGGTTCCTCTATGGGTTTCTGGGTCACTGGGAAAGTGATCCGTTTGGATGCTGTTGCCCCATGAGACTCTGCCATGCATCTTGGGTCAGGCAGAGCCTATTTAAGGCCCCGGCTCCTAGGATTGGCGCGCTTTATGCAAGTGGGTAGTGCGTGGAAAGGTACGCCATCTCTAAAGTCTAGTACACACGATGAGCATATCAGACGAATGGTCGTCCATTTTTTTTTGTATGCTAGTCTCTACATTGAAAAATAATAAGTTACTAAAGCACGAAAATTCTCGTACGACTGAAAGAAAATCTATAAGTGATGTAATGTTTTTGCATTGCTACTAATTAAACGAAAACCATATGGTTTGGTATCGTATGAGAAAAATGTTTGTGTTTTACCCCTTCGGAAAATTTCAGACGACAGCTGTGTACTAACAATCAAATTATCGTACGATCGCATTGAAAGCGGTATTTTTTGTACGATGTTCGGATCGTGTGTACGGGGTTTTAGGGACAGTAATAACAATAGGGGAAAGGTTCCTGATGAGGAGTGAAAGCGTAGGGTCACATCTCTTCTGTACATCTTAATCATTGGGCACAAAATGGCCAGACCGCATTCTACCCCTCTCTACAGGCACTGTCATTGTAGCTGGAACCCGCTCTGTTCACGTTGCTGTAACAGTGACTGCACCTGGGTGGACAGTCTTCCCTCCGGGAACTGTTGCTGCATAACTTCAATACAAGTTTATCACTGTACCTGACTGTGCCAATTATTGTCGCAGCACACCATTGCACCCCACCTACAGGCTCTATAGTTCACTCAGACTACATTCACACAGATGCATATTTGTTGTTAGTTTACTGCATTCAAAGGCAGCTAAGCACCATGGCAGCATACAAACTGACTAATTAGCTGGGTCCAGTTTGTGTGCAACCAGAACTCTGCAGAAATGCCAGCCCTGGATGCACACTCTCTGTGTCCAGGGTCGGTTGGAGGCTCTGTTAACATATTACTGCTTGGATAAACAGCAGTGGCTCTGGCCATTGATTTGTAAAATATGATAGTGTTTGCAGGCATGATATCTATGATATATGATAGTGTTTGCAGGCAGCGTTTACTGCCACCTACAAGAATCTGACAATTCTTGCCAGAGGTCAATGTCCACTGCTGTAGGTACTGTTGACACTACATCGCCCTATGAAAGGCATACCCCCAATCAATGGTGTCCCTAGGGGGGGGCCAGAGGGGGCCCTGACCCCCCCAACATTATGCTCTGCCCCACCATGTGCCCCCCCCCCCCCCCCCAATAAATTTTTATTTTTTTTTAGACAAAAAATCAATGTCTAAGAGGGAGAGAGTCCCCAGTCAGCTCCTGCGGGTGATTCCTCCCCCCTCCCTCTGCTCGCTGACACTGCATAATGCGAGCGCTCACACAACCATGGCCGCCCGATCTGCTCCTTCCCTTGCATCCTCATTGGCAGGGAGAAGAGCGAGTTGCAGGAAGGACTCCACCAGGACTCTCAGTTACTGAAAAAACAGACTGATTTCTCCCATCCTTAGGACAGGAGAACCAGCCTGTAAATTCCAAGAGATGCCAGACCAGAGCAGTCAATAGCAGGGGCAGGACAGCAAGAGGAGGCTGGGAAACCCCACAGTGGAAAAACACCAGGGCCCGGAGGCATGACAACCTTTGCAACCCTGATAGTTCTCTCACTGCTTTGGACCCTTATATTTTCTTGGTATGGTGGTGACATATATCTCTTGTTTTCTGCCACCCTGGGGGACCCCAATACAGTAGGAAGGGAGCTCACTGCAGAACATGTGAAAGGGCCGTTGTGTGATCGTAGTAAAGGGCCCCAGGATATATATATATATATCTATATATATCTATATATCTATAGATATATATAGATATATATATCTATATCTATATATATAGATATATATATATATGCGCATTTTATAGTAGCCCCCCTACTTTTGTCCCTGTCCCCCCATGTGCCCCCCCTAAATATGAAAGCTGGAGATGCCACTGCCCCCAATTGTCCCTGATTTTGAGGGACTGTCCCTCATTTGTCCCTCATTTGAAACAAAGTCCCTCTGTCCCTCTTTCCTCTACATTTATCCCTAATTTTGGTCTAATCTATATAGTTGTATATAAAATGCGCTACTTATCTATCAAAAAGTGTTTCCCGGTGCTTAACCTTTCATCCAATTTCTAAATTGCTGCATTTGCAAATTCCAAAAAGACAGTATAAATGAATATTAGTGGTAAAAAAGCACTTGTGGGTTTAAGCAATAATTTTTTTGTACAATTCTCCTTTAAGGGTGTGTGTCCTATGTCTACATATTTTTGCTAATAGGTGTCCCTCATTCCCATTTCAGAAAGTTGGGAGGTATGGAAAGGGGTGGATGCGATGTCAACAATATTATAGTTGTCAAGACCCCCAAATCCTGTGGGACAGTCCTGGGATTTTAGACAATGTCCCGCAGTGTTCCTGTCCTGGGGGCTGTCCTGCATGATCCAGAACAATGAGCAGCTGCCTATTGTGAATCCTCAGCTACCAGTGGCTGGTACTTTGAAAAGGCTATGATATGGGAAGGAGTCATGTGACATATGACCCTATGGTTTTCAGGCTGTCCTTCTTATCCATGCTCCCTTCTCCTTGTACAGGTGCTGCCAATCTAAGGCTAGATACTGTGAAACGGCATTATCTGATTCAGAAACATTTGGTTCCCTGAGTGCAATCCCTTTTTCCAGAAAGCTGCATGTTTTATCTTGGGCTGGAGACATAGCGTTGTTATCCTGGGACAAAAAGTGTATTAGACCTACAGAACACCTCCATCCCTCTCAATCTCCATAACATAGGGGGTAAGTGTTCTGTGGTCACCTGGAGAACTCAAGCTGGCCATACATTGTTTGAGTTTCAATCCATTCCTGATCAACTAGCTGAAATTTGCTTAGTGGGTGGCCCTGTCGGCCACCTTAGGTCCTGCGTCCTTTGATTGAATATCAAACAGAGGCAGGCAGAAAATAATTGGCAGATGCAACCACTATTTGGTATTTTGACAGCTGCCACCGGTGGCTGTAAAAATACAATAGCCCAGCAGGGGGCTGTATAGTGTTTATGGAGAAACCTGGTAGATTTTTTTAAGGAAAGCCCGCAAGCTTAAAAAAAAACCTAAAAGAGTAGGCAGACCATACATTACGCAATTTTCTTTCCTTTACCACGGGTTAAAGGAAAGAAGAATGCTTGGTTCCCCCATCAACACAGTCAGTGGGAGGGAGTGTGGGGAACCTTCCTCACTGGCTTTTTTTCTATGAAAATAGGTGCAGGAACTCAACCACGACCCCCTTAAACCCCCCCAACACACACACACCCTCCAAACCGCATCAAAGAGTGGGTGTGGTCAAATTTCACTAACAGTGGGAGGATCTTAAAGGGGCGCTAAATACCAGGAGTGCATTAGATACCAAGTGTAGAGTTCAGGAGGGGGAAAGGAGGGAGGCGCACCTAAGTGTAGTATTTAAAACAAGTTTTAATACACAATGGTAATGCACTTACAGGATAGTAGAATTCATGAGCATGTCTGTGATAAAAACGTCCTCCTCGAGGGGTGCCTTTTATATGGATTTCCCCGGCATCCAGATGGTGTTAGGAGGCTAAGCTGGAACACTGGAATCAACCAGGAAGTGCAGGGAGTCCAAGCAGCCTGACGTGGACTGTATGGAGGGAAATGACGTCACCCGCTGGGCGGGCCTCAATGGAAGGAAAAACTGAAAACTAAGCTACGCGCTCGGAGCACACAACTCCTTCTACAGTCTACGGACATGCTCATGAATTCTACTATCCTGTAATTGCATTCCCCTTGTTTTAAATACTACACTTCGGTGCGCCTCCCTCCTTTCCTCCTTTTCCAGTTTCTCACAGAGTTCCCGGATACGCTCTAGGGATGGCTGACACCTGAACTTTTACCTGCACCACAGTTGTCATGGACAACATATACCTACATTAAGGACTACAGTATCAATTTGTGATTACCAAGATGATTTATCGCTGTCATGCGCTGGGTAGTTTTTATCCATTTCAGAGTTTAGGGGGGGGGGGGGTTAGGGGTCCTCTACAAAGTTCAGGGATCCTCTACCTGCATACTGTAGAGTTCAGGAGTGCACTGCATACAGACTACAAAGTTCAGCCTTCTTCCACAGCTGCATCCCCTATCCACATCTCACTTTCACCCCTCTTTAGCCCTGACCTTTGCATGCAACCCCATCTTCCACATATCTTACTTTTGTTGCTTTTTTAAGCTGAAGCACCCAGCCAGCTCTAGTCCCTCACTGTACACTGTAGACACACCTCCCAACTTTTTATGATGGGAATGAGGGACACCTACCAGCAAAAGTATGCAGGCATAGGACACACCCCTTGCCACGCCCCCCTAAAGGAGAAGTGTACAAAAAAAACAAGATTGGTTAAACCCACAAGTGCTTTTTACCACTACTATTCCTTTATATTGGCTTTTGGAATTTACATATGCAGCAATTTAGAAATCAGATAAAAGGTTTAGCACTGGAAAACACTTTTTTCAAGATAAAAAGTGCATTTTATATACATCTATATAGATCAGACCAAAATGAGGGACAAATGAGGGGGAAAGAGGGACAGAGGGACATTACTCCAAATCAGGGACAGTCCCTCAAAATCAGGGACAGTTGGGAGCTATGCTGTAGGTGGCTCTGCCTCTCTCACTTGCATGGAGATCATCTAGTGGGGGTGTCGGCATCTGCACTATACCCAGGGCACCTGCATCTCCCTTGTCCCCATCCTGCACACAGTGGAAGCCGCTCAGGAGGTCAGACCTGTGGGAGCCGTTGGGGGACAAGCTGTCACTTGTAAACACAGAAGCCAAACTTCTGTGTTTACAAGTGTTAGTGGTGAGCAGGGAGCAGAGGGCCTGGGCCAGAGGTGGTGGAACTGAGTTCCACCAAGTTCCAGCTGAAAAAAAGCCCTGCCGGCAGAATATAATAAGAACTGCTGGCAGCTGTAGCTGCTAGCAGTGATCGGGCAAAAAACCCAACAGGCTGGTTGCACTGAAGATTATTAATGGGGGTCAGTAACAGGAGGTGTGTTACTAGCCGTATCATCAGGTGAAAACAGCTTAGAAAAACAATAGTAATGCAGACACCACATCTAATGACTGGTAAACTGCAATATATTCCATTTTTGGTTTGGGGTTTAATGGTGCTTTAAATATGTGTTTTTGGATTTAGGTACACTTTAATGCACGAGTTATTCAAACTGCATACAGAAAGTGTTTAAATTCAGAGTTACATGCCATGGAGTTTGGGCAGAATCTCTAGAAGTAATAGATACAGCTAGTATTTTGTAATAATGTTTAAAGTACCCTCCTACTTATATCAATGGAGACAGAGAGAGACTGGTGACATCAAAGCACATTGCTGTCATAAAAATAGAAAGAGGATACAGAAGTCAGGTTAGCGTGTGAGCAAAAGGACTGCGAGGAAGGGGAGAGACGGAGGCCTCCGCCGCGGGTTTCATGTTACTAGACAGGCATCGGACAGAACTGAGAAAGCTAAACTTCCTATTACTCCTGGTTTGTGCTACACACAGGAAGGACTGTAAAAAAAAAAAAAAATCAGGTAGATTTCAGTGTTCTTCATATGCAAAACTTTTCAGATTTACTAGAAATGGATACCCAAAGCAAACCTTCACCCTAAAGTATGTCATATTGCCCCCCCCCCCCCCCCTTTCTCTCTTGGAGGACACACTTTTTTTTTTTTTTCATTTTTTATTGATACTATTTATTTCTAGCCGATATGCTATTCAGATATGTATTCTTAACTCAAAAAGTCCCTTCCACCGCTCTCAGCTTTTTCCAAATCTTCAAATTCCTTTTTTTTTTCTTTTTTGCTACTGTGATCTGACTTCCTGTTAGAGGGTGGCTACGTACGCTCTCCATGGTTTCAGTGTATGTAGGAACGTAGCCACCCTCTTTTGCACAGCTTGTTCCAAACAAACAGAAGGTGGAAAAAAGAGGTTCAGGAACTCACATCGGATATTATTAGGAGGCTGAAAAACACAGTAAAAAAAATGTGAATGAATTATTTAAAAAAAAAATAAGGATAATGTTTAGTACCACTTTAAAGCTGAACTGGTTGTAAACCTCAGACATTAAATATAAACAAAGCATATCCTTCTATAGTGTGTACTCGTCTCAATCCGAAGCACTAAATGTAATTTCTGTCTGCTGCCTTGTACCTCTGCTATCAGCATGGATCATTTCTGACAAGTTTTCCTGACACCAAAAGAAAAATGGTGACAGGAGAGAGATCTCCAGCTGGTTGACAGCCCCATCTCTGTTCCTGTGTGCTGTGTGAAAGGGGGGGGGGGGGGGGTGTCCCGCCAATCAGCTCTTTGAGCTCTCCTAATTGAGCTCTGCTGTGTGTAATTTCAGCTCTCCGCCCGTTTTTTTTCTGACGGCCAAGACAAACTTTATAAATTCTGGACTTTGAACAGCTGTGGAAAAGAGATGTCTGCAAATAAACAGGTACATATATGTAGGAGGATTTATTTCTCCATTGTGTATTACCTGAGGCCAGTCATTTCTCTGTGCATATGTAAAGGTTTACAACCACTTTTAAAATCATTTATTTTTAAAGTGTTACAAGTCCATCAAGTCCAACCTGTGTGTGTGATTATGTGTCAGTATTACCTTATAAATCCCTGTATGTTGCGGTCCTTCAGGTGCTTACAAAGATATATAGTGGCAATATTTTAATGTAATAAGAAGGTTTATAAGCTGTGGGTACTGTGGGGTGGGGGACAGATGAACTATTTTCATATTACTGGGTTTAGTAACACTTTAATGTAACTAGCCTAATAAGCTGAATTTGGTTGCACTACAACACTGGCAGCAAGAGGAAGGGCAGCACTAGGAGCCATTTGGGTGAACTGCAGTTTTCATGCATCGATTAGGAACTAAAAGGATGATAGTAGAGAGCCATGACCTCATCAGGCTGTTGTTGTTCCTACATGTTGGGAGACTAGAGAAAAACATCCACCAATGGAAGGAACGCCAGATCAAAAGGATAAACAAGTCTAAATTGATTTATTAGTTTACACCAATTTATTGTAAACCAATGAATTAATTTGTATTTTTTTATACTTTGGTCCAGGGGCGGCACGTCCATTAGGGGCGCCTTCAGGCGCCGCCCCCTCTCTCCAGGTAGGGTTGCCACCTTTGCTTCAAGCCAAATCCCAACACTTAAGCGGCATACAGCAAAAACTTTTTTTTAGTATTATACATAACAAATGAAAAATTGAATGTAGCACAAATAGATGTAACACATGTATAACCTTTTTAAAAATTATGCTGCACCAAAAAGCATGATACTTTGTTACCATAGATTTTGCTGCCGGTGAATGAGCGCAGAAGCAAGTGGGTGTTTATGTCATTAAGAGTTAACGGCACCACTGTACACCTGCAAAAGGGCTGTGTGTTTTTGTGCATGTCAGGAATGCACACAATTTTGTGTACATTCCTACAACGCACAGATGTCTACCTAGGGCAGGTGTAATGAATTAAAATTTAAGGAGGTCCAGTCACTAAAAATGTCTTCCAAATTGCTCTTTATTAAAACATAAGTAGGCCAATCACATCCATATTTCAAAATAAAATCACATTACATAAGGTGTCCCCAGTAGAATGTCTCCTTACATCTGGTGTCCCCACCAGAGTTCCCCTTCACATTTGGTGTCCCTCCACACATCAGAATTGTCCCCCCCCCCCTCTCTTGTACTCACAGATCACTAACTCTGAAGGGAAGGCAGCTCTTCCTTTATATCAAGAGTCCCCCTTATATCAGTGTACCAACTGTTGGTCTCCTAGGGGGTTTGCTTATATAATGGGACACTGTTGGGGGGTCTTTGAAATATCAAGTGTCACTTGAGACAGAGGAGTAGGCTGAGGAAAGAGATTACCCCGTCCCTTTCTCTGCAGCCTAAGCTGCACTGGACAGTGAATGAATGGGAAGTGCTCTGTGCTGAGCGGATTCCTGTTCATTCACAAATTGAAGCACATAGTTTACTATGCTTCAGGTATTAATGAACACAGTGAGTGATCAGTTCCGATCACTTGCTGTGTACATTTACAAAATGAAGAGACTGGTAAATGACAAACTTACTTACCGTCCTCTTTTCCCCGCTGTCCATTCAGAAACACTGGCAATGCTGCGGGGGGACATTGGATGGACTGGCCGAGCCCCCCCCCCCCCCCCGGAGCACCGTGATGTGGAGGGTCAGTAGTAGAAGTCCCAGGAGAAGCAGTAGCTCAGCAGCCAGCCTTACCATCCTCTTGATCCACCTAGTTTTTAGTACCCACTCACTTCGTCTGGCTGCACCCCTGCTCTCTGGGTCCAGGGGTTCCAGCCGGGTGCAGGAGCCACTTTAGAGCCACTGCAGGACAGGAAGGAGCTAAGCCCAAGTGAAAGCAGCAGGGGAGGAGGGGGGCGATCAAGGGTGGAAGCAGTTCAGCAGCAGGCAGGACCTCACGTTCTCACTCACCTTGTGCATCTACCACAATGACCCTGAAACCAAGTGACACATTCAACCCCTTGTGCAACTTCTCCATACCGCCCCCCCACTCTCCTTGTACATCTTCTCCTCCCCCTGCAGCTTCTCCATCTCCCCCTCACCTTGTGCAGCTTCCCTACCCCCTCATTTTCTGCACCCCCTGATACCCCCCTGTTCTCTCCCACTTCATCTTGTGCAGCTTCTTCATTCCCCCTCTTGCCCCCTCACCTTGTCCAGCCCCCGCCCCCAAACTTCTATATTCCTCTCATCTTGTGCAGCCTCCCCTCCTTTCTTACCTTGTGAAATTGGGTGGTAGCGGGTGGTGTTTGGCCAACGGTCCCCGGGACAGCGGGATGGCAGCTGAGGCACATCAGAAGAGGTCGCACAGCATACACGCCACGGTGGCCTTCTTTGGTCTGTTTTAGCACAGCTGGCACTAGAGGCAAGCAGAGCTGCCATGCGAGAAGGCAGAGGGACACAGAGGCGCAGCTGACAGGAATCCGCAGGGGTCTGAGATTTATTTGATGGGACTGGAGATATGTTGTGCCAGGGATTCAGGTGGACAGAAACCCGGGCACAAGTTGCAAAACCCGTACTGTCCGGGTCAAGCCTGTACAGGTGGCAACCCTATCTCCAGGCCACCCCCTATATGCAAGGGATAGATCCATGCATAGCATGAATCTATCCGTGGCTGCCGCGGCCGCACCCCCTAACAGAGATCCCCCTAGCCGCCACTGCTTTGGTCTGTGGCTCCTTCCATTGGTGGATGATTTTCTCTAGTAACCTGTGCCTCTTGGATGTTTTTTTCTTCATTGGAACCTTCACAGGCTGGGGTAAGAGAGGTGGCAAAGCTGTGAGAAGGAGAAGAAAGTGGTAGCCCTGGGGTGGTGTGCAGAGAAGGAAGTAGTAGTTCTGGGGTGGTATGCAGAGAAGCTAGTGGCTTCCATGGGGTGGTGTGCGGAGAAAGAAGTGGCAGCCATGGGGTTGTATTGAGAATAAAGTGGCAGCCCTGAGGTGGTGTGCAGAGAAGGAAGTGGTAGTTCTGGGGTGGTGTGCAGAGAAGGAAGTGGAAGCCATGGGGTGGTGTGCAGAGAAGGAAGTGGTAGTTCTGGGGTGGTGTGCAGAGAAGGAAGTGGAAGCCATGGGGTGGTGTGCAAGGTAGAAAGTGACAGCTCTGGGTGGTGTGCAGAGAAGGAAGTAGTAGTCCTGGGGTGGTGTGCAGGGCAGAAAGCGACAGCTCTGGGGTGGTGTGCAGAGAAGGAAGTGGTAGTCCTGGCGTGATATGCAGAGAAGGAAGTGGAAGCCATGGGGTGGTGTGCAGAGAAGGAAGTGGAAGCCATGGGGTGGTGTGCAGAGAAGGAAGTGGAAGCCATGGGGTGGTGTGCAGAGAAGGAAGTGGTAGTCCTGGGGTGGTATGCAGAGAGGGAAGTGGCAGCTCTGGGGTTGTGTGCAGAGAGGGAAGTGGCAGCCCTGGGGTGGTGTGCAGAGAGGGAAGTGGCAGCTCTGGGGTTGTGTGCAGAGAGGGAAGTGGCAGCCCTGGGGTGGTGTGCAGAGAAGGAAGTGGTAGTCCTGGGCTAGTGTGCAGAGAGAAAAGTGGCAGCCCTGAGGTGGTGTGTAGAGATGGAAGTGACAGCCCTGGGGTGGTGTTGTAGAGAAGGAAGTGACAGACCTGGGGTGGTATGGTGGTAAGGTAAGGGCGGCCATAGGGCGGTATGCACAGAAGGAAGTGGAAGCTCTGGAGGGGTGGGGGGGGGTGCAGAGAAGGAAATGGCAGCTCTGGGGTGGAGTGCAGAGAAGGCAGTGACAACTTTGGGGTGACATGCTGGAAGAGTAGTGGCAATTCTGGGGTGGTGTGCTAGTAAGGTTGTGGCAGCCAGTGTAGTGCAGTCACCCAGCTAGGCAAATAGCATTTTCAGAAAGAAGACAGACTATATATTTTTCCCACTACAGTTTTCATTTAAAATAGTTTACCTCCTTATATTTTAGCTTACAGTTTTGTAACATTCATTTATTACAAATCTACAATTAAAATGGATAAGCTCTGTATACCAAAACCTGAGCTTATAATTGACTTTACTTTCATTTTCAAAATTCGTATTTTGACCGTGCAAATTATTTGTCCCATATGACTCCTGAGCTCCTCTGTAATTCACTAATTTGCCAGCCGTACATAGTTTGTTTTTGTTTTTTTTTGCATTTAATAATCCTTTTCCTTTCTGTTACCCCTGCATCCCTCTAAAAATAAATTGAAGAAATTTCAAAACTGCTTCAAAAGCAGAGCATTATGAATAAAACATGGGCCTTCTATGCTATCATTATTCAGCATTTGTAAAAAGGCATTTACATAACTCTGTAAATCTGTAAGTAAACCTCCAATCTGCAAACGAAAATCAAATTAATAAAGAAAGTGGCTAGTGACAGGGCTCATTTTTTTTGTTTAATCATGGCAGTCACGTATGCATTCTAAAAATGTTGCTTATTCTTTGGTAATTCTTCATCTTTCCTGGTCTTCAAAACAAATCTGATGATCTGCTTATTTGTAGAAATAAAAGAGAACTGGAGGAAAAGAAAAGTTGCTTCCTTGCCTAGCATTATCCAGTGAGATCTGTGTTACCTAGTGTAGGTTGTAAAGTGCAAATACATTTCTGGTTACAATGGCAGCACAGATGCTTACTAGCTGTAAGGAACCAGAACCATTTTTTTTGCTAATTATTTTCCAAAACAGGGCAAGCATGTAGCAACCAAACATTCTTATGCAATTTTACCAAGATTCAAGACATGGAATAATACAAGTGTCCATTCCCTGGTGTGGTATTGTGTAACACCATGTTGAGCGTTGGTGGCAGTTCCGGAGTTGTGGGGCTATAGTCCCTGTAGGGAGGGGGGTGCGTCAAAGGTGATAGAAATAAACTGACTCAACCCATTTGGAGAGCAAGAAAAAGGATAGGTAAAATAGAAGGGGGTTAGGGGTTATGGGGAAGGTAGGTAAGGGTGCGATGGATAAAAGGGAGGAAAGAGGGTGGGGTGCACCGGTGTCGACCCCCCCACTTCATGTTCTCCCAGAAGGGAAGGGGAGAAGGCAGTATCTATATTTAGTAACTATATTTATTGAAATGCACAGCTTGAAGTCTTGGTCAGGGACTATAGCTGAGTGATGTTTCTTCTGCATATAGCATCTGTTTCCTAGGGATGGAAGGCAGGGGTAGTAGGCTGGTGACACTTCCTCCATGTTCCCCTCCTCGTTGTGCTCCAAGCGTGGGTCACATAGGAGGCCTACCCTGGGGTGGGTTCTTCTGGGCTACGCTAGGTACCTTAGATAGCGTCACTGCCTTATGCATGGGGTACCTTTACTTGTACCATGTTCATTATTGCCCTGGGACAGGGTAGAGGCCACTTTCAGGGATAAACTCATCCTTAAGGCGGACCTCTAACTCAAAGATGGCCACACCGTGTACACTTGAACTGATGACTGAACTCTAGTTAACTCTCCTCATGTTAAAGCAGAGTTCCACCCAAAAATGGAACTTCCGTTTTAAGAGAGGGTGACCCTCTGACATGCCACATTTGGCATGTCATTTTTTCGGGGGGTGAGCGGAAACCCTCTTTTTATAGGGCTCCAGCTCCCACTTCCTCCCTCCCCGCTCCGGAAGTAAGTTCACTTCTCCCCCCTCCCTCTCAGCAATCATCTGGGACACGTCACAAGTCCTAGATGATTGCCCGGCCAGTCACAGCGCACCGCGCGGCTCGTGCAAGCGCAGTGCGTGCCCGGCTGTGAAGCCACAGTCGGGCGCCCACAGTGACTATGCCGGCGCTGCAGAGAGGAGGGGGAGACGAGCGGGGCTTCGTTCCCCCGCATCGCTGGTCCCTGGGTCAGGTAAGTGTCCGATTATTAGAAGTCAGCAGCTGCAGTATTTGTAGCTGCAGACTTTTATTTTTATTTTTTTAAGTGGAACTCCGCTTTAATGTACACCAATACTGTCATCATTGCATTTAGGAGGGACATGCAGAGCCGATGCCCTCTCTACCTGTCCAGCGTATCTCCACCAACTCACTCCCAGTAATGGAATGGGGTCCCGCCATG
The DNA here is from genome assembly GCA_037952835.1 of Lithobates septentrionalis. Classification (NCBI taxonomy): domain Eukaryota; kingdom Metazoa; phylum Chordata; class Amphibia; order Anura; family Ranidae; genus Lithobates; species Lithobates septentrionalis. Next base: position 7,788,415 of record JBBDGP010000393.1, on the reverse strand, counting down.
CACCTAGCGACCTAGCGCTGACTCCATGCATGCACTCACTTAACTCTTTTGCTTCCGTACCTGTGTACAGGTTGAGGACCTCTGTGGCGCTGATCTGTTCCTATTGCTATGGGAGACGGACCGCTAATGGAGAGATTGCCGACAACATCTCCCTTGCTGCAAGAGGCTATCTCACCTACCACAGGCACACGCTTCTCGATAGGCTGCTTGCTAAACCTTCATTACCCTAGGTAACCGCTTGCCTATATTCCACACTGTTTTATCACAAAGCTGTCTTCATACCCCAATGTGCTTTTAACTGACCCGAGCTGTAGACTATGTGTGTTGGTTACTTGCATTGTACCTCTTTAGTAACTTCAGACCAGGCAAAGAGAAGTCTACAAATCTTTACTCAAATAACTTAGGCATGACAGTCAAACAAAGGAAACAGACTTTCCTTAAACTAACTAACTCAAGGTTTGTGGCTGCCCCAGCCTACCTGTGTGGGTAAGAATCAATTTTTGGCAAATTTCACTGTGGCAGTGTCCGGGGTTGGTATCTTCAGGATGAACTTCAGGTCCCAGCAATCCCTCTATGCTGTGGAAGGCTCCTGAAATCAGGCTTTTTCTTCAGCAGGAACTACGACATTGGCAGATTGGTAGGATGGACTCCAGCAATGAAATCAGCAGTGAAGTCGACAATGGCAATGAGCGATCCAGACCCCTGTTCCTTATATAATGACACAGGACCAGTTAGCCGGACACAAGTAGCCCTCCAAGAAAAGTCTCTGAAACATAATTTATTCCAACCCTCCCGGCTGGGGCAGCACTAAACTAAACTGCAATTGGCAACCTGCCTAAAGGCAAGCTGGTACTTGGTTGCACCCAGGTGTTAGAACGCATAACTATCGTTTATGACCAAATGGTAACAGAATTGAATGACAGAGACAAGTAGAAGAACCTGTAGTCCCAAACCTGGTTAAGCAGTAGACAGTGGCTGGTAATGGAATCCTGAGACAGCCCAAAGTCAGGGCAGGTCGTAAGCTTGTGTAGTCCAAAAACTGTTCTGGGGTCAGGGCTTGTTAGCAAAGCAGTGTTGTCCAGTTTACAATCTGAGGTCAAGTTTAGGCAACAATCCAATGTGGTAGTTTTTTTCTTATCCCCTGTGCATTGTTTACTGTTGTAGCAATAACTCTCGGTGGAGCTGCTGGTTTAAGCGGGTCTGTTACCTTCACTCTGCTTCCCTTTGTTTCACCGGCACCGGGTCTAGGGTTCCGTTGAGTTTACCTCTGGACGATACACGCACCAACACTGGAGTACGTTTTCAATGCTTTATTAAACACTTGACTTAGGAAATAGCAGAAAAGAGGCGGAAAGGAAACTGCAGAAGAAACTCAAATATCTTCTTGTAGGGTTCTTTTAACAAATGTTTGGGTAGAATTCAGATATTGTATGGAATGCACGCCCCTCGTGGGACATACTCCTTGCTCGTCTGGATAGGCCTCTCTCACCAGCCTAGCAGCCAGTATGCAGCACGAATCAAAGTCTCTGCCACAGACTTGCTTGGGAATAAAATCCGTACGATCCTCTGCCACAGAATGTATCAGATTTTCTGTAATGAATGTTAGTCACAGTGCCTGAACCTTTAAGCCAACCCGGCAACACTATGCTGTATAGTTTCTTTCGGATACGTCCTCCAACCGAGTCACCAGGCCCCTCTATAGACCAGCACTCTGCGTGGTCCCTCCAAGACGGGTCCTCCCCTGGGATCTCCTTGTTTGTCCAGCTTCGTCACACAGGACCATTCCTCGGCCGCGGTGGTAAGCCCCAGACAAGCCTCTGGACCCACCCCTGCGCCGCAGTATCCGTTCCGGAGGCCCACAAGGTAGCTCCTTAATGCATACCTGTCGGCCAGGAGGGCCAGCAGGTGGCTGTAAAAACGAACCCCAAAATCCCAAAATATGGTGTCTGTCCCATAAATACCCTCGCCCAGAATACAACTCGGAGGACCACCTCCACCGAGTTGTCTCCGGGACAGAAGAGCATCCATACGCTTCAACACGTTGCCTTTCCAACACTAACCAGTGATAACAGCGACACCCACCGGTCAGCACGGAAACACACACAACGTCAGCCAAGCTGGAACAGAGGCAAACTTAACCTTCCTAACGAACAAGTTACTAAATTTACCTAACATGCGGTAGATTGCAAATCTACCAGCGCTACACTGTTTTATGTTAAGCTGGCAATTAAAAGTGATAGTGACAAGTTTTCGGATGGCCTATGCCACATTCCACACGGTGAGTGTTCCAGCTACCATCACTGATCATCAACTGAATGGGCCTTTGGGTTTTTGTCCTTTTAAAATTTGTAGAACATGATCGTATGTCCTAGGCAAACTGACTGGCTATTGGCAGTAGTGAATGACAGACACTCATTTAAAATCAAGTACATAATTGAAATACTGAGCTCCACAGTGTACTATCGATGAAAAGGGTGCTAATGTCTACCAGTGCTCAGTCAGTGACCTACAGAAAATAAATGACTTGCAGGGTCAAAATCACATGATCAATGGCGGAGCAAGAAAGAATGTGGAAAGCTCCTACCCATGGGCCACAATCTATCATCAGGGGTCACCTGAACTATTGCTTGTTCAGTGGTTTCAAGCCTCTGAAAAAAAAGTGGACCTAGCATATAGTATTCCATGCTGAGTGCATAAGTCGTGTGTGACAATTAAAGGGGGTTATTACCTCTCGCAGAAATCATAGAACTCCCTCTGGCAATGCCTTTATTTGTGTTTTCTATCCTAAAGAACAGCACCATCTTTGTTCAGGCATTATCAAGGTCCTGGACAGAGATGCTGGTTCAGGGATGACACAACCTGTTGCTTGTGCCATTCTTGATGGAGATTAAAATTGTCGGACACAGACTAGGCATTATTGCAACCTCTCCCTTTATGACTTGCTACAAAGTTACAATTTTGCAGTTCATACATTATTTGTGAAAATATGAAGAAATGCTTCCTCCAGACAGCAGTTGAGAACCTCACCTCAGACTAGGCAAATGATAAAATGTACAGGTTTTTGGAAAAAACTTGCTGTTGCTATATGTTAGGAATTTATTAACGAAGGCTTGCAAAGTTACAGAAAGGACTCAGTATTGTTGGAGTAGTCAGAACTGCTAGACATTTTTAGAATGGCATTTTCTGAATGCCAATGGAGATGAAAACCAAGCACATTTTAGTGATCCAGTAAGCCCCCATTTAGCTTATGAATGAAAAATAACTAAATACATTTACTGCAAACAGACACTGGGTTTGATTTACTAAGGGAAATTAGGCTGCTCACTTTGTATGGGAAGTTGCACTTTTCAAGCGAATGTTCTCAAGAGCTTAGAAAATGGGGTTTCACGTTACAAAGAATATCCAATCAGGTGCAAGATCAATAAAAGTAAAGTAAAAAAACTAAATTTTTTGCTTGCACACAATTGGATGATGGAAGCCAGCAGAGCTTCACCTCATTCACTATGTCCTGGGGCCATTTCCCTTGGAAAGTGCAACTTCCCTTGCAAAATGAACAGCCTACTTGCCTTTAGTAAATCAAGCTCAGTGTCAGCTTGCCAACACAGTGCAAAGTGAAAGTGTCTTTGCAAAGGGCTGACCCCCTCATACAAATTTTACCAAGCCTCTACTAAAATATCTGGTGTTGATGACCTGAAGGAGCAGTGAAATCATTCCCCCAATGACATGATGACAGTGCTTGCACCCAGCGATTGGTTGCTAGCACTGTCAAAAGGGAGGAGGTCATGTGCTCCTGCCTAACCAGTCATACAAGGTGACCCAAAAAAGACAAAAGTTAAGTGCCGCTCAGGTAGAGAGGTAAAGTCCAACTAGACCGCTGTGAGTGCAGGCAGGGACAGGGAGCTCATCCCAGCTCCAAGCTGCAGCAACGTCAAAGGAAAAGATCCATGAACCGTACATCATAAAGCAGATCAATGAGTATGAAGTGAGATGAATGACACCCTCAGCTCGGACTAAAGCCAGGAGTACAAGCTGATGCTGCCATTCATCCCACTTCATAATCATGGGTCTCCTTTCTGATGTACGCTTCATGGATCTTTTCTTTTGACATTGCTGCAGTCATAAAAGGTATTTTGGATGGTTGCAGAGAAGAAAGGAAATGTATGGGTGGAACAAGGAGTTGGGGGGTTTTGTTTGAGACATTGTCACTAAGACCCCTTTCACACTGGGGCGGTTTGCAGGCATTATTGCGCTAAAAATACTGCCTGCAAACCGCCCCTAAACAGCCTCCGCTGTTTGTTCAGTGTGAAAGTCCGAGGGCTTTCACACTGAAGCGGTGCGCTGGCAGGACGGTAAAAAAAGTCCTGCGAGCCACATCTTTGGAGCGGTGAAGGAGCGGTGTGTTCACCACTCCTAAACCACTCCTGCCCATTGAAATCAATGGGACAGCGCGGCTATACCGCGGTAATACCGCGGCTATAGCTGCGCTGTACGAGCGGGTTTAACCCTTTTTCGGCTGCCAGCGGGGGTTAAAACCGTACCGCTAGCGGCCGAATACAGCCGCAAAAACGACGGTAAAACAGCGCTAAAAATAGCGCTGTTTTACCGCCGACGCCCCCACCGCCCCAGTGTGAAAGGGGCCTTAGAGCTAGTTTACACTTGCTTCGGACAGGCTTTGTTAAAGCTCTCTGAACGCCAGTCAAAGCCCATGTAACTAAATAAAATGGTGAGCTTACAGTCCTGTTTACACCTTGCTTTTGCTTGGTGCTTCAATGAGGCTTCGGTGGGGCTTTGGTAGAGCTTCGATGGGGCTTCAGTGGGGCTTCGGTGAGGCTTTGTGAGGCTTTGTGGGGCTTCCCTGAGGCTTCAGTGGGGCTTCAAGCGAGCTTTGCCATAGACTTCTATGGAGGCTTTGAATAAGCTTTGAAGCACCACTAAAGCTACATGGGGTATAATTTTTGAAGCAAAGCCGAAGCAAAGCAAAGCAAAAGCAAGGTGTAAACAGGACTGTAAGCTAACCATTTTATTTAGTGACAGGGGCTTTGACTAGTGTTCAGAGAGCTTTAACAAAGCCTGTCCGAAGCCTTGTTTTGAAGCGAGTGTAAACTAGCCATTAATGTGTGTTGAAGCCGAGGCAAGTGTAAATAAGCCCTTAGTCCTGCACGGGCAAATTACATCGACCCTTTAAAAATACAGTAAATCATATATGTAAAAATATGAAATACCTTTTCCTTTTGCTGTAAATCTTTTTTTTTTTTTTAATCCAGAGTTCCAACCTCCTACAATGTTCTAATAAAATGTGTTAAATCTAAAATGTATTTCTTGGGATTTAGATATATATTAGTAATAACTATTAGAAACCGTTGGCTGGTTATATCATGTTCTGTAGTCTGAACAGTATGTAGATAGATTTCTCAGTATTTAATCATCCTCCTGAAATAAAAAGAAGACGAATTTAGATCGGAACCACTGCTGTCGGGTGGTATTGCAGGATAACGCAATACGGCTGATAGGCTGTTCACTGCACAAGGGAAGTTGCACTTTGCAGTGGAATTTCACTTGCAAAGTAAACAGCCCATTTGCCTTTACTAAATCAACCCAGTGAAGTTTAGTGGACATACCAGATACAAACAATGAGACAGAGATCTGGACTCACTAATATATCCTGAGTTTGGCAAGAAAGATGGAGAAAATGTTATACTTTAATGATTCCTAACAGGTGCCAAGGACTACAGTAATCGGATCTGTGCAACTGGATAGGCAATCAAAGCTAAAGTTCTGTGTTTTTATTGGCTTTCACAAAATACTCATTGATGCATAAATATAATTCATTATCAATATTATCAATATAAAGTCTTTGTAGGCCTTTTTAACACTGGACTGGAGCTGATATTTACCACACTTAACAGGTTTCAAAGCATGAACATATTGCCTAGAACTTGCACATTGGGTTGGCTACCAGATCAGAACCCAGGAGAGAGTGCAGACATTTGGGAAAAGTAGTGAGCCAAAAACCCTAGAAGGAGGATAGGACATCTGGGAACTCCTGCACAAAGTGTTGGTGTCATAGTTGTAAACAAATGTCATTGATTCATTTAGGAGATCATAGTTGGCCATGGATTTAAATGGAAAAGCAATTTATAATAACCAGTTGTGGACATTGGACGTACTAAGTACACCCTAAAGAATTTTAAGAGTATGTTGCGCACAGACAGGATTGGTCTGGGGGTTTGATCCCAGGGTCCATTCCCTGATAGGCACACAGCAGCCAGGCACACAACATTTCCCACACACTTGAGTCTGTAAACAGGTGGTGCTGCTCTTTTTTCCTTTTTTTTTTCTTTTTTTGGGGTAGAACTTGGATAGGGTGAGGTTGAGCCTAGGGATACTCCAGTAACTGTAAACTTGAAAATGAGGATATTAACTCTGCACTAAGACTTTAGGGTGAAGGCACCCCCTTTGAAGAGTATACAAATAGTGGTTGCTGATCTCCCAGAAAAGCCAAAGTCTCTAAGTCCAGAAGGCTGGCACTTGTTGTTTCTTTATCTCAGTGCAGCCATGTACAAGGTCAGTCAACTTCTGTACTGCAGTTGCCTGTGTCCTGAATCCTTGGGAGGCTTTCTGTAAATGCTCCAGCAGGAACAGTGGTCCCCCAGACAAACAGTAGCTGGGACCACACAAAAGGTGCTTGTAGCTCCAGGCATATTTCCCAAGGATGCCACAGCCCTTAGGCTGGGTCTTACTCCCCAGGAACAAAAGATCTCTGCTCTGGACTCTAGCATATTTATACCCCCTCCCAGTCCCCTGCTGGTCACCTGCTGCATTGACCAGGGATTGGCTGGGGAGATATTAATATCCATGTTGGGGTCATATACTCTCACCCACTATGTTCCAGGGTCCCCTGAGGGGAAGTAATTGAGGGTGGAAGTAATGCATACAATGTATTAAGGTAAAAGGCTTGAAGCCTTTACAACCACTTTAAAGAGGAGCTGCAGTCTGCTCACATAATTTGTAATAAAAACATATTTGCCATTCTGCAGCTTCACTCCAACCACTTTGCATATTATTTTCACCACTAAGTCTAGCTGCAGCCATTTTAACTGTGGGCAGCTGAAGCTGCTGCCTGTTCACTTCCTGGATTTACACAGGCACACAGAGGCACACCTCCAGCTCTGCAGCCCTGCAGCTATCATTGGCCCTCTTATGACTCATACCCCCTCCCTTCCTGGCAAACTCTCACGAGAGTCATTGACTTTTAAAGGGTGTTGAATTTGCAGCGAACACCCCAATTTGTTCGATATTCGGCGAACGGGCGAACAGCCAATGTTCGAGTCGAACTCATGTTTGACCCAAACATAAAGCTCATCCCTACTCATCAATAATAATATACATTCAACATATAATACTGATTTTAATCCACAGAAATGTTAGCTCACCGTCACCTATACTTGCACATTGTCTTTGGGGAATCCACAATGCTCCCGGCTTGTCCAGGTGTCTCTACCTCAGCTCCCAAGCCCGACATCTCGAGCAGCTCCGATCCTCTGTTCACATCTATGCAGTTGACATGAGTAAGTATAGGAATGTCCATTCTGTCCCTTACACTCATTACTTACCCCTATTATTTAGCTACAATATTATACCATATGGTTATGTCTCTTTATAGATCACCATTGCATTCGCCCCTGAAGATTTGATATACCATAAGAAAACGTGTCGGGCCTACATAGATGCATGATGTCAATACAGATGATTTTATATGTCTTTTACATTGTTCCACTCAAGATTTTTAAGTACCATCCAGCCCCTCCAGTTGTCCATGTTGTGTAGGACTTGTCTTTATCCCATGATATGCCAAAGTACCATGGCATCAATATGTATATGTGGTTTTTAACAGGCCTTGCGTTTATGCAATTTTGTGTATGCACTTTTTGTCATTGAGTATGCTGTATATGATCTCACAAGATACAGTGAAATGTTCTTTGCAATGATTGCTTTTTGGTTTACATCTCTCATTTAAAGTCCAAAAACCCCCCTTTTTGTCGGATATTATGTAATAAACTCATACAAGTAATACTGTGCTTTATATCCTATGTGCCTGCTCTATATAATGATTGGCCTCATTCAAAGTACCCCTGACCAAAATTCTCTTTCTTTCTGTTCAAATTTGGGATGGAGGCCAATTACTGATGGCGCTATGGACCACATGATTTTTTTCTTCCTATTGCACAAAACGACCAACCTGTATGTTGTTTCGTGTAATAGATACAGGGCGCACTCAGGAGCCGATGCGCATGCCCGGTAGCCACGATGTCCGCCGGCCACCCGCGATCACTCATCACAGAGGCAAAACAGGGATATTCCCATGTAAACAAGGTAGATCCCCGTTCTGTAAAAGGAAGTGAGAGCGATCAGCTGTTCCTAGTTATCAGGAACAGCGATCTCTCTCTATCTACTCCCAGTGAGTCTGTCCCCCTGACAGTTGGAAGGCACCTCCCTAGGGAACACTGAACCCTTTGATCACCCCTAGTGCTAACCCCTTCCTTGCCAGTGCCATTTATACAGCGATCAGTGCATTTTTATAGCACTTATCACTGTATTGGTGTCACTGGTCACCAAAAAGTGTTACTTATGCCGCGTACACACGAGCGGACTTTCCGGCATACTTGGTCCGGCGGACCAGAGTCCGCCGCACAATCCGACCGTGTGTAGGCTCCGGCGGACTTTTTTTCCCCAAAAGTCCGCTGTACCTAGATTTGAAGCATGCTTCAAATCTTCGTCCACCGGATTCAGTTCCTGACGGAAAGCCCGTTCATCTGTATGCGTCTGTATTGCTGGTTCCGACGGACCAGATACGACGCAAGGGCAGGGTACTGCATCTCGCGCTCGCTGCAATAGGAAAAACAAATTTTCCTATTGCAGCGAGCATGGGGCATGCCAGGCGCTTAGGTCTGGCATGGATTTTAAGGGGAACCCCCTACGCTGAAAAAACGGCGTGGGGTCCCCCCCAAAATCCATACCAGTTCCCGATCCGAGCACGCAGCCCGGCCGGTCAGGAAAGGGGGTGGGGACGAGCGAGCTCCCCTCCTCCTGAACCGTACCAGGCCGCATGCCCTCAACATGGGGGGGTGCTTTGGGGGAGGGGGGGCGCCCTGCGGGGCCCCCCCACCACAAAGCACCTTGTCTCCATGTTGATGAGGACAAGGGCCTCTTCCCGACAACCCTGGCCTTTGGTTGTCGGGGTCTGCGGGGGGGGCTTATCGGAATCCGGGAGCCCCTATAATAAGAGGGCCCCTAGATCCCGGCCCCCCACCCTAGGTGAATGAGTATGGGTTACATGGTACCCCTACCCATTTACCTAGGGAAAAAAGTGTCAATAATAAAACACACTACACAGGTTTTTGAAGTAATTTATTAGACAGCTCCAGGGGGGTCTTCTTCCGGCTTCGGGGGTCCCTCCAGTTCCTCTTCTCCCGGCATCTGGTTGGTTCTATTCCGCTCCCTCTGGCCTCTTCTCCCGGTGTTCCAGGTCTTCTGCCGGCTCCTCCGCTGTCTTCATGCCGCTCTTTTGCCAGCAGAGGTCCGGACTTCTGGCCTGTGGCTTCTGGGCTTCTTGTCTTCTTCCCATGTTGACACGACGCTCTCTCCGGCTGGAGTGCTCTCTGAGAGCTCCGATGTGACTTATATAGGTGGAGACCCCGCCCCCTTATGCCATCACAGTCCCTGGGCATGCTGGGACTGTTACTCTTATTATAGGGGGCTCCCGGATTCCGATAAGCCCCCGGCCGCAAACCCCAACAACCAACGGCCACGGTTGTCGGGAAGAGGCCCTTGTCCTCATCAACATGGGGACAAGGTGCTTTGTGGTGGGGGGGCCCCGCAGGGCGCCCCCCCTCCCCCAAAGCACCCACCCCCCATGTTGAGGGCATGCGGCCTGGTACAGTTCAGTAGGGGGCGCTCGCTCGTCCCCACCCCCTTTCCTGACCGGCCGGGCTGCGTGTTTGGGATCGGGGTCTGGTATGGATTTTGGGGGGGACCCCATGCCGTTTTTTCGGCGTAGGGGGTTCCCCTTAAAATCCATGCCAGACCTAAGGGCCTGGCATGCCCCACGACGGGGCTCGCAAGGTGTCAATCTCGTTGATAAAAGCGGCGAGATTGACTTCCTTTTCTAGTCCCGTCGTACCCGGGTCATGTTCAAAATGAACAGACTTGTCCGTGTGTAGGCAAGTCCGTTCATTCTGAAAGTCCGCCGTAACTCCGGCAAAAGTCAGTCGGAAAGACGGGCGGACCTAGCCTGCCGGAAAGTCCGGTCGTGTGTAGGCAAGTCCGTCCGTGCAGAAAGTCCGGCGGTAGTCCGCTGGAAAGTCCGGCGGGAAGAACGTCGGACCAAGTCTGGCGGAAAGTCTGCTCGTGCGTACGCGGCAAAAGGGTCAGATTTGTCCGCCACAATGTCGCAGTCCTGCTAAAAACTGATGATCCCCGCCATTACTAGTAAAAACAATAATAAAAAAAAAAGTCCCTTAATCTTTCCCTTATTCTGTAGACGCTATAATTTTTGCGCAAACCAATCAATATACGCTTATCGGGATTTCTTTTACCAAAAATATGTAGCAGAATACATATTGGCCTAAACCGATGAAAAAATGATTTTTTTTTACATTTTTTTTATTGGATATGTATTATAACAAAAAGTAAAAAATATTGTTTTTTTTTTTCAAAATTGTCGCTCTGTTTTTGTTTATAGCGCAAAAAATAAAAACCGCAGAGGTGATCAAATACCACCAAAAGAAAGCTCTATTTGTGGAAAAAAAGGACTTTTAAAAGGAATTTTATATGGGTACAGCGTCGCACATCCGCGCAATTATCAGTTGAAGTAATGCAGTGCTGTATCGCAAAAAATGGCCTGGTCATTAAGGGAGTAAATCCTTCCGAGGCTGAAGTGGTTAAACTAGAACAAAGAGTTACTTTTTCCCAGTAGATTCCTTAGAAAATAGAATCATTTTTGCAAGACAACATTGCCAAAAAAAAGTCTTTGTCCTTAAAAGAAAAAGAAACCTATTACCTTGCTTCATTATTATAAGTAATGATAAAATGATCTGGTCTGCTCTATATGCGGTATACAGATAGAGGAGTTGAAATGCGTAAATTGGTTTCAAAGGCTCAAGGTTTTTAATTTTTGCTTTCCAAGCATGAAGGTAAAACACTCTCTGTGCAGCAGCCCCCCAGCCCACCTAATACTTACCTGAGCCCATTGCGATCCAGCGGTTTACACGAGAGCAGTGGCTCTATGGGGACTCTCCCTCCTAATTGGCTGCGACAATGGCTCCTGCTTCTATCAATCACAGCCAGTGAGCCAATGAGGAGAGAGAGGGGGTGGGCCGAGCCACAGCTCTGTGTGTGAATGGACACGCAGAGATGAGGTTCGGGAACGAGCCTGCTTGAGTGCTCCCATTGCAAGTTGCTTGCTGTGGGGGCACCTGGCAGGAGGGAGGGGAGCACAGGCGGGGGACCCAAAAAGAAGAGGATTCGGGCTGCTCTGTTCAAAATCACTGCACAGAGCAAGTGAGTATGACATGTTTGTTACTAAAAAACAAAAAAAACCTTTAATACTATACCTAGTATGTGATCTGACACTTCCAGGTTTGGGGCGTGCATGGGTGCTACTGGCGACCCACTCCCGCTGTGAGTATACACAGCGGGACCCAGCAGCGGGACCCAGCAGCGGGTACCGCAGACGTGATGCCCGCTGGCACCCGGCGATCTTTCGGTACACAGGCAGAACGGTGATCTGCATATGTAAACAAGGCAGATCGCTGTTCTGTCAGTACAGAAGACATGGATCCTGTGTGTCTGATAACCAGGGGCACCGACCCAGGCCTCCTTCTAGTACAAGCACCTCCCCACAGTATATCTAACAAAAAACAGAGGGAGGGTAAAAATGGCACAATGGCTACACCTATACAGTGCGGATGGAAAGTATTCAGACCCCCTTAAATTAACTCTTTGTTATATTGCAGCCATTTGCTAAAATCATTCATTTTCATTTTCATTCAAGTTCATTTTTTCCTCATTAATGTACACACAGCACCCCATATTGACAAAAAAACACAGAATTGTTGACATTTTTGCAGATTTATTAAAAAAAGAAAAACTGAAATATCACATGGTCCTAAGTATTCAGACCCTTTGCTCAGTATGGGGAATTTTGTTTTTGAATTGAAGGAATTTTGAACTCTCATGTTCTGTCTACCTCCTGATCTGCATTACCAGGGATTTTTCCTTCACTCCATTACTAGCTTTGTGAACTGTCTATTATCCATCTTTACTTGACGTCACCGGGGTCAATTGCTTCTACCTTTATCCACTGTCATTGTTTTACAGAATCATGGACAGGACTAATTCTCTGTGTGGTATCCATGCAAAATTAAGTGAACTGCTTTGAAACCACTACTATTGATACCAACACAGTGATTTCAATATATTGATCAGTAAATAATGATATTGGTGAGGGGCGAGTGTCTGAGTGTGGTGGCCACCTGTGTCTTTAGACAACGATGTCTAATTTTATTGTATTTGGTGGCGGTATGTCATACCATTTAAAAATGATTAGTGTTACGTGAGTTTTTGTAATAAATACTTTATATTTTTTGATAAAATTGCCTGTTCCTTTCTGAAGAATTGCTCTGGGAAATTCTTCACCTCCCCCACAGTAGTAAAGCACTGGTCAGGCACACATTTAACCCTTTGAATGCCCCTGATGTTAACCCCTTCCCAGACAGTGCCATTAGTACAGTGACAGTGCTTCTTTTTTTAGCACTGATCACTGTATTAGTGTCACTGGTCCCCAAAAAGTGTCAAAAGTGTCAGTTAGGTGTCCGATTTGTCCGCCACAATATTGCAGTCCTGCTATAAGTTGCTGATCGCTGTCATTACTAGTAAAAAAAAAAATAATTTTCCCATAGTTTGTAGACACTATAACTTTTGTGTAAACCAATCAATATACGCTTATTGCGATTTTTTTTTTTTAGCAAAAATATGTAGCAGAATACATAATAGCCTGAATAGATGATAGATGAAGAAATTAGATTTTTTAATTTTTATTTTTTATTGGATATGTTTTATAGCAGAAAGTAAAAAATATTGTTTTTTTTTTCAAAATTGTCGGCCTTTTTTTGGTTTATAGCGCAAAAAATTAAAACCGCAGAGGTGATCAAATACCACCAAAAGAAAGCTCTATTTGGGTATAGCATTGCACGACCGCGCAATTGTCAGTTACAGTGTAAGTAAACCCTCCTATCGTTTTCAGCCAAGGAAGCTGCCATCTTTGCCTCTGTTTAATCTACAACTGCCATGATGCTGCACATGTGATCAGTTATGACACCAGCCATTGGATGGCTTGACAGTTTGGTTGAGAGCACAACCAATGGGAGTGTTACATTTCCGGCACGTGCCGGAAATGAAACAGTTTTATGGATGGGTTTACTTCCGCTTTAAAGCAATGTAGTGCCATATTGCAAAAAATGGCCTGGTCAGGAAAGGGGTAAAACCCTCCGGAGCGCAAGTGGTTAAATAGTAAAGTAGATTTTTTTTTTAGGAAATATATGCTGTATTAATATGTAAAGTGGAGTTTCCCTTATAGTGCCTATAGGCTCTACCTCTGTATTTGAACCCAGCTCTCCCACACACATCTTCAATTACATGGCTGTAACCTACACCAGGGTGAAGACAGTTGTCCAGCCTGCATGTTTACATTTTATACATTGGCTAAGAACACTCTGCGTTGTTTTAAAAAAAGCATGGGCCAAAATAACAGGCAGAACTGGATATTGTTGCATTGGTTTTATTATTATAGCTTAGAAAGAAAGAGATGAGAATGTAATTTACATAACTGAGCTCTGTATAAAAATAATATGGAATTTGACAGGAAATGTAACACTTCATTAAAAGGCTCCAGATTATTCCTGTCCAGGCAGATATAGACTATTGTAAACGTTCTCATCTCCAATGAGTGTTTCTTCTCTTCCAGACTGCCTGCTGATGCTGGTATACAAGGATAAGTCAGACAGGACGAAGGGGCACAAGGAGAAGACCAGTGTCACATTGGAGGACATCTGTGGAGTAGATGCTGGGCTCTCCTATGAGGGCATGGGCCACACTGTTGCCATTATCTCTTTCTCACAAGTCGTCCTGCTGGGATTTGATAGTAAGGATATTATGAATGCCTGGGATGTACGGATACGTTACAGCTTAGGGGAAGGTAACTACATTTTTTTCCCCCCTAAAAACTTGAACCTCCAATATTTTCCTTACCTAAAGAGTACAAATATTATGATGCAAATAGGGAAACCAACATTTCTGGATACATCAGTCTCCTTGGTCCCCCATTGCTCTCACTGGTTCCTCCTGTTCACTTCCACATCACTGCAGGAGACATAAGTGGAGGTCCAAATCAACACAATTGTTCTTTTAAGGGAACATTTCTCCAATGGACTGGCAAATACATTAACACTTTTTTTTTTTTAACAAGTAAAAGTTTATTAAGTAAAGTACAGGATAGATACAGAAATCACAGTTGGTATAACACAAATGAATTCATATCAAAAAGGCCATTGAGAAGAAAGTGTACATAGATACAGCAGGTCATATTGTAGGACTCTCATAGGAGACAAAAATAAGTTGGTATTTACATGCAGATACATGGAAACCCTAAACAGTCCAAGTTGGCAACTAAGCCAGCCAGTTGTGCCACAATGTAGAATCATCCTTGGCAGTAAAAAATAATAAACATTAGGGATAACATGCACAGCTGTCAGCCAGGTTGGAGAGATCCTGACCAGTGAACAAAAAAAAGGGGGGGGGGGGGGCACAACAAAGAGGAAGAAAGAAGGGGAAAAGCGGGAACAGGAAAACGGACAAAGGGAGCCAAATAGCCCCAAAGACAAAGGGCCAAGGAAGAGGGGGTAAAAGGAGTGAGGGGGAAGAGATAAGAAAGGGGAGAAACATCAGCAAAAACAGAGCCATTATACAATACGTGTACAAATCATCAGAAACATCTGACCCATAAGCATCAATCCAGGCTAACCATACATTGTCAAGCTTTTTAGGGGGCGGTTCCGTCTCTCATATGTCAACTTATAAAGCGTTAAGACCGCATGCACTGCAGTTTTCCAGCTAGCCACCGTGGGCGAGGTGGACTGTTTCCACCTCATAAGAATTTCCCTTCGAGTATAATAAAATGAATAAAAAAGGAATAATTTCAACCATCTAGTAGTCTCTATGTCCTCCATGATTCCCAGGAGCACAAATCGTGGATCAAGCCTAAGACACAAATCACAAAGAGTATTTAGAGCATCAATCACTGACTCCCAGGAGCAAATAACTGGGCACTGCCACATCATATGAAAGAAAGTGCCAGTAAAGGCATGGCAACGTGTACAAAGAAGACTAACCATGGGGTAGATTGTAGCCAGGCTCCATGGGTTGTAGTATACCCTATGTAAAAGCTTTAATTGTACAGTGCCCTGCAAAAGTATTCACCCCCTTGATATTTTTCGCAATTTGTTGCCTCACAACCTGGAATTAACATGGATTGTTTGAGGATTTGCATCATTTAATTTACAGAACATGCCAACAACTTTGAAAATATATATTTTTTTAATTGTGAAGCAAAGAACAAATAGGACAAAATGACAGAAAAAGTCAATGTGCATAACTATTCACCCCTCTAAAGTCAATACTTTGTAGAGCCACCTTTTGCGGCGATCTCAGCTCCAAGTCGCTTTGGATAAGTCTCCTATGAGCTTGCCACATCTTACTACTGGGATTCTTGCCCATTCCTGCTTGCAAAACTGCTCCAGCTCCTTCAAGTTGGATGGTTTGCGCTTGTGAACAGCAATCTTTAAGTCTGACCACAGATTTTCTATTGGATTGAGGTCTGGGCTTTGGGGTCATTGTCCTGCTGGAAGGTGAACCTCTGTCCTAGCCTCAAATCATACACAGAGTGGTACAGGTTTTGCTCCAGAATATCCCTGTATTTAGCACCATCCATCTTTCCCTTAACTCTGACCAGTTTCCCAGTCCCGACTGCTGAAAAACATCCCCACAGCATGATGTTGCCACCACCATGTTTCACTGTGGGGATGGTGTTCTTTGGGTGATGTGATATGTTGGGTTTGCGCCAGACATAGCGTTTGCTTTGATGGCCAAAAAGTTCAATTTTAGTCTCATCAGACCAGAGCACCTTCCTCCATACATTTTGGGAGTCTCCCACATGCCTTTTTGCAAACTCAAAACGTGCCATTTTGTTTTTTGCTGAAAGTAATGGCTTTCTTCTGGCCACTCTGCCATAAAGCCCAACTCTATGGAGCGTATGGCTTATTGTCGTCCTAAGTACAGATACTCCAGTCTCTGCTTTGGAACTCTGCAGCTCCTCCAGTGTTACCTTAGGTCTCTGTGCTGCCTCTCTGATTAATGCCCTCCTTGCCCGATCCGTGTGTTTTGGAGTGCGGTCGTCTCTTGACAGGTTTGCTGTTGTGCCATGTTGTTTCCATTTGGTTATGATAGATTTGATGGTGCTCCTAGGGATCATCAAAGATTTGGATATTTTTTTATAACCTAACCCTGACTTGTAGTTCTCAACAACATTGTCCCTTACTTGTTTGGAGCCTTCCTTGGTCTTCATGGCAGTGTTTGGTTAGTGGTGCCTCTTGCTTAGGTGTTGCAGCCTCTGGGGCCTTTCAAAAAGGTGTGTATATGTAATGACAGATCATGTGATACTTAGATTGCACACAGGTGGACATCATTTCACTAATTATGTGACTTCTGAAGGTAATTGGTTGCACCAGAGCTTTTTATGGGCTTCATAACAAAGGGGTGAATACATACGCATGTGCCAATTATCATTTTTTTATTTCTGAAAAATAGTTTTATGTATATATTTTTCTAATTTTACTTCACCAACTTAGACTATTGTGTTCTGATCCATCACAAATAATTCAGATTAAAAAAACATTGAACTAAAGGCTGTAATGTAACAAAATAGGTAAAAAGCCAAGGGGGTGAATACTTTTGCAAGGCACTGTATAAATCTATCCTTAGCAAAGATCATATTGGTAAAATAGGAACCTATACAGTCTTCCCAGTCATTCTCAGTGAGGTCCAGAATATCACTCTTCCATTTGTCAAAAGTCCTAGTCAAGATTGAGGCATGCACCACTAAAAAGCGGAGGTAAAGGGAGGACAACAATTTACCCATCATATTTGAAGTAAACAGACAATCCACCATGTCCGGTTGCAATACAATTGGTTAAAGGAACTGGCTCTTGATGGCATGTTTCAGCTACAAGTAAATAACGTACTGGGAGGCCGGCACCTCAAAGTTCTCCTGCAACACACGCAAATGTTGAAAATTGCCCATCTATAATGACATGTTTCAAGGCCACCATCCCTTTAGAAGCCCACACCTGGGGATCTGGTAAGGGAAAAAGGCAACACAACTGAGGGTTACCCCAAAGGGGAATATGAGGGGAGGAGGAAGAGTCCTCCCTGTAAACCTCTCCAGCCTGCACCCAAACTCTAATAGTCATACGCATAGGGACCGTAATAAACCAAATTACTCAACGCAGCATAGGACCCAAAGAGAGCGGTCTCCAGAGTCACCCCTTGGTTGTTTTTTGGTTGACTAAACCACCACTGCACTGTAAACAGAATGGCTGCCCAGTAGTAAAGTTGAACATTTGGCAGACAAGCTTTACCTCCCAGCAGATAGCGCTCTGGTCTCTCCTATCCTTGCTTGGCCCCTGCTGCATGGGCACAGCCTTTCCAAGGCTTGCCTGTCCCTACAAACACCATACCCTGTCCCTTACTATAAGCCTGACTATCCCTATAAGACTCTCCCTGACTACACATTTCATTATTAAAGGGCCCTTTTGTGATGCAGATATAGATTATTATAGATAGCACATCTGCACCCAAAATGGCCATTGAAATCGTGCAAGATCTCTGTATAAAACTAGACATGACCCTTAGAAGAGGCTTCCCAAGATTGGTCCTATGCTGTGCTCCACTTAGTGTCTGTAGCAAATGTCAGGCTTGTTACCGCTGTGTTTAGGACTGAAAGGAGATAGTGGTTTAGTGATTGTGGGATTGTTGTATCACTTCCTATTAAGGCTGGGGTTCACATTTATTGACTCTTATTTGGGCATGCAGTCTGGCTGCTAAGGAAAGGTGGGGGGTAGCCAGCATATGGCTACCTCCCTCCTGAACCATACCAGGCCACATGTCCTCAACATGGAGATGGTACTTTGTTGGGGGGGGGGGGGGTCCTGCCAAAGCACTTTGTCCCCATGTTGATGAGAAAGAGGGCATCTTGTGAATGAGGGGGTCTGGAGG
Source organism: Lithobates septentrionalis (assembly GCA_037952835.1). NCBI lineage: Eukaryota > Metazoa > Chordata > Amphibia > Anura > Ranidae > Lithobates > Lithobates septentrionalis. Next base: position 7,770,028 of record JBBDGP010000393.1, on the reverse strand, counting down.
GGGGACTTATCGGAATCTGGAAATCACTCTTTAAAATAAGGGGGTGCCCAGTTATCTGCTCCCCCTACATGAATGAGCAAGGGAAACATAGTGGTGTTGCTCTGGTTATTCATTCACAAAAAAAAAAAAAAAATACAATGTAAATAAACATATGTAAATAAACATACCACACATTTAAAAAAATCCTTTCTGAAAAAAAAGTCCCACAGTATAAATCCATCAATTATGTCCTACAAGCAATGTAGATCATAATTATTTCCCCAGTCGGCAGCTAAATTTAAACACAGGGATTAGGGATCCTGGCTGATGTCATTAACCATATATGGCCATGGCAAAATATGCCCCCCCCTCCTGAACCATACTAGGCCACATACCCAAAGGGTCTGGTATGGATTTTTATGCCATTTTGTTCTTTGTTTTTTTTTGCATGGGTGCCCGTTAAAATCTATACCAGGCCTTCATCAAAGATAAGGCTACATTTACACGGGCAATTACTAATGAACATTGGATTCCTGTGGCTGAATTCCCAGGTGTATGTGAACAGTTGCAGCCAGCAAGTCTTTACAAATAAATGCAAGGCTGACAGTAGTCGCATCTGTCTGTAGCTGTCCGCATCTAATTGCACATGGAGGAATTACCTGCGGCTAGGGACAGATGATCGACTTTGGGCTCAATTGCTTCATGTATAAATGCAGACAGCCTGTTATTCATTTGTACAGGTCTCCTAGACACGGCTGTTCACATACACCTGAGATTCCTGATGCAGGAGTCTGCTGTTTGTTCATAATTGCCATTTTCTTTCCTAGGGACCCCCCTACATGCTGTACCAGACGCTTGCCTAGGATCTGAGTCGGGTATAGATGAAGGGAATCTCCAGCTGCTTTTTTTTAAGCAGCTGGGAAATGTCATTTAGAGGCAATTTAATTGTTTTTTTTCTTTGTAAATGTCACTTTTGCTGTAGAACATCCTACAGATGTACTTCACTTCATATTTCCCAAACATGTTATTTAAAGGAATTGTGTATTTTAATTGCTTCCTCTTTATGCCTTATTAAAAATAGAGCTGCTCCCTGTCAAATTATATTTTTTTACATTCTATTTGAATTGGTACTTGTCCCCTAGGGCAGAGCCCAGCTACCAATGCCCTTTGACAATTCTTTGCCTATTAGCCTTGAAAATTGAGAAATAGATTTTCAAGATTCTCCTACCATCGATTTTAACCACTTGACGTCCGTGCTATAGCCGAAAGATGGCTAAAACGCAGACCTCAAATACTGGGAGGGCGCTCATTTACATCCTTCAATTCGCGCGCGCCATGCGCTCTGTGATCATGAGTTCTTGGGACACAACTGATCACAAAGCAGGGTAAAGGGCCAATCACAGAAAGGGCCCTACCACATGATCAGCTGTCAGCCAATGACAGCTGATCACAGAAGTAAACAGAAGCCGGTTACCGGCTTTTTTTGTTCTTCCCGTGAAGAAAAGAGTAAAGCCGGTAATTGGATTCTGTTAGAGGGACATTAGCCCCCTAAGTGCCCTCCAGTGCTGCAAATCCATGCCCACCAGTGCCACCTATCAGTGCCTCATCAGCGCCTCCTGATCAGTGCCCACCAGTGCTGCCTCATCAATGCCCATCAGTGCCACCTCATCAGTGCCCATCAGTAAAGGAGAAAAATTACCTATTTGCAAAATTTTATAACAAAATATGAAAAACGTTTTGTTTTGTTTTTTTCAAAGTTTTTGGTCTTTTTTTGTTTGCTTATCAAAAAATAAAAAACCCAGTGGGGATTAAATACCACCAAAAGAAAGCTCTATTTGTGTGAAAAAAATGATTAAAATTGAATTTGGGTACAGTTTTGGAAATTGCCCTGGTCAGGAAGGGAGTATAAGTGGTCAGTAAGCAAGTGGTTAATGAGGTTCACGTTAAACTCTATGGTGTGCAGATTTTTGGACTTGTTTGCCAAACTTGCGCTCAAATGAAAACCAGCCAGATTCACCCTTCACTACTTCCTACTACCACTAAACCGATGGAGCAGCAGCAACACTCTTTTGCCGCGTACACACGAGCGGACTTGCGAACGGGCTAAACTCCGTCGACATTTCTGACGGAATGATTTAGAACATGTTCTATATCTGAGTCCGTCGGAAATGCAGACAGAAAAAGTCCGATGGGGCATACACACGGTCGGAATGTCCGACCAAAAGCTCCCATCAGACTTTTTCTGTCGGAAAGTCTAGCCGTGTGTACGTGGCATTTGGGTTAACAACTACTGCTGCTGCCCAGCTAACCCACCTCCTCACAGGCATGATCCTTACACCCCGGCATTTCTAAATGTCTCCTTGTGCTGTTTTTCCTTCCCTTTCTCTGAGCTCTGCTATACAGGGACTTCATGAGGCTAATGTCAAGTCAAATTCAGGTACTTACACTGCTTACATTTAAGACATACTTGTCATGAAGAATTACTGGCAGATGAATAAATAGCAGAGCTGCATTAATTTGTGTCTTATGTGTCTTCCTGGAGTAAGGATTTAAATCAGAAAGTGGCATTTTCTGAACTTTGATCAACCACGCATAATCCCACTAATTAGTTAGAGCAGGCTTTGGTATAATTTGTTATTATAGAGTTATTATAGACTTTTTCTCACTTTCATTCTAATCTGGACATATGGTATTTTAATATGTGAATTTATCTGGTATGTGGATTATCCCATCAGCAAATGTTTAGGACCATAGAAAATTGAGTTAAAATTTGCAGGCAATCATGACAAAATTGGCTTGCAGCAAAAAGTGAAAACAGAATTGCTGACGAGTGCTAAGTACAGCTTCAGGTTAGCTATTCTTCTAGCTCAGTGCAGTCTCTTTATCCCATAGTTAAAACCAAACTCCAAGCAGGTATAAAAGCACACCAATTATTGCAGTGATATATTTGTTAAAAAAAAAATAACAAAATGCATTTTTTAACTGAAGCTAGTGTAAGTACTTCTGAGTTGATATCAGCTGTTTGCGAACTATTGTACAGCGGCACTAACAGAGAGGGAGGGGCACCATAAAGAGCCAATCACCTATGCTGGCATGCACATGTGCTGACAAGAAACATGCTGAAAGTACAGAGCAGTGTGAGCCCAGAGGTGCTGTTCTGTCTAATCACAGTCGGGAGGCAGGGAGAGGACCTAGATTTATTGCTTAGTAGGAGAGAAGATGTGTAGTGTGGAAGATTGTGTAAATCTCAGCATTTCGAAGTTCGGCCTTAAAGTAGATCCATTATTATAATTTATTTTTACAGTTTGGTCACCTATGAGACAAAGTACATGACTTTTAACAACTTAAAAGTACTTTCGTCCTAGAATCATTGTATAGAAAAATTGATATGGAGGCTAGGTGGACTATCATGGTACCCAAATGGACAACAAATGAAAAAAAAACATTATTTTATGACATAATTTCATTAAAACATTATTGTGCCTTGACATAAGCGCTAAAACCACTCTCTCTTGAGTGGATAATTACATAGTGATACCAATAGCTGGATCTTATGGTCTATCACATAAAGTTTATTTGTATCTTCTCAACATTTCGCGGTTATATCTGCTTTTTTAGGAGCATTTTTGGAGAGCACAATTATCTATAAAAAAGACAATAATTAATCAAAACAAAGAAAGTACAACATGGTATAATTTATATGAATGGACAAAAACCAAGTGATGGAGATGCACAGAAACTTACTCATTAACTTAAGGAGGTACTCAGCCTGTGGGGCGTGAAGAGCACACCTCCCCTGGCAGGTGTGGGAGCGCCAAAACAAGGGAGCACTTAGATCCTACCTAACAAATGTATAAAATATTGAAATTTTAATAAATGGTCCAAAATATGTCAAAGGACCAAAATTAAAACTTTGCATCAAAGTACACACTGTGCCTGAGTAAAAATCCTCAAAACTTGGAGATAGCTCTAGCTAAAATGGTCATCAATTTTGGCTCAGAAATTGTTGGGGCATATACAAAACAGTAATCTAAATGAGAGTTTTAATTGTGGTCCATTGGCATATATTTTAGACCATTTATTAAAATTGCAATATTTTATACATTTGTTAGGCAGGATCTAAGTGCTCCATTGTTTTGGTGCTCCCAATGATGGTGTACCCTCTTAAATTGATGAGTACGTTTCTATGCATTTCCATCACTTGGTTTTCGCCCAGTCATATAAATTATACTGTGTTGTATGATTATTGACTAATGACTAATTATTGTCTTTTCATAGATGATTTTGCTCTTTAAAAATACTCTTGAAGAAGCTGATGTAACCACGAAACATGTTGAGAAGATACAGATAAACTTTACGTGATAGACCATAAGATTCAGCTATTGGTATCACTATGTAATTATCCGTTCTAGAGAGAGTGCTTTTAGTGCTTATGTCAAGCCACAATCACGTTTTATTAATATTATGTAATAAAATAATGTTTTTTAGATCATTTGTGTTTATTGTCCATTTGGGTACCAAGTCCACATAGCCTCCATATCATTTTTTCTATACAAAGATACTGGAGAAGATACAGCCATGTAAAATTGGCCAGTAGCAGGATTGTTTTAATTTGGTATAAGTGGAAATGTATTGGAGACAAAGTTGTCTATTTATGAAGAAGTACAAGACCTTAGTATGCTGGAAAAATAGATGAAAGTCACACAAGTGTTCAGAAAGAAAGATTCAAACAACATGCTGATGCAATTGACCACAAAACTTTTACAATCTCAGTTCACAGATTCCATGTTGGAGTACAGCCTGGCACCAAATTGGAAAGTGGACCTGCCACACTGCATCTGTGCAATGACATCTTAGTTCTCGCTAGAGATCTTCCGCCAATTGTGATGGGGCAATGGAAGTTGTCTGACTTAAGACGGTATGGAGCTGTTCCGAATGGCTTTGTCTTTGAAGGAGGAACACGGTGTGGATACTGTAAGTAGTGGATTATGCATGTAATTATTTGGATAATTATTAACAAATAAGAGAAGACTTGTCGGAAAGTGTCACTCCTGGTGATTGGTGGCTAAATTGCTTTATCTTGGAGTTTACACGTGATTGTTAAGCTGGGTTCCACGACGATTCGCATATAGCACATGGTTAAAAAAACTATTTATTACCTCCACTGTGCACTAGCTTTTAGCTACTCTATACACTTTCATAAATGCACGCATATGTTATCACAATGTATGTCTTGCACAGCAACGTGCATATACACATGCTTATCACCAGGACTTTGTTCTTGTTGCATTTGTCCCAATGATTGATTGTTCATTTAATAAAAGCGGTTGACTGGCTACTTCAGGATATTACTTACTTTGTATTTTTACCCATCACAGGGTATATTTAATCTCGGGGGATATGCTTATAGTGTCAACTTACCATTGTCAGCTAGTGCATTCCTAGTTGCTAATTTGTGCTGCCTGTCATGGCCCTGAACCTAAATTTTGTCTTATTTTTTTGGTTTTCAAATGTTCGTTGTTTACTTTCTTGTTCTGACATTAAGTTCATTCTTACTCCTTCTGGCAATTTTGAATGGTCTTGGCAACTTAGTGGTCAGATGCTTTATTCCAGCTTAAATGTCCTGTAGACATCCAACCACTGGTGGGTACATAAAGTCTTGTGGAAGGGCTGCTGGTAAGGTGCTTGGGGTGGAGCTGCAGAACCTCACCACAGTTGTTTAATGTTCAACTTCAAAGTGGACCTTGTATACTTGACTTAAAATGGAAAAAAAAGCCTAATGCCGCGTACACACAAGCGGACTTTTCGACCGGACTGGTCCGACGGACCGAGTCCGGCAGATAATTCGACCGTGTGTGGGCTTCATCGGACCTGCAGCAGACTTTTTTGGTCAAAAATCTGACGGACTTTAGATTTGGAACATGTTTCAAATCTTTCCAACGGACTTGAGTCCGGTCGAAAAGTCCACTCGTCTGTATGCTACTCCGACGGACGAAAACCGATGCTAGGGCAGCTATTGGCTACTGGCTATGAACTTCCTTACTTTAGTCCGGTCGTACGTCATCACGTACGAATCCGTCGGACTTTGGTGTGATCGTGTGTAGGCAAGTCCGTTTGTTCAGAAAGTCCATCGGATAGACCGTCGGACCAGTCTGGTCGAAGTCCGCTCGTGTGTACGCGGCATAACTCTAACTAACTATAACTATTCTTAAAAATGTTCCCTCACCTGTGTCGGTGAGCAGCAGCTGCAGGGGAGAGGAATGAACACTGACAATGGTCATGGGAGCCTACAAGATATTAAAGATAGATGTTAATTTATAATGGTAACAATAAGTATCAGGTCATCATAGTGAAAGCATCAGAATACCGTGTGTGTATGTGTGTATATATATATACATATATATATATATATATATATATATATATATATATATATATATATATATATATCGTATTTTCCGGTGTATAAGGCGACCGGGCATATAATTTTACTGTATTTCTACAGTTTTTACCTATACTCATTGTATAAGACGACCCCCCTTCCCCTTCCCCTTCATATTTCCTATATTTCCTTCTTCTTGCTGGAGCTGGAGCCATACTGCACTGAGCCAATCACGGCGAGCGATGGATTCTATTAATGTAAAAAAGTTCAAATGCAGCGCTTAAGTAAAATAAATGTCCAAATAAATGTGATAGTCCATAGAAATCAATCAGCAACAGAGATGATGTGAAACCTCCACCAGACTTCAGTGTGTAAAGGAAAAGCACTCCACACCCACGTGCTATCAGTCTGCTTACCAGAAAGATATAAAAAATAGGCGATGTACTCATATAGTGTAGAGGGTCAAATAGCAGATCCAAATGGCACACTCCATCATGGGCAGGCACAGCATGGAAACAATCAGGTCACTACATATCAGAAGGCTCAGGACTCGCATTTAAAGATGGATGATTAGGTGCAGTCATCAACAGGAATAAACCAGCAAAAAGAAAGCAACAATAGTGAAGCCCGTAAGGTAAAACAATCATAGTTTATTATAGTCTACTTACAGGTATGAAGTAAAAATCATCACAGAAAACAGGAACAATCCGCGGTTCTCAGCGTACTTGCATCGACCAGCCTGACATGTTTCATCCTATGTGGATATCATCAGAGGCGTGGCCAATGATGCAAGCACGCTCAAATATATAGTGCACATCATAAGTCATGCTGACCTCTGATAGGGCAGCATGACACATACAGCAGCTGTTTTCAGTATCGAATTCTATTAATGAATACAATAAGGTAAATAGAGATATGTGGCGCTAACTCAATTTGCATAAATGTGATAAAATAAATATAATCCAATTCTTCAAGTAAAGTGCATATGCGTAAAGAGCAAAATTACATAAATAAAGTGACTAAAGATCCATTAAATTCATAAAAAGTGACATCGGATAAATAACAGTGAAATTCATGAAATATGACATCAAATAAATAAATAGACAATTCGAATGAAGGTGAATAAATCCAAAAATAGTCTAAAAGTGCATCAAAATGAAAAAAATCACAAATTTAGAAAAAATGTAAAAGTCGCGTGAGATAAAATAAAGTCGCATGCAATAACAAAAATCGCATAAAGTTCAGAAACGCTATAAAAATAGTCACAAGTCAATCCAATTAATGTAATACATGTTCCAACGTGAACAAAGTCTTCATAAAACAGTTCGTGCAAAAAATAGATGAAAAAAGTGCGAGTGCAAACGATGATAGGTGACAGATTCCTCTTAATAACTGTACTCCGTGCTGCGCCACACGTTTCCCCCAGCCTCTCACCTCTAGCAAAGACCCCTAGGGTCAAGTCGAGCCTGCAATCAGGAAGTGGATGAAACACCATCAATCGATCTGTCTCCGCCAATCGTCACAGGTCTGGCAAATCTCCAATGGAAGGCCTCAAGTTTGGCAAGTTGGGTGGAGGCATGCAATAGAAAGGAGTATCCCCATTGTGTAGTATTCAAAACAGGTTTATTCAAAACAACATAGTAACTTGCGTGTACAGCATAAAATGAACAGCACAGATCCCAGTACTTCCGGTCTCGGCCGGAAGTGCTCACACCTGACACTTCCCTGACGCGTATCGTCACTGCCCACGTGACTTTATCACAACCCTTTGATAAAGTCGCAGCCGAGACCGGATCCGATGTCACTTTTTTATAAATTTAATGGATGTTTAGTCACTTTATTTATGTGATTTTGCTCTTTACGCATATGCCCTTTACTTGAAGAATTGGATAATATTTATTTTATCACATTTATGCACTTTGAGTTAGCACCACATATCTCTATTTACCTTATTGTTTTTCTGTGTGGGAACACTGCTTTGGCTCGCCTTGGTTTTGCGCATTCGTTTTCTTCTCTGTTTATTAATGAATACAAAGCCTGCTCAGATTGGCAGAGGCTGCAACATCATCAGCCCGCACCTCTCTGACTCCCAAAGCCAACCCAAGCAGGCTCCAATCTGAGAAAGAAGGCATGGATGAACGAGTTTGGGGTGGAGGAACTTGACTGGTCTGCACAAAGTCCTGACCTAAACCCGATAGAACAACTTGGGATTGAATTAAAGCGGAGACTGTGAGCCAGGCCTTCTCGTCCACATAATTTCCTGACCTCACAAATGCGCTTCTGGAAGAATGGTCAAACATTCCCATAGACACACTCCTAAACCTTGTGGACGGCCTTCCCAGAAGAGTTGAAGCTGTTATAGCTGCAAAGGGTGGGCCAACCCAATATTGAACCCTACAGACTAAGATTGGGATGCCATTAAAGTTAATGTGTGTATAAAGGCAGGTGTCCCAACACTTTTGGTTTTATATATATATATATATATATATATATATATATATATATATATATATATATATATATACATTTTTAAAAAAAAATTTTTTTAGAAGTTGCAGGTATACAGTATGAGAGTCTACTTACAGTAAGCATGCATAGTGAAACTTCATATGTTAACTTTGCAACATACTCTTCTGCTAACATTCCCATGTATTGGTCCAAGTGACATTCTTCTTTACTCATTGAGCCCATATGCTGAGAGGTGATATCATCTCATAGTCACTTAATGAAGCTATTCAAAGCTTCCCTGAGAATAGCAGGAATAATGATCAGAAGCCCCTGGATTCCTTATCATAGGACAACTACTGAGTCTGTTTACTGTTTATATATGTAAGCGATTTGGACTTGTGCACAGATATTTCTGCAATTCTATTGCATAGAGCAGAGTGCAGGTTAGTGACTGGAATTAGGTCTGCTTGCCCCATATTTGCACTTTATGCCCATTAAAGTATACTATAAGCAAGCAAGTATTGGTCATTTTGCACATTAGAGCAGGGATTAGCCACTGGGGGATCAAGGTCATGCATTTGGCCACTTAAGTCTGTATTGCATACCTCCCAACATTTTGAGATGGGAATGAGGGACACCTGCTAGCAAACTGTATGTAGGCATAGGACACGCCCCCCTGACACACCCCCTTAAAGGAGAATAACCCCAAAAAAAGGTTCATTAAATCCACAAGGGCTTTTTTTTACCACTACTATTCCTTTATATTGACGTTAAAAAAAAATAACAAATGCAGCATTTTAGAAATTGGATGAAAGGTTTAGCACTGGAAAGCACTTTTTAAAGATAAAAAGCGCATTTTATATACATCTATATAGATCAGACCAAAATGAGGGACAAATGAGGAGGAAAGAGGGATAGATGGACATTGCTCCAAATCAGGGAAAGTCCCTCGAAATCAGGGACAGTTGGGAGCTATGATATTGCAATATGTGCAAACTAAGAATTCCTGTTTTTGTTTAAACTTTTACTTGAAATATGTAAGGGGGGGATAGAAGTATATGCAACTTTCATTCAGAATCATCTATTTTCTGCCAGAGAGCCTCTTGTGTCTGAGAGTGTGTGTTGGCACATCAGAACTCATTGGGTTGATCTGCCTCATTTAGTCCACTTTTAATAAAATACCAAAGTCTGCCGCAGTCTATCAATGTCCTTTGGCACCAGTTCCTAAACAATATGGCACTGTAAACATTTACGTGTTTGGCCACAAGTAGAAATGTGGGCTGATGGGTTCTTTGTGCCAAGGTACATTTTGCTCTTCTGTACATCTTTGTCCTACCAGCGTACCAGTTTCTGATTTGCAGGTTTTTAGGACTGTGCTTGGTAAATCACATATTTGTGTTTCTACCATAGGTCCAGTTCTTTTTATACATTATAAATCAAATAACTTTTATTAAGTTAAACATTTAAAAACAATAATTTATCTTTAACAAATAAACCTATACAGTAAATGCCGGTAAGTACATCCTAATTGGGAATACAGAACTGAATGGCCTATTAAGATTGTATTATCCATGAGAGGCTTAAAAGAGAAACATGACCAAAGCCCACTTTTAGCTGACATCACAGAGCTGCTCCAGTCTCTGGAAGGATCCTGACAATAATGTCAGGATCCACCGAGATACCTGATTGGCAGCTGGCTCAGGCTCTCAGCATGCCGCAAAGTATTGCAATGACCGCCATTTTATACTCTATGGTGTTAGAAAAAAACAAGATATAATGTTTGGGGGTTCTAAGTAATTTTCTAGCAAAAAAAAATCAGTTTTAAACTTGTAAACAACAAAATCTCAAAACGAGGCTGGTCTTTAAGTGGTTAAAGAAAGGCCAACTGTGTATATAAATGTATGTAATGATACCACACTACTACAATGATGTACACAGCTGTCCTGGCATGCTTGCCTGATGCCTTTGTTTTCATTTCATGAACTCTTTATTCTTATTCATGAATATTCATTTTTTTTTTTTCTGTGTGTAAAGCTTAAACTAAGTACATTCCTACAAAAAAATCTGACACATTGATTATACAGAAGGCACTTTTCGGCTCTTACTCTCAATGTGCTCCCTCAGCTCTGGAGTCCGCTGAAAATCCTGTGCAAACAAGAGCTGGAATTTGTATAGGGCTTGGCACCTTATAGTGCATGTTCTATACACTGTGGGGCTGATAGTCATTTAGCTTAGGGAATGAGGTACACTGTTGCTGACTTCATTTATATAATCATTTGTGAGCAGAGATCCTGATTTTTTTGTTCTTGTGCATGCTTTTTTGCAATTTATTTAAAGTTTTATTTAAATTGTTTACGCTATTTTATTTTTTCAATTTAATTTTATATTTCACTTAGCTTCACCTCGATCGCCAAGATCAGTTTAAATTTTCTGTGCATTGCAGTGTTCTACGTTACTGAAAAAGGGTCATGTACCTTTTTGTGTTATTATTTTGTCCTTGTGGTGCTTTGACAGCACAGTGATAATGAGCGGGGCTGCCTGAATAAAATGTACAGTAGTGCGTATCATAATGTGAGTTAACACAATGGAACTTTAAGGCCCCTCGCACACTGGGTCGTATAGCTGCTATGTGTCCCTCCTGGTGTTTTAGTTTGCCTGGGAAGGATAGGTGCAGTGCCACACCCGGCTTCCTGTAGCCTTTCAAAGTCTTTGACATGCTATTACTGGACAGGGCTAAATTCTGTACTGAGCGGTACTTTTGTTTAGGGACCTTCGCAGGGCTGTCTTAATGCATGTGATATAGATGAGAAGCTGCGCTGACCCCAAAACAAATGTATGTGAATAATGTGGTGAATAGCAGCTAGCACACAAACAAACCAAGTCGCATCAAATGTATATAAAATACGTGCAGCGCTAAACCAAAACTCAAAACGTGTATCAAACAAAAATAGATAAATCGGTGACTTTAAAGCAACTATAAGTAATGTTAATCAACACAATAAAAACTTGTGAGGTGTATATGAATGTCCAAATGTAATGTGCTAAGGTCTGCAGCCAGAGTCCATAAATATAAATAGAAGGAGTCTTCTCAAACAGAAGGGGGGCTTGGACACAGAATGTTGACTGAAGACTGGAATGCACAGCAACCACAGGCAACAAGTCATAAACATCTAGAGTTAGGTTTTACTCTTACCGGATCCAGTAGGACGTATCTGCCATATAGCAGTACGTCTGTCAGAGCTTGTGGAGGTGGCCTCCCGTGAACTCTCCCCAAATGTTCTCCCTTCGGTCACGATCTCCGATAGGCAAGGTTGTCACTTGGGTCACGGTCACCGATAACCAGGATAGTCACAGGTGGGGGTTGTGTCAGCTCACTCGTACACTCTCCGATTCCAGGCAGGTTCAAAAGGTCAGAAGAAACCAATCATGGATGAAGTCATGGAGAAAAAAGAGAAAAAGGGGGCTCCACAGGGCGTAGGTCAAAAAATAAAGGGATTTATTGAATAAAAAGCCTTACAGAGTAAAAAGTGATCACTGAATAAAATGGTGGCAACGTGGGAAGCTAAAATGCCCTACGCGTTTCGACTAAAAAGCCTTCAACTGGGGCAACTGCCCAGATGATAATCCATGATAATCTTGCATTACATCATACTTGCCAACTGTCCCGGATTTGCTGGGATAGTCATGCTTTTTACCAAGCTGTCACAGGATGGCCATGTCCCAGAACCTGACCTTCCCTGTACTGTGCCTTTCGGCCTCCCTCACCCTGTACAGGCAGTCCCAGAGTTACGAACGGGTTAGGGACTGCCTGTTTGTTCTTAAGTCGGATTTGTTCGTAAGTCGGAAGCGCATGCGCAGAACGGCAGAGACATCGTTTTCTGCTGTTTTCCGATGTTTTCTGCTGTTTTCCGATGTGCCTGCCGACGCCGCCTCCCGTTCATAAGTAGAAGTCGTTCGCAAGTCGGAGGTTCGTAACTCGGGGACCTCCTGTACTGAAAACGGGTCACAGGAGTGCAAAACGAACCACAGGAGATGTACAGACAAACGAGCTTTGGCTGTACTTCTTTTAAAAATGAAGTTGTATCAAAAATCATTTTATGGTATATAACATAATGATAATCAAAATATCAACTCACTGAAAATATGCTATTAAAACCTGGGACCAGGAGCTTTATACCACAATGTACTAGTAAGCACAGAATAGTCAGGGCCGGTGCTACCACTAGGCAAACTAGGCAGCCGCCTAGGGCGCACTGCTGCCTAGGGCGCCCGGCCACTGGTGTTTCTACTCTCTTCTCTCTGCAGCAAGCAACTATCAGCATCAGCAGGCAGCCGCCGCTTCATTCGCACATAGTGTCAGAGGCGTAGCGGCGGCGGAGGACTGTGTCTGTGTCCTGACTCCCGAATGAATGGAAGTAAGCAAACATTCATTGATGGCCACTGGTAGGCTGCATTTGATGGGCGCTGGTGAGGCTGCATTTGATGGGCGCTGGTGAGGCTGCATTGATGGGCGCTGGTGAGGCTGCATTTGATGGGCGCTGGTGAGGCTGCATTTGATGGGCGCTGGTGAGGCTGCATTTGATGGGCGCTGGTGAGGCTGCATTTGATGGGCGCTGGTGAGGCTGCATTTGATGGGCGCTGGTGAGGCTGCATTTGATGGGCGCTGGTGAGGCTGCATTGATGGGCGCTGATGAGGCTGCATTTGATGAGCGCTGGTGAGGCTGCATTTGATGGGCGCTGGTGAGGCTGCATTTGATGGGCGCTGGTGAGGCTGCATTTGATGGGCGCTGGTGAGGCTGCATTTGATGGGTGCTGGTGGTTCTGCATTTGATGGGCACTTCATTAAAAAGGTGGGATATACATGGGCAGGGCAAAGGGGGTGGAGCCAGGGGGGGGGCAAAATGAGGATTTGCCTAGGGCAGGGATATGCAATTAGCGGACCTCCAGCTGTTGCAGAACTACAAGTCCCATGAGGCATAGCAAGACTCTGACAGCCACAAGCATGACACCTAGGGGCAGAGGCATGATGGGACTTGTAGTTTTGCAACAGGTGGAGGTCCGCTAATTGCATATCCCTGGCCTAGGGTGTCAAAAATCCTTGCACCAGCCCTGAGCATAGTAGTACAATATGGTAGACTTACATGGCAAGTAATCCCCTCCAGCGCTGTGGTGTAATTGCTCTCGCTTGCCATCGGTGCTTCCATCTTCTGCCGATTTTTTCCTCCTGGGTTTGGTCTCCTTGCTTGTTTGGCCAAACTGTAATCACATCATTCTGCATTTGTGCTTGTAAGTCACATTGTCACGGCACAGAGTTGCATGGTAACAGTACACTGAGCTGCACATATGCAGCTCAGTGTACACAAATGCTGAGTGGAAGGAAGAAGGGTTTGGGTCTCTTCTGTCATAAAAATCTGTCAACTATTTTTTTTTTTTTTTAGGTTTAATTCCGAGTAATTATACAATGTGGTGGATTTACTAAAGGCAAATTGACTGTGCATTCTGCAAGTGTAGTTGCTCCTCATTAGTAAATGGGGGAAAAGCTCTGCTGTCTTTCATCATCCAATCATGTGCAAGGAAACATGTTGTTTTTTTCATTTTCTTTGCATGTGATTGGGTATTCTTTGCTAAGTGAAGCTTGATCTCATTTACTAAGCTCTAGTACTGTTGCACTTGCAAAATGCACAGTTTAGTTTCCTTTTGTTTGATCATTTTAATGCAACTTGAATAAAGTGTTATTTTAAAAGAACAATTTATAGATGCTGCCACTCAGCTTTTTCTATTTTTATATCCCTTTTCTGGCGGAAAGCTGAGCTGTTTTCTGCTAAGAATGATTTCAGAATATGGCTTTTTGTGATCTTGATTTAAAGGGTAACTCCACTTTCATGGGGAAAAAATTGGAAATAAAGAAAAAATAATATAGCGTATACAATTGCAACACAAGTCATAATATAATTGAATGTTTTTTTAAAAAAACGTTTCTTTTCAATCTGCAGCCGATGTAACTTTCTGAAAATGCAATGCAATATGGCTACCTGGAGGTGTTCTGTACACAGAATGTATACAGAACACCCACCAGATACGTAATTTCCTGCTTGTGTGATTGGCTCACTGATTTTCCCAGAAGTCTGCACTAAGATGCAAGTCAGATTTCTGGCATCCCCTACAACAAAAATGTCATTTTTGGTGAGATACTCCCAATAGGAACATGTCTAAAGGGATGCAGGCCCAGCAGCTTTCCTCATTAGTGCCCTGCAGGTGCTGCAGCTGATTGATAATGAAACCACTCCCATTAAACTCACAGAGGCACAGTGGAACAAACAGGGATTTCTTCAGAATAACAAAAGGTAGGAATCTGCAACAACGTTTGTTAAAATCCTTGCAATGTACATAGATCAACCAGAAGGTCTACCATTGCTGACCTTCTTTCTGAATACACTAATACCCCACTATCACCCCAGCTGTCATTGTCATCCAAAGGCATAACAAGTATGCAGATTTGTAACTCATACTTAACTCTAATTTTACTTTCTAAATGCTTGTCCTGGGCACCCAGTTCTTTTTCTTCTTTTTTTATTGTTGTCTGTGCCCCCGTTAGGGGAGATTCACCCTCTCTATTTGTCCTGTTTACCATTATCATTAAAAGTGAAAGTAAAAGAAATCCTGAATTTTGGGTTGTCCCCAAAAAAGTACTAGAGGGGAAAACTTCCAATGGGGACACTAATTCTGGTGACCTGGGGGTCCCCAAGGAAGTCTCTTAATTTTCAGGGATTTCCTCTCACTCCCTGTTTGGCTATGGGACAGGAAGTGAAGGGAAATCTCTGCAATGGGACAAGGATGGTGAAAAAAAAATCTGACAGGGGTTATAACCCTCACTTACTAAATCCAAATTAAAAAAAAAGAAAAAAAAAGTTTTGCCTATAGTTATACTACTATATCCCATCTCTTTCTCGGTGACAGTGGTCACCAGTACATATAGAGGAGTATATCTTTCCAATACGTTAATGGACAGCAATAAAACCTGACAACAGATCTAACCCTCCCTCAATTTTTTTTTTATACATTAGAGCGGAGTTCCACCCAAAAGTGGAACTTCCACTTTAAGTACTCCTCGCCCCCTGACATGCCACATTTGGCATGTCATTTTTTTTTGGGGGGGGGGGGGGTGTACCTAGTTTAGAGTGGGACTTCCTGTCCTACTTCCTCCTTTCTGCTCTCGGCCGCCTAGGCGACTCCTCCTCTCCCCCTAGGTGGCCTCTCCCTCTCTGCAATCTTCTGGGACACGTCACAGGTCCCAGAAGATTGCCTGGCCACTAGCAGAGCGCAGCATGACTCGTGCATGCGCAGCGAGCACCCGGGCCGTGAAGCCGAAAGCTGTCACGGCCGGGTGCTCACAGTTACTTTGATGGCACCGGCGGAGAGGAGCCAGGCTCTGGGTGCCCGCATCGCTGGACTGTGGGATAAGTAAGTGTCTGTTTATTAATAGTCAGCAGCTACACTTTTTGTAGCTGCTGACTTTTAATAAATGAAAACACGTGTGGAACTCCACTTTAACTTTTAGTTTGGTAAAAACAAATTATTATATTTCTAATTGGAGCAGCTGAACTTATCATTCCAAGCTATTAGAATTATTAACTAATAACTAATAATAATTAACTACAAAAAAAACACGTAATTATTATAAAAACATATTTACATACTAATATAAAAAGAATACGTTTAAAGCCTCTGGAATTATATGCACATTGTTCTTTTGTTCTCTCCCTGGGCAAAGTATCACCCATTTACAATTTTGTTATTAAAAAAAATAAAATGAAACCCTAATTTTTTACTCATCTAATTTTGCCAACACAGTTGGCTGTGAGGACCCCACTGCTGGACAGCAGACGATAAAACTGAATTCCGGGAAACTTAAAAGTCCTCCCTTGCAAAAAGACTGCTCTTGCACTACAAGGGTTAACTGTTTGTTTATAGCTAGGGGATTTGGTAAAGCACCATTACTTACTTGATCCTCTGCTCCTGTAGGTTCTTCTGGGCTGCTAGACTAGATCTGCAGCTTCTCCTCTATGCTCCATCAGTCTAAGGTCCTCTGACATCATGAGGAACAGTCCACTGCTGGAGCGTAGGGGAGCGCTGCCCGCTAGGGGGGCGGAGGCAATGTATACTCACCCAAATGGCCCCATGTCTGCTTGTAGGTTGCTGGTCAGGGGGCGGTAATCAACTGCCTGTTTTTACCATCTGGCTGCCTCAGTGATTGAAGGCTTAAACCTTAAAGTGGATGTAAACCCTCACATATACCCAATGAAGTGAACAGCCTCAGATAATATACAGGGATGAAACAAATCTCCCTATATAAGTTTTACATGCTGCTGTCTTCATCTTTATATATTCTTTAGAAAGTTCAGATCGTGTTAGGAGATTTTCTCTTCCTGTTCAACACTGCAGTGAAGCCTGGGCATACAGCCAAGACAGCTGATTGGAGGAAAGGCACACACCCCCTCTCCTCATAGGTAGAGACTTTCAGAGCTATTCGTTAAATCATTCAGCTCTGTGCTAATCTATTTATAGCATCCTCCCCAACACAAAAATCCGGCTGCTTTTATCATATGTGATGGAGAATTTGTTAGGAGTTATCAAGCTGATAACAGAAGAATGGAGCAGGAGACAGCTACAGGACTCAGTGCTTTGAAGAGATAAAGAAACACTGCAGTTATATGTGCCCAGCTCAAATTTCATGAATCGGGTTTACATCCACTTTAAAGCGGTAGTGAAGCCCGCATTGTTATTTTTACCTACAGGTCAACCTATAATTCAGTAAAGCTTAGGTAAAATGAATATATCCTAAACATGCACAGTCTAGGAGATATTCACCCTGCATGCAGCCACTGACGTCAGCGGTGCATGCACTCTAAAGTCTGGCTTTTTGCCGGAACCCAGATGAAAGGCCGGGGGAAGATGTCAGTCCTCTCAGCGCTAGCTGCCCACCGCTGGAAAGGATTCTAAGGTAAGTATTTCATAATGTGCTGGTATGCGCTGCATACCAGCACATTATGCCATTGCCTTACAGGTTTTTTTTTTTTCTGCAGCAGTTTACTACTGCTTTAAATAAAACTAAATGTACAGACAAAAAAAGAAGTACAGATAATAATACTGTAACTTCATTTGTGTGTGTCTTACTTTTTTTTTTACTCCTTTTTTTTTTTTAACTCGCAGTTTTTGAACTTTTGTGCCCTTTTTAGTCCAGTAGGAGTATTGTGCATGCTAACTCATCTTACACATTCTATAAAAGAAGATTTTTTTCCCTTTATTTTCATCTGATAAAGTTATTTCTTTACCTTTTTTCAATCTTTTTTTACCTTTTTAAATTTTAAATAAAAATGAAATGTCTAAATGAAAAAGTGTAGATAATAACATTTTTCATTTGTGTTACAACTTCCATACATAACAAAGTTGCAGTTTTTGCACTTTTGTGCTCTTTTAGTCCAGAAGGATTATTGTACATGCTACCTCATCTTGCAAATTCTATAAAAGATTTTTTTTATATCTGACAAACTGTTTTTTTTTTTTTCAAGTTTAGCTAAGTTTGGTGATATCTTTGAGATAACTCCACTATGATTCAGTTACTTTCCTTCTTACTAATTGTTATGAAAGACGCTGCTTAGTACTTGTCAGACAGACTTTGACTCCGTTCATTTCCTTTTTATTCCTTTATCTTGATATTCTTCTCTTCTGTGTATTAACCATTCTCATCTATAATCATTCCGCCTCCCAAAAGACTGCCAGAGATGATTACTCCAGGCACAGGTACCATTGTACTTCCCAAAAGGAATCTTATTATGCGTTACAGAACATTTAGCTAAAAAGAAAGGTGATGGAATAATTTGTTTCAGTAAATAGGTTAAAGTGCACCTGTCACCTCCAGACAGGATTTTTTTTATGAGCGGAATCATTCAGTTTGGTAGAAACAAATGAAATCACTGAGGTGTGACGCACTATGCCGTGTTATATCACAGGCACACTCTGCCCCCCCCCCCCCCACCTTCAGCACAGTAGCAATGTTTTAATACATTTCCTTCCTGGCTTCGTTGAACAATGCATGGTATTTTTATGCCCCCCCCAGGCTACCTTCCCAAACAGAAGAGTAAACCCAAGCTAGTATTGATTGGGTTTACCCTTTTGTTTGGGAAGGTAGCCTGGGGGGGGGGGGGCATAAAAATAGATGGTTAAACCATGTTTTTGTTCCTCCCCAACTGCCCTTCCTTAACCACTTAAGCCCTGGACCATTTGGCTGCCCAAAGACCAGAGCACTTTTTGCGATTCGGCACTGCGTCGCTTTAACTGATAATTGCGCGGTCGCGCGACGTTGCACCCAAACAAAATTGACGTCCTTTTTTCCCCACAAATAGAGTTTTTTTATGGTGGTATTTGATCGCCTCTGCGTTTTTTATATTTTGCGCTATAAACAAAAAAATAGCGCCAATTTTGAAAAAACGCATTTCTTTTACTTTTTGCTATAATAAATATCCTCAAAAAATATATAAAAATTTTTTTTTTCCTCAGTTTAGGTCGATACGTATTCTTCTACATATTTTTGTTTTAAAAAATTGCAATAAGCGTTTATTGATTGGTTTATGCAAAAGTTTTAGCATCTACAAAATTGGGGATAGTTTTATGACATTTTTATAAAATTTTTTTTTTACTAGTAATGGCGGCGATCAGCGATTTTTATCGTGACTGCGACATTATGGCAGATAGATCGGAGACTTTTGGTGCGATTTTTGGACCATTCACATTTATACAGCGATCAGTGCAATTAAAAATGCATTAATTAATGTGTAAATGTGACTGGCAGTGAAGGGGTTAAACCACTAGGTGGCGCTGTAGGGGTTAAGTGTGTCCTAGGGAGAGATTCTAACTGTGGGGGAGGGGCTATGTGTGACATGACATTGATCACCGCTCCCAATTACAGGGTGCTGTGATCAGTGTCAGTGTCATTAGGCAGAACGGGGAAATGCTTTTTACATCAGCACTTCCCCGTTCTTCCTCACCGTGAGACGATCACAGTCACAGAGCTTGCGGCGGGTGCCCGCAAACCGCTTCTTAAAGGGCAACGTACAAGTATGTTAATCTGCCTGTACGTGCCCTTCTGCCAACGTATATCGGCGTGAGCCGGTCGGCAAGCAGTTAAAGAGGAGCTCCACCCTTACTTATGCATAGCATACTAGCACATTATGAAATACCATTTTTAAAACTTAACCACTTGTCTACTGGGCACATCCCCCCCTCCTTCCTGCCCAGGCCAAGGTCAGCTTTCTGCACTGTCGCACTTGAATGACAATTGCGCGGTCATGCAACACTGTACCCATATGAACTTTTTATCATTTTTTGGAGACAGATAGAGCATTCTTTTGTGGGTATTTAATTGCCACTGGGTTTTTTATTTTATGCTAAACAAAAAAAGACCGAAAACTTTAAAAAAAATGTTTTTGTTAGCTCCTGTTTTGTAAATAAGTAAGTTTTATCCTTCACTGATGTGTGCTGATGAGGCAGCACTAATGGGCACTGATGGGCACTGATATGCTGCACTGATGGGCACTGATATGCTGCATTGATGGGCACTGATGAGGAGGCACTGATGAAGCTGCACTGATATACGGCACTGATAGGCAGAAATGATGAGCACTGATAGGCATCACTGATAGGTGGCACTGATAGGCACTGACAGGCATCCCTGATGGGCACTGATTGGCAGCACTAGTGACCACTGATTGGCAGCACTGGTGGGCACTGTTGAGGCTGCACTGATTATCAGGATACTAATGATCAGTGACTTGAATATCAGTGTAGATGTCCTTTGTGTGGATTTGCTGGTTATTGGCCCTCCTCTCCTCAGCATGAGGAGAGGATTGCCGATAACTGACAAATCCTGTTTACACTGTGATCAGCTGTGATTGGACACAGCTGGTCACATGGTAAAGAGCTGCTTTGATTGGCTCTTTACTCCGATCTATGATCAGCTGTGCCCAAGGAATGCAGTGATCACAGATCACTGCTGATGCGCAATACAGGGGGAGAGCAGTAGGCGTTAGCATTGGAGGACATCATATAATACCCTCCCGGCAATGTGCGACCTCTCTGTAGCCATCATTCAGCTATAGCGCAGTTGTGAAGGGGTTAAAGTTACCCTTCTATAAAATATATCTACAGTATAAAAGGGATCTATGCCAGGTCTACGTCTCTGCGTGTGTGCAGAAATTGGCAGACATCCACGCTGTTTCAGCACATGCACTAGACCCCACGGAATGCCTCCTGGGATGAGTGACGTAGAAATCCCAGGAGGCAGTATGCAGGACTGCGCACATGCCCAGAAATTCTGCAACAGATCAGAGAGTGTTGTTATCTAAATAGTGCTGTGCTTTGTCTCATTAAATAATGTGCATACAAAATTTATATTAAATATTTCATGATCAAAAAAATATTTTAAATTAAAAAATGAAAATGTCAAAAACTTTGAAAAGAACAGTTCATCTGTGTCAATGCTTCCAAAACAATCACCGCTGTGTGTGTTCGTCCTCAAAAGGACCAATATACAGCGCACACCTCCACCAGCTAAAGTGCCTGCTCACCTCAAAGATGAATGTAAAAGCTTAGACAAATCACTCCTCGTGTCCACCACAATGGATCAACTTTCACTCTCCAATGGTAATGCTACAGTCTCCAGACTGCTCCTCTGTATGGGTAATCAGCATTTGTATTGCCGTCAGACAAACCTTCCTTCACTTTCTCATAAGTGCTCAATCACGCTATTACTTCCGTAGGTTATAGACATGAAACAACAAACACAAGTGCCATAGTGTACTCTGTTTGCATGTTTTTTAAAAGCCCCCAAAACAAATCCACTTACAAGATAAAGACTTTAAAACAGCATGTCTCAAATCATCATGTCATTCACCATAAATCTACACTTACGAAGCTTCATAGATTCGGCTCCTCCCCTCTAAACGCGTGTCGGAATCTCATTGGCCTTCATCAGTGATCTACTGATCACTGATTATTCACTTTAAGCATTATTAAAATCACTTCTCCTGAAAAAAACTGACATTTTTAAAACTGTTTTTTGCATTGATGCATGTCCCCTGGGGCAGGACCCGGGTCCCCAAACACTTTTTATGGCAATAACTTGCATATAAGCCTTTAAAATGAACACTCTTGATTTTTCATGTTCGTGTCCCATAGACTTTAACAATGTTCGCACAAATGTTTTGCCTGTTCGCATGTTCTGCTGCGAACCCATGGTATTCGGCTCATCCCTAATAAGAAGTTTTGATGATATTGGATTATTTTTACATAAAAACAACTTAAAAGTCATTTTTTTTTGTTTTTTCATCTTCTCTATTGAATCCTTTGTTGTAGATCACTGCTGTAGGTCATTAGCAAACAATAACTGCAGAATAACATGATATTATGTACAGTTTAGTAGTTACTCTTTATGCTGATTGTAGTTCTTAAAGTCCTGTGAACAACATTTTGTGTAGCATGTTCTACATTGTCAGAATTACATATACAGTAGTGGCTAAGGTCAGCTAATTTTAACTTAAAAGATAAGGTAAAGAGGTCACAGTAACTGATCCAGACTTTCAATGTATAAATAAACATATGGTCAGAGCAGAAACCATACACCGTCCCATGTTATTTTTCCGTGGAATGGTTTCTAAACATATCAAATGAACCCAATGGGTACTGGATTATAGCAATTAGTCTTGAGTGTTGAGGACTTAGCTTAACAAACTATCTGAAACAGAAACTCTCTGCACTGCTTGTAGCACCTAAACAGATGTTTCTATCTAATTTACTGATACTGTCAAAATATGAAAAGTAATATAAGAGGTTTCTTTACCTGCTTGCCGACCAGCCGCTGTAGTTATACTGCGGCAGAATGGCTCGGCTGCGCAAATCGCCGTCCTGTTACAGCGGTCCCTTTAATGGCTATAGCAGCACGTGCCCGCGGCCGGTGGCCGCAATGTCTACCGGCCGCCCGCAATTGCTCCACAAAGAGCCAAAACGGGGATCTGTCAATGTAAACAAACAGATCACCATTCGGACAGGGAATTAGAGAGAGATCTGCTGTTCCTAGTGATTAGGAACAGCGATCTCTCTCTACTACTAGTCAGTCCCCTCCCCCCACAGTTAGAAACAAATCCCTAGGGAACACTTAACCTCTTGATCACCCCCTAGTGTTAACCCCTTCCCTGCCAGTGTCATTTATACAGTAATCAGTGGCTATTTTTAGCTCTGATCGCTGTATAAATGTCACTGATCCCAAAAAGGTGGCAAAAGTGTCCAAACTACCGCAATGTCGAAGTACCGATAAAAATCGCTGATCACTGCCATTACTAGTAAAATATATATATATATATATATATATAAAAATATATAAAATAAAAAATGCCATAAATCTATACCCTATTTTGTAGACGCCAGAACTTTTGCGCAAACCAATCATACGCTTATTGCGATTTTTTTTTTTTTTTTTACCAAAAATATGTAGAAGAATACATATTGGCATAAACTAATGAAGACATTTTTTATTTACTTATGTATTTTTATGGATATTTATTATAGCGAAAAGTAAAAAAATCACTTTTGTTTTCAAAATTGTCGCTCTTTTTTTTGTTTATAGCGCAAAAAATAAAAACCGTAAAGGTGATCAAATAGCACCAAAAGAAAGTTTAATTTGTGGGAAAAAGGACCTAAATTATGTAAATTATGTAAGCAACGCAGTGCCGTATTACAAAAAATGGCCTGGTTATGAAGGAGGTAAATCCTTCCAGGGGTGAAGTGGTTAAAGCAGAACTGTATCCAGGCTGTTGGCAATCATATAGGTACATATTTCTATCTAATTTACTGATACTGTCAAAATATGAAAAGTAATATAAGAGGTTTCTTTACCTGCTTGCCGACCAGCCGCTGTAGTTATACTGCGGCAGAATGGCTCGGCTGCGCAAATCGCCGTCCTGTTACAGCGGTCCCTTTAATGGCTATAGCAGCACGTGCCCGCGGCCGGTGGCCGCAATGTCTACCGGCCGCCCGCAATTGCTCCACAAAGAGCCAAAACGGGGATCTGTCAATGTAAACAAACAGATCACCATTCGGACAGGGAATTAGAGAGAGATCTGCTGTTCCTAGTGATTAGGAACAGCGATCTCTCTCTACTACTAGTCAGTCCCCTCCCCCCACAGTTAGAAACAAATCCCTAGGGAACACTTAACCTCTTGATCACCCCCTAGTGTTAACCCCTTCCCTGCCAGTGTCATTTATACAGTAATCAGTGGCTATTTTTAGCTCTGATCGCTGTATAAATGTCACTGATCCCAAAAAGGTGGCAAAAGTGTCCAAACTACCGCAATGTCGAAGTACCGATAAAAATCGCTGATCACTGCCATTACTAGTAAAATATATATATATATATATATATATATAAAAATATATAAAATAAAAAATGCCATAAATCTATACCCTATTTTGTAGACGCCAGAACTTTTGCGCAAACCAATCATACGCTTATTGCGATTTTTTTTTTTTTTTTTACCAAAAATATGTAGAAGAATACATATTGGCATAAACTAATGAAGACATTTTTTATTTACTTATGTATTTTTATGGATATTTATTATAGCGAAAAGTAAAAAAATCACTTTTGTTTTCAAAATTGTCGCTCTTTTTTTTGTTTATAGCGCAAAAAATAAAAACCGTAAAGGTGATCAAATAGCACCAAAAGA
The DNA here is from genome assembly GCA_037952835.1 of Lithobates septentrionalis. Classification (NCBI taxonomy): domain Eukaryota; kingdom Metazoa; phylum Chordata; class Amphibia; order Anura; family Ranidae; genus Lithobates; species Lithobates septentrionalis. The sequence continues at coordinate 7,745,443 of JBBDGP010000393.1, read as the reverse complement.
AAGTTTAATTTGTGGGAAAAAGGACCTAAATTATGTAAATTATGTAAGCAACGCAGTGCCGTATTACAAAAAATGGCCTGGTTATGAAGGAGGTAAATCCTTCCAGGGCTGAAGTGGTTAAAGCAGAACTGTATCCAGGCTGTTGGCAATCATATAGGTACATATTCGTAAAAAACAGTAAATAGACTCTAAAAAATGCCCCTACTTGCCATTGTAGCTGCAAGCACTGTGGAGGAATTCATCCTCAAAGTTCACAATTAAAGCAGTGAAGTTGTTCAACATTAAAGCGGGAGTCCGGTGAAAATTCTTTTTTTAGATGTCAGCAGCTGCAAATACTGCAGCTGCTGACCTTTAAAATAAGGTCACTCACCTGTCCCGGGGTCCAGCGATGTCGGCACCCGAGACCGAACCGTCCCTCGGTCCTCGGGTGCTGCCGCCGCCATTCTCAGTGAGGGAATCAGGAAGTGAAGTGTTGCGGCTTCACTTCCCGATTCCCTACTGCGCATGGTCCCTGCTATCTCCTGGGACCTGTGTCTTTCCCAGGAGACAGCAGGGGGAGTGCGGGAGGGGGCGTGACTCCCGCGGGAGTCTATTCCCAGAAGTGGGTGCAGATACCTGTATTATACAGGTATCTGCACCCCCCTCCCCCCTGAAAGGTGCCAATTGTGACACCGGAGGGGGGGAGGAATCCGATGAGCGGAAGTTCCACTTTTGGGTGGAACTCCGCTTTAAAGATGAGAAGGCATGAAGGCTACCTAGTTAATGCTGGCAGGAGGGAGCCCAGCTGAAGAGAAAATTTAACAAAAAAAAAACTCCTACTGTAAATTTTGAGAAATGTATCTGCAGCTGAAGAGGTCAGTGGCGGTTTGTTAAAAGTGAAAGTACCAGTAATCTGTTCCTCCTCCCTCCTCTAATATATTTGAATTCTTTTTTTTGAGAGCAGGTACCTTTTTTCTGGTAGGTCTCTGCACCCACTTCCACAATTCTCAGCTAGGCGAGAATTACTTAAGCTTGTCCCATCCCCCCCCCCGCCCGCAATCTTCTGGGACTGTTTGACTATGGGACAGGAAGTGAAGGGAAATCTCTGCAATGGGACACAGATGGTGAAAAAAAATCAGAGAAGTGTTAAAACACTCCCTCAGGCCGGGTTCACATATGTGCGGCTGCGGTTCCCAGCTTGGGGTCCGGTGCGTTCCTGTTCATCGATTAAGCATAGCTCCCAACTGTCCCTGATTTGGAGGGACTGTCCCTGATTTGGAGCAATGTCCCTCTGTCCCTCATTCCTCCTCATTTGTCCCTCATTTTGGTCTGATCTATATGGTTGTATATAAAATGTACTTTTTGTCTATCAAAAAGTGTTTTCCAGTGCTAAACCTTTCATCTGATTTCTAAATTGCTGCATTTGTAGATTCCAAAAGCCAATATAAAGGAAAAGTAGTGTTAAAAAAAGCACTTGTGTGTTTAACCAATCTTGTTTTTTTGTACAATTCTCCTTTAAGGGAGCGTGGCAGGGGGCATGTCCTATGCCTGCATACTTTTGCTGATCGGTGTCCCTCATTCCCATCTCAAAAAGTTGGGAGGTATGGATTAAGGTGCGATTCAGGTCCAAATTTTTTCCTGAATTTGCACATGAACCGGACCCAAAGACGCACAGAAACCTTTAGGAATGCGAACCGCGGCCACCACAGACCTGTGCAACCTGGCTCAATTGAGAGCCGGTCATACTCGCAAGTCATGCGAATTGGATGTGAGAAAAGCCGCATCCAATTCACACATATGTGAACCCAACCGTACTCTATTCCAAAATGGGGAAAAAATGTTTTGCCTATAGTTCTATATTAATGGCATCCCTGGGCATCTGCTAAAAAGCAGTGCTTTTGCTTGTGGGTAGGGAACATGTGTGATTTTGCACATGTTCTCGACCCACAGTGATGTGAACCCCACCTTAGGTAAGTAGCATTTTCAGAAAGAAATCAACAACGGTAGCCTGCATATTTCACTCCTGACAGCTTTAATTTTAATGTAGAGATTTGCAAATAAGCCTTTAGAGGGGGCTCTGTACTTTACTCAGCATAAACCCATGAGGGTAGATAAGTTCAGACTCTAGGGTTGTCATTCTGATCCTAAATTCACTATGTACTCACTGATCCGGAACAAGCATGCTGAGTAGGACTCAGATTTTTTGGTCTTTGTTGTCTGTATGCTTGTTCCAGACATCTCTCATATTTGTATTCTCACTGGTTCAATTTAGCAACTGTTGAGGTAAGTTAGTAGCCAAAACAGGGCTTATTTATGTGTAGCACTGCCCCCTTGAGGGCTGCTTGGATACACCTGTTCCTCTGCACCGCCCTGACCCAGTGAACCTTTCAACCCACCTGACACTCTGGGTTCAGACATTTTTGCATGCACCTTTAAATCGACACAAGTTAGACAAAATATTATATTAGATTTTACTGAAACAAAGATATGTTGGTTAGAACAAGGTATATGAGCTGAGTCCTGGAAGACAGCCAAGGCTCAGATGAGAGACCCCAAAAACACAGTGCACTTATAGTTCAGAATCACAAAGGCAAGATATATACACCTATGTACATAAGAGTAACAGTCAGAGGATAGGAGGGTAATTATAAATTAATCCACCAGTGGCTGCAATGTAATACACTCTAACGAGAGGTCAGGTAAAATAAGAAATAGGTAAGGGGCAACCTTGTTGTAATAATAAACAGCAATATCCAGCATGCACAGCCTGTAGTAATCTTCGCCGGCAGTTGGAGCTCTTTAAGTTGTATCCAAAAGAAAGCACAGTGAGGTTTGAGTAAACAGGACAGCTTAAACTGGCTAGTGGTATTCCTTGGAGTAATTCAGGGTACAGGTGTCTATGTACAGTGTCCTATATAATGCAGTAAAGTGATCCTATGGAAGAGATATATGTACACAGTGTCCAGCAAGTAGAACAAGTTAGAAATGGTAACTGACGTGCGATGGCCCTGTCACCAACTGAAGAATCTGATAGGGACCCTCCGAACGGTGATTTTGGATGAGATGTCCTTCTGCGAAATGATCGGAGATGGCTGACCCGCTGATGGATACTGGCTGTTGTTGGATCTGTCTGATGGATGGGTGCTACGGTGATGTCTTGCGAATGACCGGCAGAGTTGGACCCTCTGGGACCGGGCTGAAGTCACCGTATCGCGGCGTGGTAGTTCGCAGCCCTTTCGCACAGCAGCAGGGAGATGTTCACTTTCTCACTCAGGAAGAAGAGAGCCCGGGCCGGATCTGCTGACCCTTTTTATAGTCTCTCCCAGAGGTCTGTTGGTGTTGCCCAGGGCCCTCTGGGATGTGTAGTCCAGGGCCCTCTGTGATGTGTAGTCCAGGGCCCTCTGTGATGTGTAGTCCAGGGCCCTCTGGGATGTGTAGTCCCAGGATAGTTTCACAACTCCAGAATGTCTGCAGAGGAGACTACTCGTTCCACAATCCTCTCTGCATGGCTCAGTGATATGTCAGTCACTAGAGCCCAGCACTAGAGGGACACAGGAACAATTGGAGAATGCTGGGGATGGTCTGCAGGATCAGGTAACTGTAGCCCACTGTCGGCTACATCTGATAAGAGTTAACAAGAAAAATTGAGGCTGCTTATCGGAAACTAATCAGATTCCAACTGTCATTTCTGCAGTGCAGAGTAGAAGTCGAAACAGAGAGCCCATTTATAAGGCAGCTGTATGACCTTACCTTACCTCTGTTGGTTTAAAAAAAAGTGATGTGCTTTACAAATGTGCATTACATTTTACTTGTTTGGGGATTCTGAGGCAAGCAATGTACCATTTTTTATAACAGCTGCATGAAATATATAATGCTGAAAGAAGGAAAGCCTAGGCACAAGACCTGACAAAATGATGTGATTAGCCTCTCCTCCCATCACAAAGTTCTGACTGCAGGATAATACATAATATCTAGTTAAAATTATAAATATATATACATGACGAACAATTAATATTACATGAATAAACACAATGTGAAAAATGATTGGACAACTCACAGGAAATATCCCTCTTACAAATAGCTCTTTCATGGGGGTAGTCTACTCATCCTTTAGTTAAATCGGAATGTCATTTTTTCAAGTTGTATGTACTCAGGGTGGATAAAAATCAATGATTTAAAAAATAAATCTGATTTTTTTAAATCAAATTTATTTTAATAAAATGCTTTTGGAGTAACAATCTATCTAAAGATAGTTTTCTATTTAAGATACATTATTAATTTAGTTTATTCAGCATGAAATGAAGCTTATTTATGTAGAATGAGGCTGTATATTCTGCAATATTTACATTTTTGGTAAACTCATTCAATTAATCCAAGCTCTGCAAGCTGAGATAACATTCACGGCATTGATGCAATCACATAATTTCACAGTAACCATGAGATAAAACAAAATACAAACTGTATGATTGAACCGGTTCTGATATCACTGTTTTACTAACCTGACAGCTTATTATTCTAAATAGGAAACTTTTTGTTTGCAAATATTAAAGATTCTAACTACAAGCAAGAATAAGTTCTTACATTTAAAGAGCACCTGTCATTTCCGATCCATCATGGCAGCGCCTGTTAGTGGGCATCCACTAACCACCACGCCCCTCACCTTGTTGTGTCCCTGCTGCATCACCAGCCGTCTCATTATAGTGAATGGGGTTGGTCGGTGAGGCAACAGCGGGTCAGAGGAGGAGCTGCTACGGGACAGAGATGACAGGTGCTATTTAAAAATTATGATTTAAATCGAGCCTTTTTACTAGTGATTTTAAATCATGATTTAAATCGTGATTTAAAGGAGAAGTCCAGCCTGAGCTTGTTTGGCTGGGCTTCTCATATGGGTCACAGGTAGGGATGAGCTTCGTGTTCGAGTCGAACCCATGTTCGACTCGAACATCGGCTGTTCGACCGTCCGTCGAATTGCGAATGTTATGGGCCGTTCGCGCCAAATTCGTGTGGCGCGTCACGGCCCATAATTCACTGCGGCATCGCAGTGCATTGCTGGCTGATGATTGGCCAAGCATGCACTATGACCCGCATGCTTGGCCAATCACAGCGCCGTCAGTAGAGAGAGCTGTAATTGGCCAAAGCCAGGGTGGCTTTGGCCAATTATGGCTCAGGGGATTTAGTACACGCCCCACACTATATAAGGCCGCCTGCACGGCATCCCTGTGTAGTGTGTTCCGGTGTGCTGATAGAGAGAGAGACAGACAGTGTCATTTGATTTGAGAGCTAGATTAGGCTAGATCTGTTCCTGCTCTTTACATTTAGTGCAGTGCGTCCTGCTCACAGTGTTCAGCTAGATCTGTTCCTGCTCTTTACATTTAGTGCAGTGCGTCCTGCTCACAGTGTTCAGCTAGATCCGTTCCTGCTATTTACATTTAGTGCAGTGCGTCCTGCTCACAGTGTTCAGCTAGATCTGTTCCTGCTATTTACATTTAGTGCAGTCAGTGCGTCCTGCTCACAGTGTTCAGCTAGATCTGTTCCTGCTATTTACATTTAGTGCAGTGCGTCCTGCTCACAGTGTTCAGCTAGATCTGTTCCTGCTATTTACATTTAGTGCAGTCAGTGCGTCCTGCTCACAGTGTTCAGCTAGATCTGTACCTGCTATTTACATTTAGTGCAGTGCGTCCTGCTCACAGTGTTCAGCTAGATCCGTTCCTGCTATTTACATTTAGTGCAGTCAGTGCGTCCTGCTCACAGTGTTCAGCTAGATCCGTTCCTGCTATTTACATTTAGTGCAGTCAGTGCGTCCTGCTCACAGTGTTCAGCTAGATCCGTTCCTGCTATTTACATTTAGTGCAGTCAGTGCGTCCTGCTCACAGTGTTCAGCTAGATCCGTTCCTGCTATTTACATTTAGTGCAGTGCGTCCTGCTCACAGTGTTCAGCTAGATCCGTTCCTGCTATTTACATTTAGTGCAGTGCGTCCTGCTCACAGTGTTCAGCTAGATCCGTTCCTGCTATTTACATTTAGTGCAGTGCGTCCTGCTCACAGTGTTCAGCTAGATCCGTTCCTGCTATTTACATTTAGTGCAGTCAGTGCGTCCTGCTCACAGTGTTCAGCTAGATCCGTTCCTGCTATTTACATTTAGTGCAGTGCGTCCTGCTCACAGTGTTCAGCTAGATCCGTTCCTGCTATTTACATTTAGTGCAGTGCGTCCTGCTCACAGTGTTCAGCTAGATCCGTTCCTGCTATTTACATTTAGTGCAGTCAGTGCGTCCTGCTCACAGTGTTCAGCTAGATCCGTTCCTGCTATTTACATTTAGTGCAGTGCGTCCTGCTCACAGTGTTCAGCTAGATCCGTTCCTGCTATTTACATTTAGTGCAGTGCGTCCTGCTCACAGTGTTCAGCTAGATCCGTTCCTGCTATTTACATTTAGTGCAGTGCGTCCTGCTCACAGTGTTCAGCTAGATCCGTTCCTGCTATTTACATTTAGTGCAGTGCGTCCTGCTCACAGTGTTCAGCTAGATCTGTTCCTGCTATTTACATTTAGTGCAGTGCGTCCTGCTCACAGTGTTCAGCTAGATCTGTTCCTGCTATTTACATTTAGTGCAGTCAGTGCGTCCTGCTCACAGTGTTCAGCTAGATCAGTTCCTGCTATTTACATTTAGTGCAGTGCGTCCTGCTCACAGTGTTCAGCTAGATCTGTTCCTGCTATTTACATTTAGTGCAGTGCGTCCTGCTCACAGTGTTCAGCTAGATCTGTTCCTGCTATTTACATTTAGTGCAGTCAGTGCGTCCTGCTCACAGTGTTCAGCTAGATCCGTTCCTGCTATTTACATTTAGTGCAGTGCGTCCTGCTCACAGTGTTCAGCTAGATCTGTTCCTGCTATTTACATTTAGTGCAGTCAGTGCGTCCTGCTCACAGTGTTCAGCTAGATCCGTTCCTGCTATTTACATTTAGTGCAGTGCGTCCTGCTCACAGTGTTCAGCTAGATCTGTTCCTGCTATTTACATTTAGTGCAGTGCGTCCTGCTCACAGTGTTCAGCTAGATCCGTTCCTGCTATTTACATTTAGTGCAGTCAGTGCGTCCTGCTCACAGTGTTCAGCTAGATCCGTTCCTGCTATTTACATTTAGTGCAGTGCGTCCTGCTCACAGTGTTCAGCTAGATCCGTTCCTGTTATCTTCCTACTGACAGGCAGGCTTGTCTGGTTACAGTATATAAAGCTACCTGAAGAAAATTACAGGTGTTCTATCCCAGCTTAGTGCAGCTACAGGCCATTAGTATGTCTGGAAGGCCAAGAAGGAGAGGCAGACAGTCACAAGCCAATAAGAGAGGGCAAGCAGGCTCTGTGTCTAGTGCTGGTCGTGGAGACGGTGCATCCTCATCAGCACGTGGCCATGGGACACGCTTGGCCTTTTTTTCGGCAGCTGGCCGTGTTGAGCCGCAACATGCAGAAAACTTGGTCGAGTGGATGACCAAGCCGTCCTCATCCTCCTCATCCTCTCTCACCCATGCCCAGGGTGCTTTGTCTGGCAAAGCAGCGGCCTCTTCCCTCAGCTCAATGTCATCAGTGACTCCTTCCCTAGCTCCACCATGTCCTCATGAGGATTCCCTCGAACTGTTTGACCACAGTGTTGGGTACATGCTCCAGGAGGATGCCCAGCGTTTGGAAGGCTCTGATGATGATACTGAGCTCGATGAAGGCAGTAACATGAGCACGGACAGAGGGGGTGCCCAAGAAGGACAGCAATCTGGCAGTCATGCTCCCCCTGCTGCAGCATACTGCCAGGTTTGCTCCAGTGATGAGGAGGGAGGGGATGATGAGGTCACTGACTCAACGTGGGTGCCTGATAGGAGAGAGGAGGAGGAGGAGGAGGAGGCGGCACATCACCAACGAGGCAGGATGCCCTCCAGGGGCCAGCCTAAGGGCAGCACATTGACTGCATCACACCCCAAAGCTCCACATGTGCAGGGCGCTGCAGTCTCTGCGCGTTATTCAAAAAGTTCTTTGGTGTGGGCCTTTTTTGAGAAGAGTGCATCAGATCGCACCGCTGCTATTTGCAACATATGTCTCAAGCGTATCTCGCGTGGCCAAAACATCTCCCGCTTGGGTACCACATGCTTGACCAGACATATGTTGACCTGCCATGCAGTTCGTTGACAAGCATATCTAAAAGACCCACACCAAAGAACAAAGAGGATCTCTCCTTGCTCCTCATCAGCTGAGATTTCCAACCCCACTAGACCTTCAGTCCTCTCTGAGACCTGCAGTGAGAGGAATGAAGGTGTAGAATTAGGTGTGTCACAGCCAAGTACTTGTGGGCAATCTGCTTTTGGTACACCGACGCCAGATTGTACCAGGCAAATTTCCCTGCCCCAGCTGCTGCACCGCCGAAAGAAGTTTGCTCCCAGCCATCCACATGCCCAGCGGTTGAATGCTAGCTTGGCAAAATTGCTAGCACTTCAACTGCTGCCTTTTCAGTTGGTAGACTCTGCCCCCTTCCGTGAGTTTGTGGAATGTGCGGTTCCTCAGTGGCAGGTACCCAAACGCCACTTTTTCTCACGGAAGGCGATTCCAGCTCTCTACCGGCATGTGGAAGGCAATGTCCATGCCTCGCTGGACAGGGCGGTCAGCGGTAAGGTGCATATTACCGCTGACTCATGGTCCAGCAGGCATGGACAGGGACGTTACTTAAGTTTCACGGCGCATTGGGTGACTCTGCTGGCAGCTGGGAAGGATGCAGGACAAGGTGCAGTAGTGTTGGAGGTTGTTCCGCCACCACGCCTCCAAAATGCTGATTGTGACACACCTCTCTCCTCCACCCCCTCCTCTTCTGCTTCCTCCATGGCCTCTTCCTCGGAACCAGCGGTGCTCCGTAGGCGTTCAAGGGGCTACGCAAGTACGCAGGCCAAAAGATGCCATGCGGTGCTTGAGCTGGTGTGCTTGGGGGACAGGAGCCACACTGGGGCAGAGGTTCTGTCAGCTCTGCAGGGGCAGGTTCAGAGGTGGTTGACGCCACGCCAACTTAAGGCAGGAATGGTGGTTTGCGACAATGGCACCAACCTCCTCTCTGCCCTCCGACAGGGACAACTGACCCATGTGCCCTGTTTGGCTCACGTCCTTAACTTGGTGGTGCAGCGGTTCTTGGGCAGGTACCCGGGCTTACAGGATGTCCTGAGGCAGGCCAGGAAAGTCTGTGTGCATTTCCGCCGGTCATATAATGCCAGTGCTCGGCTGACGGACCTCCAAAAGGAGTTTAACCTGCCCAAGAACCGCCTAATCTGTGACATGCCCACCAGGTGGAACTCGACATTGGCCATGCTGCAGCGGCTGCACACGCAGCAGAGGGCCATAAATGAGTACCTGTGCGACTATGGCACCAGGACAGGGTCAGGGGACCTTGGTTTTTTTTCCCCACGCCAGTGGGCCATGATCAGGGATGCATGCACTGTCCTGTCACCATTCGAGGAGGCCACGAGGATGGTGAGCACTGACAGTGCATGCATCAGTGACACTGTCCCCCTTGTCCACCTGTTGGAGCACACGCTGCGTGGAATAATGGACAGGGCACTTGAGGCAGAACAGAGGCAGGAAGAGGAGGACTTCCTTAGCTCTCAAGGCCCCCTTTATCCAGACAGTGTTCCTGCGTGCCCGCCGATCACACAGGAAGAGGACGAGGAGGAGGAGGAGGAGGAGGAGGAAGATTGTGTCAGTATGGAGGTGGAGCCTGGCACTCAGCATCAGCAGTCTTTAAGGGATCAGTCCCAAGGAACACATGGACTTGTACGTGGCTGGGAGGAGGTGGCTGCGGACGTTGTTGTCCTTAGTGACCCAGAGGACTCCGGACCGAATGCCTCAGCAAACCTACGCTGCATGGCCTCCCTGATCCTGCAAAGCTTGCGTAAGGATCCTCGTATTCGTGGTATCAAGGAGAAGGACCAATACTGGCCGGCAACCCTCCTTGATCCACGTTACAAGGGTAAGGTTGCGGACCTTATCTTGCCATCGCAGAGGGAGCAGAGGATGAAACATCTTCGGGAGGCCTTGCAGAAAGGTCTGTGCAACGCGTTCCCAGAGACTGGGAGGTTACAAACTCCTGTTTCTGGACAACGTGTTGCTGAGGCTTCGGTCAGTCAAAGAAGGAGCGGTGGAGAAGGTGGCCGTCTGACCGATGCGTTCAGACAATTTTTTGGTCCGCAGCCCCAAGGTATGATCGGTTCCAGCAACCATCGCCAGCGTCTGTTTTACATGGTGCAGGAATACCTAGGGGCAAGATCAGACTTGGACACCTTTCCCACCGAAAATCCTCTGGGTTACTGGGTCTTGAGGATGGATCACTGGCCAGAGCTTGCACAGTATGCAATTGAGCTACTGGCCTGTCCTGCATCCAGCGTTCTTTCGGAACGCACATTCAGTGCTGCTGGAGGCGTGGTAACCGATCACAGGGTGCGTCTGTCCACTGACTCGGTCGATCGGCTGACCTTCATAAAAATGAATCAGTCTTGGATCACCACCAGCTACCAAGCACCTGATGCTGATGTAACTGAATAATTTTTTTCAGATCCCTTCAAAGACTGCCTATGCTGATGCTGAGTGACTATCCCTGAGTAATTATCCTCTTCCTCCTCAATCATCACGCTGATAGCTTGTAAGAACATTTTTGGTTCTGGGCGCCACCACCAGTGCCTAAGGCACAATTTTTCAGCCCCTGTATAACAGGGGCGTGTAATTACAATTTTTGATGTAATACTTTGCAGCAGGGCTCGTTCCTGCATTCCAACTAGAGTGTCTGTGAGGGGTTGCAGTGTTGTGGCACCAGCACCAGTGCCTAAGGCCCAATTTTTCTGCCCCTGTCTAACAGGGGCGTGTAATTACAATTTTTGATGCAATACTTTGCAGCAGGGCTCGTTCCTGCGTTCCAACTAAAGTGTCTGTGAGGGGTTGCAGTGTTGTGGCACCAGCACCAGTGCCTAAGGCCCAATTTTTCTGCCCCTGTCTAACAGGGGCGTGTAATTACAATTTTTGATGCAATACTTTGCAGCAGGGTTCGTTCCTGCGTTCCAACTAGAGTGTCTGTGAGGGGTTGCAGTGTTGTGGCACCAGCACCAGTGCCTAAGGCCCAATTTTTCTGCCCCTGTCTAACAGGGGCGTGTAATTACAATTTTTGATGCAATACTTTGCAGCAGGGCTCGTTCCTGCGTTCCAACTAGAGTGTCTGTGAGGGGTTGCAGTGTTGTGGCACCAGCACCAGTGCCTAAGGCCCAATTTTTCTGCCCCTGTCTAACAGGGGCGTGTAATTACAATTTTTGATGCAATAATTTGCAGCAGGGCTCGTTCCTGCGTTCCAACTAGAGTGTCTGTGAGGGGTTGCAGTGTTGTGGCACCAGCACCAGTGCCTAAGGCCCAATTTTTCTGCCCCTGTCTAACAGGGGCGTGTAATTACAATTTTTGATGCAATACTTTGCAGCAGGGCTCGTTCCTGCGTTCCAACTAGAGTGTCTGTGAGGGGTTGCAGTGTTGTGGCACCAGCACCAGTGCCTAAGGCCTAATTTTTCAGCTCCTGTTCAACAGGGGCATGTAATTACAATTCTTGATCTAATATTTCACAGCAGGGCCCTGTGAGGGCTTACAGTGTTTTGGCCACAGCAACACCTAAGGCCCAAATTTCTGCTGAGTATATAGGGCAGGACCCTACTTTCAAACATCTAACTTACAAACGACTCCTACTTGCAAACGGAAGGAGACAACAGGAAGTGAGATGAAATCTACCCCTAGGAAGGGAAATTCTCTCATGTAAGAGTTAATATGGGAAAACAATTTCTCCTTTCCACTGATGCTTTCCAATCCTTGTTCCACAAAAAAACCCAAATTTTCAAAAAACATTTTTCATTGGGACAAAAAAGTGAGGTGAAATCTTCTGAAGAGGAGGAAAGACGCAAAACAAATGTCACAGGGGTGATAACCCTTCCCTATGTTTTCCAAAAAGCTTAGAAAAGATTTTTTGGCTGGAGCTAAACACGTTAAAAATGTTCAAAATTACAAACAGATTCTACTTAACAACAAACCTACAGTCCCTGTCTTGTTTGCACCGCCTGTATACTGCTGTTCAGAGTATATAGGGACCTTTCCTTATTTTAATTTGGGTGCGGGGTTCCCCTTAATATCCATACAAGACCCAAAGGGCCTGGTAATGGACTGGGGGGTACCCATGCCGTTTGTCTCACTGATTTTCATCCATATTGCCAGGACCCGACATGACATTAAACCCGCAAGCAGTTTTAAATGAGATTTTTTCCTTTAAAAATGACATTTGGTGCAGGGACTGTTCTAAACATGGGAAACACGCGTCACTTTACAGGCATACTATAGACACCCCCCAGGTACGATATTTAAAGGAATATTTCACTTTTTTTTTTTTACTTTAAGCATCATTAAAATCACTGCTCCCGAAAAAACGGCCGTTTTTAAAAGTTTTTTTTGCATTGATACATGTCCCCTGGGGTAGGACCCGGGTCCCCACACCCTTTTTAGGACAATACCATGCAAATTAGCCTTTAAAATGAGCACTTTTGATTTCGAACGTTCGAGTCCCATAGACGTCAATGGGGTTCTAACGTTCGTGCGAACTTGCGGTCCGTTCGCGGGTTCTGGTGCGAACCGAACCGGGGGGTGTTCGGCTCATCCCTAGTCACAGGAGTGCAGTTCGTTTTGCACTCCTGTGACTCGTTTTCAGCGGAGAGAGGTCTGAAGTCCGCTCTCCGATGACGTTGCCAAGATCAGTACAGGCACTGCATCATCCCAACTTAGGAAGTCTGGACCTGCTAGGTGCCTGGACTCATGGCAGTCTCAGCCTCTCAGAGGCTGAGATGGCCACTCCCCGCCCCCTCCACAGCTCAGCGCTCCATTGAGCGTGGAGGAGCAGAGGAGGAGAGTTGCTGACTGACAGGCAGCATCTCTCCGCTCGGGGAGGTTAGAGAACCCAGCCATCGGTGGTGTTCGGTGGCTCGGTTCTCAGGGAAGAGGCGGCGGGGGACAAATGCAGCATAGGTCTGATGCTGTATCCACCTAGGTAAGTATGAATAGACAAAAAACAAAACCCATACTTGTCTTTTAAATCAAATCCACACTGTATGTACTACACTTCAATGACAATAAGACTGTAAAGTCCAAGAAACGATGGCAAGAATGACATTCAGGTCAGATAATATGGGGAATTGTGCTGAACAGTTTGTCTGTAATGAAAGCTGGGGCTTTCCAATGAATACAAATTCAACCACAAATGTTTGAAATCTGGGACTGTCCCTAAATATTTAGCACATTTGACAGCTATGAGAATGGCATGCAAATGTGATCATTGTGATTCCCCAGGACAGACCTTGCAAACCTGACTTCTTTTATTTTTGGAGGTGGACACTATATGAGCCATAAAAATCAAATTCATATCTTTTGATGCAGCATTCTGAGAGTTTTGCATGGTTTTGCATACCGGAGGCGTAAATTTAAGCGCATAGGGCTTTTGTTTTTGTACTGGGCCATTATTTCTCTGTAAAATGTTCTGATGGGGAATAGCCAAACACACAATGATTCTGCCGGATAGGCTTTCTTAACTTTACCCATGTGAGTCTCCCTGCAGTCTAAATATGCACAGCCCTAAACCTTCAGAAAGAAATTATTCACAACCTTGAACTACTCCTATTGCATTCATAGGGAGGCAAATACATTTTAAAGTGGACCTTCAAGTAAACACTGACTCCACCAGCTGCATATTTACCTTTCTTTTGCTCTTTCATTCCTCGATTCATGCTTCAAAAGTGAAGAGAAATAGCACTGCATTTGTTTTACATTGTAAATCAAAGCTGATGGGGACAAAAATGGGTCATTGCTGGAATGAACATAAGCACCGTCATGTTGGAGGAAGGGAAGTCACAAAATACCCCTCCATGTTAGTACTGGGTATTTTGCTTCCTCCGAAAGGAGTGGCATGGGAGTAAAAGATCAGCTAGCTCTATATTAAACATAGAAATAAAGAAGCAAAAGCAGCAACATACTATTAATTAAACACAGTCTGGTCAGTAACTTTGACAACTACATGTTATGAGCATTGCTATATGAACATATATGAGATCTAACACTGTGTTTGTATTATGGAACATCCTTGTACTTATATATGAGCCTCCCTGACGAAGAACAAAAATCCCTATTGTCGAAAAGCATTGGATGTCTCTATAGGCTGCTTATCATAGTCAAGGATTTAATCCATAACTAGTACTGTGTTGTTCATGTGTAGTGTTTACAAGCCGCACATATTTTATGAATTTCTATATTTGTTTTGTAATAAAGTCCAATTTTTATACTTTGGTGTTCCAATAGTCTGTTGTGCCTATAATAGTCCCCCTTGGTCTTTTTTGGGGGGGGTATTCTTTCTAATGTTAACTTTGGGATGACGGCACTCCCTTAGCGCTCCACCATGCCTGTGTATCTAGAAACAAAGAAGAGTAATAACAAAAAAGGACAAAATGGTCAATCAACTCCAACCCATTTTTAAATTTGTGATCTGAGTATAGATCTATGTTTGCCCCAATTAGCTTGGGTTCGGTCAGAACTTGGATTCGGCTGAACCCAGAAGGCAGCTGTCATTTTTGGGCCAATGAGCTATGGCCAGGAACACTGCCCTACAGCTTCATATGTACAAAGGGGCAGTAATGCTCATGACATCACTGATCCAATATGGCCCTGTAATCATATTAGGTCAATGATGTCATAAGCATCCCCACCCTTTTGTGTATGTGCAGCTGTGAGGCGGCTCAACGGTCCAGCATGGAAAGCTGACTTCCAGGTTCTGCTGAACATGAGTTCGATCCAAAAGTGAGCCCAAGCTCATACTTGTTCCTGAGAATCTTTATTTTCACTTACTGTTGATTGACCCACTACCTTTGCTGGAAGTCTGTTCCAAACATCAAGAACTCTTCAGTAAATAAAGTACATCAAAACCCAAAGATTTTTAAATTTGTTTTAAATATAGTAGGCAATGGTAAAACCTCTTTAGGCTTTGTTTTTTTTTTTTTTCCTGTATGTGCCCCACTAGGGAAATTTCCTTTTACTTCTTCTCTGTGAGACATAACAGAACGTTATAATAAATCTCTCCAAAGTGAGAATTTTATGTCTTTATGTGACTTGATTGGGGAGATTACCATCCCTTCCTTTCCCTGTGACATCTTTACAACTGGAGGAACCACAACAGTTGGAGGAGGGTGGAAGTATTCAACTCATCCTCTGGTGGCTGGGGAGCAGAATGCCGCAACTTTGGAATACAAAGGTAAGTATATAAATGTTTCTTTTACAGGTGATCACTTGGTAAACATGATCGTGTGGTGGGTCAGTTTAAGGTGAGCAGAATAGAGACAAAAACTGCTTAAAATCTGGGTTTTCTTTTAGTCTGAAGCAGCCATTCTCAACCAGGGTTCCGTGGAACCCTGGGGTTCCTCCAGAGGTTGCTAGGGGTTCCTTGAGCTGTGGCTGATGAACCACCTTTTTGATGGTGCCTACAGAGTTCAAGGTTCAGCATCACTTAGCAAAGCCAGCAGCATGACACCAAATATCTTTTTAGTTGTCTTTAATGCTGCGTACACACGAGCGGACTTCTCGACCGGACTGGTCCGACGGACCGAGTCCGGCGGACAGTTCGACAGTGTGTGGGCTTCATCGGACCTGCAGCAGACTTTTTCGCTCGAAAATCTGACGGACTTTAGATTTGGAACATGTTTCAAATCTTTCCAACGGACTTGAGTCCGGTCGAAATGTCCGCTCGCCTGTATGCTAGTCCGACAGACAAAAACCGACGCTAGGGCAGCTATTGGCTACTGGCTATCAACTTCCTTATTTTAGTCCGGTGTACGTCATCACGTACGAATCCGTCGGACTTTGTTGTGATCGTGTGTAGGCAAGTCCGTTCATTCGGAAAGTCCGTTGGAAGTCTGTCGAAAGTCCGTCGGACCAGTCCGGTCGAAAAGTCCACTCGTGTGTACGCGGCATAAGGGTGGTAATCTGAGCACCACTTTAAGGGGGACATTCTTTCTATTGGCCACCAGTATAAGGGGCATTGTTCCTACTGACCCCTGATGAATTGGTTTTAGTAAGTGTTCCTCGAGACCTGAACACTATTTTTGGGGTTCCTCTAGGGTTGAAAGGTTGAGAAAGCCTGGTCTGGAGGGTCTTTTTTGTTATTTTTACCATCCTATTAGAGAGTGGTCTTCGGCTAAAACACATTTTCAACTGGGATACTTCTCTCTTGTTTTGTGCTATTCACAGCCAGATGATGGCTTTGATGTGCCATTTGTTCCTTATTTAAAGCTAACCTTATTTAATGCAATTAGGCTAGATTAATGAAAGTAACTGGATAGCACTGTAGAACAAGTGAAGCACAATTGTACGGCACACATAATAGTCTATGTCACGGCATTCCCATCAATCTTCTCTTCTAAGTTCTGAACTCCCAATGTCACGGAAAGGTGACAGGTTGATCTGCGTGTTAGTGACAGGCATTGCCCACGGGGTATAAATGAGGGAATAGACTAAGTCAGGCGTCCTAGAAATTCATTCAATGAATATTGTGGGGAATCTTTTTAATTGTGTTCGGTCAATGTATAGAACTAATGTTATACCTAATATGCATTTTCTCCTCACTGTGCACCAGGAACAAAGCAGTAATTGTATGCATTAGCATTACGGTTGTCTGTATGAGCTCAGAAGGCTTTGGTGTCTGTTAGGAATCACTGGGATACTTATAAAACAAGAGCAGACATAGAATAATAGCCAGCAGCAATCTTTATCCTTTGTATTAAGAGTGGATCCTAAGTTTGTTGCAGACTTACTGGAATCAGGGGCTCTTTATTTAATGGGTTTGCATAATTTAATACATTTTTTTTTTCAGTTTTAAATTAGGGTAAGAAAGGGATAGGTAAATTTCTTCTCTCCATTTACACCCCTCATTTCTTCTTTTATCCTTCTTTTTTTAAGATACGTATTTTATTTTATTTTGAAAAATTATAAAAGATACAAAGAAATAAGGCACAAGAATCGTATTTTTAAATATTGCATCAATAACAATAAGAACAGAATAGTAATACATATAGTGATCCCAGTTACAATCAGCGCAATTACTTAGTGATATTATACAGAAATATAACACAGCAAATTAAATACTGCCAGCTAAAACGCTATATAGTGATTCCACACACCATTCAATATACAGTGGGGACAGAAAGTATTCAAACCCCCTTAAATTTTTCACTCTTTGTTATATTTTAGCCATTTGCTAAAATCATTTAAGTTCATTTTTTTCCTCATTAATGTACACACAGCACTGCATATTGACAGAAAAACACAGAATTGTTGACATTTTTGCAGATTTATTAAAAAAGAAAAACTGAAATATCACATGGTCCTAAGTATTCAGACGCTTTGCTCAGTATTTAGTAGAAGCACCCTTTTGATTTAATACAGCCATGAGTCTTTTTGGGAAAGATGCAACAAGTTTTTCACACCTGGATTTGGGGATCCTCTGCCATTCCTCTTTGCAGATCCTCTCCAGTTCTGTCAGGTTGGATGGTAAATGTTGGTGGACAGCCATTTTTAGGTCTCTCCAGAGATGCTCAATTGGGTTTAAGTCAGGGCTCTGGCTGGGCCATTCAAGAACAGTCACTGAGTTGTTGTGAAGCCACTCCTTCGTTATTTTGGCTGTGTGCTTAGGGTCATTGTCTTGTTGGAAGGTAAACCTTCGGCCCAGTCTGAGGTCCTGAGCACTCTGGAGAAGGTTTTCGTCCAGGATATCCCTGCACTTGGCCGCATTCATCTTTCCCTCGATTGCAACCAGTCGTCCTATCCCTGCAGCTGAAAAACACCCCCACAGCATGATGCTGCCACCACCATGCTTCACTGTTGGGACTGTATTGGACAGGTGATGAGCAGTGCCTGGTTTTCACCACACATACCGCTTAGAATTATCATCAGACCAGAGAATCTTATTTCTCACCATCTTGGAGTCCTTCAGTTGTTTTTAAGCAAACTCCATGCAGGCTTTCATGTGCCACTCTGCCATAAAGCCCCGACTGGTGGAGGGCTGCAGTAATGGTTGACTTTCTACAACTTTCTCCCATCTCCCGACTGCATCTCTGGAGCTCAGCCACAGTGATCTTTGGGTTCTTCTTTACCTCTCTCACCAAGGCTCTTCTCCCCCGATAGCTCAGTTTGGCCGTGTGGCCAGCTCTAGGAAGGGTTCTGGTCGTCCCAAACGTCTTCCATTTCAGGATTATGGAGGCCACTGTGCTCTTAGGAACCTTAAGTGCAGCAGAAATTTTTTCGTAACCTTGGCCAGATCTGTGCTTTGCCACAATTCTGTCTCTGAGCTCTTCAGGCAGTTCCTTTGACCTCATGATTCTCATTTGCTCTGACATGCACTGTGAGCTGTAAGGTCTTATATAGACAGGTGTGTAGCTTTCCTAATTAAGTCCAATCAGTATAATCAAACACAGCTGGACTCAAATGAAGGTGTAGAACCATCTCAAGGATGATCAGAAGAAATGGACAGCACCTGAGTTAAATATATGAGTGTCACAGCAAAGGGTCTGAATACTTAGGACCATGTGATATTTCAGTTTTTCTTTTTTAATAAATCTGCAAAAATGTCAACAATTCTTTGTTTTTCTGTCAATATGGGGTGCTGTGTGTACATTAATGAGGAAAAAAATGAACTTAAATGATTTTAGCAAATGGCTTCAATATAACAAAGAGTGAAAAATTTAAGGGGGTCTGAATACTTTCTGCCCCCAATGTATAATTAAACCAAATTCAGTGTAGCGCAGCTTCTTATGTGTCAAAAATTAAAAACCCCAAAAATTAAGATCTTTTAAATATACCTGTTACCAAAATCAACATTCAATAGGTGAATTAAATCATAATCCAGTGTTTATAAATAAAATAACACTGTATTTTATACACTATATTACCAAAAGTATTGTGATGCCTGCCTTTACACGTACATGAACTTAAATGCCGCATACACACGATCGCACATTCCGACAACAAAATCCATGTTTTTTTTCCGGCGGATGTTGGCTCATACTTGTCTTGCATACACACGGTCACACAAATCTTGGCGGAAATTCTGAACGTCAAGAACGCGGTGACATACAACACGTACGACGAGCTGAGAAAAATTAAGTTCGATAGCCAGTGCGGCTCTTCTGCTTGATTCCGAGCATGCGTGGACTTTTGTGCGTCGGAATTGTGTACACACGATTGGAATTTACGACATTCGGGTTTTGTTTGTCGTAAATTCCGACATTCGGATTTTGTTTGTCATAAATTTGAGATCCAGATCCCAAATTTTGTTTGTCGGAAATTCTGACGGAAAATGTCCGATGGAGCGCACACACAGTCAGAATTTCCGACAACAAGCTCCCATCGAACATTTTCCGTTGGAAAATCCGACCGTGTGTACGCGGCATAATGGCATCCCGGTCTTATGCCCTGTACACACGGTCGGACATTGATCAAACATTCCGACAACAAAATCCATGGATTTTTTCCGACGGATGTTGGCTCAAACTTGCCTTGCATACACACGGTTATACAAAGTTGTCGAAAAATCTGATCGTTCTGAACGCGGTGACGTAAAACACGTACGTCGGGACTATAAACGGGGCAGTAGCCAATAGCTTTCGTCTCTTAATTTATTCTGAGCATGCGTGGCACTTTGTGCGTCGGATTTGTGTACACACGATTGGAATTTCCAACAGCGGATTTTGTTGTCGGAAAATTTTATAGCAAGCTCTCAAACTTTGTGTGTCGGAAAATCCGATGGAAAATGTGTGATGGAGCCCACACACGGTCGGAATTTCCGACAACAAGGTCCTATCACACATTTTCCATCGGAAAATTCTATCGTGTGTACAGGGCATTAGTCCGTAGGGTTCAATATTGAGTTGGCCCACCATTTGCAGCTATAACAGCCTCAACTCTTCTGGGAAGGCTGTCCACAAGGTTTAGGAATGTATCAAGAAAAGAGAATCTCCCACCATTGGGACTTTGTAGGCAACAACCACACATATATGAATTAGAAAGTATAATTTATTAGGTATACATAAAATCGTTCGATCATGAGATGACCGTATATTTAAAAGGACATAGCAAAAATTGTACACAAATGTACAAAAAAATAAAAAAATTAAGACAAAGAAAAGACAAAAAACATGACAGGTTACATGGTTTGCATGACAAAAAGATTATTGTTAAAGTAGTCTTTTTATTTTTGTATATTTGTGTATAACTTTTGCTATGTCCTTTTAAATATACGGTCATCTCATGATCGAACGATTTTATGTATACCTAATAAATTATATTTTCTAATTCATATATGTGTGGTTTTATATAAGAAGAAGAATGTTGGGACTTTATATGAGGCCATGACATACGTGCATTGGTCTCCATCCCTAGTATTTGAGATAAAACTCTGTGAGGTCATCCTATGGGGGCTGCTGCAATCAGCCCCGGGAGCTGCGACGCACACCGCGGCCACCCCCAGCCCCCACTCCGACCGTCATGGTCGTTGGGGTTGCGGATGCGCATGCGCTGTGCGTCGACGCCACGCCCACACGTCTTGCGCGTGACGTCACTCTTGACGTCACGGGCAGACGGGTTCTCCATCTGCGTGCACCACGAGGGAGGTTTGACGCCCATTTAAGAGCGCTGGTCGCTCTGACATGGTCGCCCCCTCTCTCTCAGCACGCTACGTGACGTTGGTGGGGCTCTACCGGCGGACTGGCTTCCTTATCCTTACTCCTCCTCGTTTACTACAGCATTGTTTTACCTTGGCTCACTTGGCCGGCACTCCCCACTCACCCTTGGAAATTACTATGGATACTCGAGCCTTAGGTAACTCACATCCTATGGATGTCACCTCTGGCACTCTGGTGGCATGTGTACCCCTCTTGCACCTCATATCTCTACTATTGTCACATTTTCTTTGCCTACTCATTCTGGGTACTTTCTATTACTTGACATGTTTCCCTCTCACCTATTCCTTAATATCCTATGTATGTTTGTTTGTTATTTTTCATCTTTACCATTCCTTTCTTTCATCCAATTCGGGTATCTCCTATCACTTCATACTTATTCTTCACATCTATTTCTCTTACCACTGCTATAGCCCCTCTTCAGACTAACACCCTTCCCTATGTATTTACTGTTACAGAAGCCTCACGGGCTCACATTTATCACTACAATTATTGAAGGGCGTTCTATCTCAGATGTGGTCATCTTATTTCCATTCTCTTGGCCCCATTGCCGCTTGGTCAGCCATCACCTCAGCTCCCGGGGGGGTTTGTCTTCTGCCTCCTAGTACCTCCGGTGTATCATCAATACCATTACTGCTTATACTCTATACTATCTACTCATAGGTAAGACTACCAGGACCATAGATACTATGTTCCCCTTCTTCCTATCCTTTGATCAATTACCATTGATGAAAGATTTTTCAATTTATTATAGATACCTCCCACGTATAGCTGCTCCTGATGAGTGGTAACAACCCACGAAACGCGTCGAGCATGTATTTTTGATGCTATGCCACAGCAATCATGTGTTTTACTATGGGCTTTATTGTTTGAATCAATCCTATAACCACTAATGAAATTTTTATATCTTTTACTATGTTTTTTCATGTGTTGGGCATGTTGCGGGTTCATTATCTAATATGTGCAATAATGTTTACTATATTACTTGGATTGTTATATGATGTACTAATCATGTCCCTTTTAATTCTGTACTGTACATGTTGGTTTATTATTATTAATGTGACCTGTATACTGTGCCCAACTATGACTAACAATAAACATTTGTAATATCAATAATGGTTGATTCACTTTGCCCAAGTGATGTGTATCATATAAAGTCCCAATTCCCCTATCCCTCCCCCCCTTTCTTTTTATCTCAAATACTAGGGATGGAGACCAATGCACGTATGTCATGGCCTCATATAAAGTCCCAACATTCTTCTTCTTATATAAAATGTATTAGGGATGGATACACACACTTGTCTATTTTGCCACTTCCATGATTTCCCTGTTGACTAGTATCAAGTGCCAGCTAGAGGGCAGGAGACAATCAGAGACTGCGGACATACTGCAGTAGACAATCAGAGACTGCGGAAATACTGCAGGAGACACTCAGAGACTGCGGACATACTGCAGGAGAAAATCAGAGACTGCGGAAATACTGCAGGAGGCACTCAGAGACTGCGGACATACTGCAGGAGACAATCAGAGACTGCGGACATACTGCAGGAGACAATCAGAGACTGCGGACATACTGCAGGAGACAATCAGAGACTGCGGACATACTGCAGGAGACAATCAGAGACTGCGGAAATACTGCAGGAGAATACCAGAGACTGCGGACATACAGCAGGAGACAATCAGAGACTGCGGACATACTGCAGGAGACAATCAGAAACTGCGGACATACTGCAGGAGACAATCAGAGACTGCGGACATACTGCAGGAGACAATCAGAGACTGCGGACATACTGCAGGAGACAATCAGAGACTGCGGACATACTGCAGGAGACAATCAGAGACTGCGGACATACTGCAGGAGACAATCAGAGACTGCGGACATACTGCAGGAGACAATCAGAGACTGCGGACATACTGCAGGAGACAATCAGAGACTGCGGACATACTGCAGGAGACAATCAGAGACTGCGGAAATACTGCAGGAGACAATCAGAGACTGCGGACATACTGCAGGAGACAATCAGAGACTGCGGACATACTGCAGTAGACAATCAGAGACTGCGGACATACTGCAGGAGACAATCAGAGACTGCGGACATACTGCAGGAGACAATCAGAGACTGCGGACATACTGCAGGAGACAATCAGAGACTGCGGACATACTGCAGGAGACAATCAGAGACTGCAGACATACTGCAGGAGACAATCAGAGACTGCGGACATACTGCAGGAGACAATCAGAGACTGCGGACATACTGCAGGAGACAATCAGAGACTGCGGACATACTGCAGGAGACAATCAGAGACTGCGGAAATACTGCAGGAGATTACCAGAGACTGCGGACATACAGCAGGAGACAATCAGAGACTGCGGACATACTGCAGGAGACAATCAGAAACTGCGGACATACTGCAGGAGACAATCAGAGACTGCGGAAATACTGCAGGAGACAATCAGAGACTGCGGACATACTGCAGGAGACAATCAGAGACTGCGGACATACTGCAGGAGACAATCAGAGACTGCGGAAATACTGCAGGAGACAATCAGAGACTGCGGACAACAATGAACAGATTTACAGTTGAATAACACAGCTCTGGGTTTAAACATTCAGGCATTTTATGGTTGTAAGGACATACCTGGCCAGCCAAACTCACTGAATACATTCAGGACTGTGGGCGGGGCTTCCACTCTCTGCTGTCAATAAAGCACCTGGGAGCTCCATTGACGCTTTGTTGGGGGGCCCATGTCACCCGTGAATTGTCGCCGCGATGACAGCTTTGCAGAGCGCACAGAGGACATGGGAGGATGTATTCCGCGCTAGCCAGCTGAGAGGGGCGGGGCCGGGAGCTCCACTGACGCTCTGACCCCGCCCACGTGCAGCCTGTGTAATGGGAATAGAGCGCCTGTAGTGAGAGCCAGTGATCGGAGTGGGAGTGTCATTGGAGCTCCCGGCCCCGCCCCGGACCTCTGTATTCACCAGCCAGTATAGAGGGGGCGGGGCCGGAAGCTCCACTGACACTCGCACTCCGATCACTGGCTCTCACTACAGAAGCTCTTTTCCGAGTACACAGGCTGCACGTGGGCGGGGTCAGAGCGTCAGTGGAGCTCCCGGCCCCGCCCCCCCTCAGCTGGCTAGCGAGGAATACATCCTCCCCTGTCCTCTGTGCGCTCTGCAAAGCTGTGATCGGGGCCCCAATTCACGGCTAGCGCGGGCCCCCAACAAAGATTGGGCCCAGGGCAAGTGCCCCGTTTGCCCTGCACTAAAGACGGCCCTGAATGCCCCGTACACACGGTCAGATCTTCCGACGGAAAATGTGTGATAGGACCTTGTTGTCGGAAATTCCGATCGTGTGTACACAAATCCAACGCACAAAGTGCCACGCATGCCCAGAATAAATAAAGAGACGAAAGCTATTGGCTATTGCCCCACTTATAGTCCCGACGTACGTGTTTTACGTCACTGTGTTCAGAATGATCAGATTTTCCAACAACTTTGTGTGACCGTGTGTATGCAAGACAAGTTTGAGCCAACATCCGTCGGAAAAAATCCATGGATTTTGTTGTCGGAATGTCCGATCAATGTCCGACCGTGTGTACAGGGGTCGGGGTCGGCCATTTCATTTCTTCCTTTTCTCTATCCTTTTCTCTCATCTACACCTGCAAAAATACTGAAAATCCGGCATACATCAGATTCGTATAAGTGCCTGATGGAATATCCCTTCTGTCAGATGTAGGATTGACAATTTACGCTTTTTATACTGTAGAGCAGTGGCGTTGCTAGGGGGTGGCTTTTGGGGCTATAGCCCCGAATCTGGGGCCCATAGCTCCGAGTCTCTGCAGGGGTCCCCAAGGGGAGGGGAGGCTCTCTGGGGACCCTGATGTAAGTGGGGGGCTCTCTGGGGACCCTGATGCAAGGCAGAAGCTCTCTGGGGACCCTATTTTAAGGGAGAGGCTCTCTGGGGACCCTGATTTAAGGGGGAGGCACTCTGGGAACCCTGATGTAAGTGAGGGGCTCTCTGGGGACCCTGATGCAAGGGGAGGCTCTCTGGGGACCCTGATGTAAGGGGGGGCTCTCTGGGGACCCTGATGCAGGGGGAGGCTCTCTGGGGACCCTGATGTAAGGGGGAGCTCTCTGGGGACCCTGATGTAAGTGGGGGGCTCTCTGGGGACCCTGATGTAAGTGGGGGGCTCGCTGGGGACCCTGATGTAAGTGGGGGGCTCTCTGGGGACCCTGATGTAAGTGGGGGTCTCTCTGGGGATATATACACACACACGTATATTACTGTATATACATGTGTATGCCCGCCCAAGCGTGTGACTTTCTTTACTACGCTGCTATGGGCTCTAGCCCCAGATCTTTTGTAGACCTAGCAACGCCTCTGCTGTAGAGTAATGCATGTCAACATGTGTTTACTTGTTTGACTATGACTTTATATACTGACACTGATTGTCTGATAGCATAATTTGTCACAGTGTCAATTCCTGATGTAAGTCTATAAATAAAATAAAAAAGAAAGGGGTAGGACCTCTCAGGTATTTGTAGCGGTCTGTGTACACTTTACAAGGCTTTGAAGCTCTGCTCCAGCCAGCCAGTCATCACCCCCACCCCACTGCAACAATACCCCCACCCCCCTTTAACTAATCACTGCATCCAAAAAATAAAAATTCTAATCTAAAAGCTCAAAATACATAGCTAAAATCTGTGTTCATGTGACATGGCATTTGCCAAGTCATCTGCCCTCGTTGCTGCCTGGGTAATGTGGATCCTTCCTATTGGCTGTCCAGTAGAGGGGCCCTCTCAAGATCAAGAAGACTGCAATTGCATGATGACATGATGATGAGGGGAACAGCTGGCACACACTGCAGTACTTGTCATCGGTCTCCACTCCCAGAAGAGGTGCCAACAAGGGACATGGATAGAAAATGTAAATTGAGTGTAAACCTCAGACATGAAATATGAACAAAGCATATCCTTATGTAGTGTGTACTTGTCTTAAGAGCACCAAGTGTCAATTCTCTCTGCTGCTTTGTTCCTCTGCTGTCATCATGAATCACTTCTGATGACAAGTTTTCCTGACACCAAGAGAAAAATTGTGACAGGGGAGGGAGCTCCAGCTCTCTCCCCTGTTTTCAGACAGCTCAGACAAACTTAATAAATTCTAAACTTTTAACAGATGTAGAGAAGAGAAGACTGCAGATAAACAGGTACAACTTTAATAGGAGGATTTGTTTCATCTCTGTGTATCACCTGAGGCCAGTCACTTTTTTAAGTTAGTAAAAAACTGCTTTATGCCGCGTACACATGATCGGACTTTACGGCAGACATGGTCCAGCAGACCTCTATGGCCTCCTCATGGATCTCAGCAGAGCCATAACACGTGAAATCGGGTGTGGGAGGTTTTCCCAAAGGAACAGTGTAATTACTGAGTGATGTGACTCTTTGGCAGTATGAGACTGAAAAGCTCTCATGCCAGACCAGGGCCATTATTACATTGGATATAACTGTGTTCAGAGGAATTAGGGAACAGGTGCCGGCAACAAGTGAAAGTATTCAGTGAGCTAATGTTGTCCAGTATATATTGCACCTTTTCTAAAATCAGATATTTCTCTCGGTTTACTTATCTACTTACTTTACATAGCCAATACAAGATAAGCATAGAGGAGTCTAAAGCCTGGGCTGTGTGCTTAACTTTCTGTCAATTTTCTGCATCACCAATCATATCCATAATTCCAAGCTATATCTAGTCGTAGTTAGTCACATATAACTGAACTTGTTCTATAATGTTATAGACATTTCATAGCATATCCAAGCCACTCCTTCACTTCTAAGCAGGGCTGGTGCAAGGATTTTTGACACCCTAGGCTAAACCTCATTTTGCCACACCCCCCCTTGGCTCCACCACTGACTCCACCCCCTTTGCCCTGCCAATATATACCGCATATTTTTAATGAATATAAACAAAAAAGTCAGTGTCACTGCCCATACATCACATACCCTGTTTCCCCGAAAATAGGACCTAGTGTGATTGTCGGTGATGGCTGCAATATAAGCCCTACCCCCCAAATAAGCCCTACCCTGTTTCTCAAAAAATAAGCCCAACCCTGAAAATAAGACCTACAAGGACTTTAACTAGGGCTTATTTGGGGGGTAGGGCTTATATTGCAGCCATCACCGACAATCACGCTAGGTCTTATTTTCGGGGAAACAGGGTAGAAAGCAGAGATCCCGGGTGCTCGATCCACAGTCGCTGGCTGAGTAGGGAAATGAGGAAAAGATGATCCGCACTCCTCTGATTGCTCTTAAAAGTGTGATATTTAATGACAAGCCACAGTGACCAAACGCAAATGAGAACAGTTGACGCGTTTCAGCCTATAAGGCCTTAGTCATAACCACATTACAGACATGAAACTTTGAAATAAATAGTAGCTCTAAGGATCACTGGCTCCACCCATTAATTGTCTTAATTGACTGCAGGCAATTATCCAAAAAAGGGGAATCAGCTATACTGCATATTGGGTGATCCATGTGTATGCCACTATTTTTCACACACCTTATAGTGATAATAAGTACATGTGCACACACACTCATGCATGCACTCATGCACATATACATGATTAAAACATACCATGAGATACAAAAAACATTAAATACAAAATGTAAAAAATAAAAATAATAATCCAGGTATGTGAAAAAAGACACCAGAGGAGGGAAAGAGAGAAAGAGAGAGGTGGCTCTGGGGAGAGGCATGCTAAATGTAAGTGCAAATCCAGATCCCACCTCAGGTTTAACCCCCGAGGCGATCTAGTTTTTAATCTAAAAATCCACCATGCTTCTCTCCCCAGTAGCCTTCCCTCCCTATCACCTCCTCTGGGTGAAAAAAACGGGTCCCCCAGATCCCGGCCCCCCCTATGTGAATGGGTATCGTGTACATTGTACCCCTACCCATTCACCAAAAATGTGTCAAAAAGACATGACGAACGAGCGGGCCCCACCCCTCCTGAACCATGCCAGGCCACAAGCCCTCAACATGGGGCGGTGGGTGCTTTAGAGCACTGGGGCCCTGCACCCCCCCACACCAAAGCACCTTGTCCCCATGTTGATGAGGACAAGGGCCTCTTCGCGACAACCCTGGCCGTTGGTTGTCAGGGTCTGCGGGCGGGGGGCTTATCGGAATCTGGAAGCCCCCTTTAACAAGGGGGCCCCCAGATCCTGGTCCCCCACCCTATGTGAATGAGTATGGGGTACATTGTACCCCTGCCCTCAGACCCCAAAAACCAATGACCAGGGTTGTCAGGAAGAGGCCCTTGTCCTCATCAACATGGGGACAAGGTGCATGTTGAGGGCATGTGGCCTGGTATGGTTCAGGAGGGGGGGGGGGCGCTCGCTCGTCCCCACCCCCTTTCCTGACCTGCCAGGCTTTGCTCGGATAAGGGTCTGGTATGAATTTTGGGGGGGACCCCAACGCCATTTTTCCGGCATGGGGGTTCCCCTTAAAATCCATACCAGACCGAAGGGCCTGGTATGCTCTTGGAGGGGGAACCCATGCCGTTTTTTTAACATTTTGCGTGGAGTTCTCCCTAAAGATTCATACCAGACACAGTGCCTGGTATTGTCTGGGATCAAAGTCGGATGCCTGTTCACTGAAGTCGGACTTCAAGTCGCAGGGCAAAGATGGATCCAAAGTGGTACGACTGTCATGTCGTACCAGTGTGAACACGGCCACAACCTACATATGAAATTGATGATCATTAGCACCTGCTTGGTAAAATTGATTAGATCTTTAGTAGTATTATACTGAAGCACAATTACAAGGATTTCATTTCATAAGTGCATTTCAAAGGCTTTTATGCACAATTAGATTAGGTTTATGCAGGGAGTCAATATTTGCAGTGTTGACCCTTCTTTTTTAGAACCTCTGCAATTCACCCTAGAATGCTGTTAATCAACTTCTGGGCCACATCCTGACTGATGGCAGCCAATTCTTGCATAAGCAATGCTTGCAGTTTGTCAGAATTTGTGTGTGTGTGTGTGTGAGGGGGGGGGGGGGTTGTTCACCTGCCTCTTGAGCATTGACCACAAGTTCTCAATGGGATTAAGGTCTGGGGCGTTTCCTGCCCATAGACCCAAATTTTCGATGTTTTGTTCCCCAAGCCACGTAGTTATCACTTTTGCCATATGGCAAGGTGCTCCATCATGCTGGGGAAGGCATTGTTCCTCACCAAACAGTTTTTGGATGGTTGGGAGAAGTTGCTCTTGGGGGATGTTTTTATACCATTCTTTATTCATGGCTGTGTTCTTAGGCAAAATTGTGAGTGAGCCCACTCCCTTGGCTGAGAACCAACCCCACACATGAATGGTCTCAGGATGCTATACTGTTGGCATGACACAAGACTGATGGTAGCGCTCACCTTTTCTTCTCCGGAGAAGATTTTTTCTTGGATGCCCCAAACAATGGGAAAGGGGATTCATCTGAGAAAATGACTTTACCCCAGTCCTCAGCAGTCCAATCTCTGTACCTTTTGTAGAATATCAGTCTGTCCCTGTTGTTTTTCCAGGAGAGAAGTGGCTTCTTTGCTGCCCTTCTTGACACCAGGCCATCCTCCTAAAGTCTTCTTCTCACTGTGCATGCAGATGTTCTCACACCTGCCTGCTACCATTCCTGAGCAAGCTCTGCACTGATGGAACCCCGATCCCACAGCTGAATCAACTGCAGGAGACGGTCCTGGCATTACCTAGACTTTCTTGGGCGCCCTGAAGCCTTATTTACAAATGCAGTGGAAATATTTTTCATGGGATTAAGTTCATTTTTATGGCAAAGAGGGACTTTGCAATTAATTGCAATTCATCTGATCACTCTTCATAACATTCTAGAGTACATGCAAATTGCCATCATGAAAACTGAACAAAGCAGGCTTTGTGAAAATTAATATTTGTGTCATTCGCAAAACTTTTGGCCACGGCTGTATGTATTATACATATATAATGTTGATTTGTGCATTTAGTGGTTTGACCAGAGTTTCACTTTATTTTTTTATTTTTTATATACCTGTTATACAATCCTGAAATGATAATGGAATGGCCAGACGGATATACAGACCGTGTGGTTGGTTTTTTGTTACACAATGAACATGCACAGTCTAATTATTGCAGACAAGGTCAGCAAGTGTTTGGAATGCTTATATGCTGCTAATTTGCTTCATGCTATCTACAATATTAAATCAGATTTAGTTCTACTTATTTGTTGCCATAATAAAGCAGAAATGGAAGAAGCAAGTGGCATGCTGTCAAAACCTTACCAGCCATCTGCCGCTGAAACAAGCTGAAAGTCTGAAACCACTGAGAGTCTTTGTATTAAAAAGACACATGGAGCAGGCAGCGGAACCTGTCAGAGTGACACCCACAATACGTTAGGAAAGTTTCTAGCAGCTGTATACGTTTTATGAGACAGATCAGGGCTGATTTGATAGGAGAAGTGGGGGTTTTGTCTGTTATATCCAGATGCTACCTTCAGATATTAAACCGCACAGAAAACGACAGCTAGAATCTGATTGGAGGTACCGTTCAACCTTTTCTTTCTTTCTTTTTTTTTTAATAAGTGTAATTAATCTGCAGATAGAAGTAAAAAGTTTCATCCAAAACCAAGTTTTAAGCATATAGCAATGCAGTGAGAATAGAAAAGCAGTGAGAAATGTGTTTACATCGTGCAAGATTTCTTTTATCAATAATATCTCTAAAACTCTAGCCAAAAATTAAAATGGACTGCCCATTAAAAGATAGAATAACAAAACTAGCTTTTGCTGGAATATTCAGTTTCAATACAGAGATTTTCTCTGCAGTGGTTTTTGGACACTAGGTGTCCTCAGTCTGATGGCCAGAATCATTTAACTCACTTCACCTGAGCCCAGGTTGTGCTAGACCCACCCCAAAATGTTACTGGTTAGTGAAAGGATAAGCACCAATGTAATGAGCTTATCTCCCTGTTGCTCTGCTTTCTCCTTCTATAAGCATGCTTCTTGTCAGCAGATGAACTTATTGGTTTCTTGTGCTGCTTCTTCCTCTCACATTATAGCTCTGCTCTACTAGGCTACCGGGTCAAATTCTGGTACTTAAAGTGGATGTAAACCCGATTCATGAAATTTGAGCTTGAGACATATATCTGCTTTGTTTTGTTATCTCTCTTCAAAGCACTATGTCCCATAGCTGTCTCTTGCTCCGTTTGTCTGTTATCAGCCTGATAACTCCTGAGTCCTGACAAGTTCTTCATCAACTGAGATAAAAGCAGCCTGAGTTTTGTGTTGGGGAGGATGCTATAAATAGATTAGCAGAGCCCTGAACTATTCAATGATCAGCTCTGAAAGTCTCTACCTATGAGGAGAGAAGGTGTGTGCCTTTCCTCCAATCAGCTGTCTTGGCTGTATGCCCAGGCTTCACTGCAGTGTTGAACAGGAAGAGAAAATCTCCTAACAGGGTCTGAACTTTCCAAAGAATATCTAAAGCTGAAGACAGCAGATATACATGTAAAACTTATGTAGGAGGATTTGTTTCATCCCTGTGTATCATCTGAGGCTGTTTACTTCACTGGGTATATGTGAGGATTTACATCCACTTTAAACTATTTGCATATAAAAACAAACAAACATTTTAATGGTTTATTAAAGTGGAATTTCAGGCAAACCCTAGCCCAAAAACTGTCCTCTCCCACCTCTTAGCGTTTTAGGCTAACTAACCTGTGTAAGAAAGATGTGTATACTTACCTTTTTACAGGCCACTCTGGTCCAGTCACATGATCAGGCTCTCCTGTGTAAGCCAGCATGACTGCAGGGAAAAGGAGGAAGTGCTGACAGCATATAAGCTATTGAAGCCTATAGGCGATGTTACTGCTCCAGGCTTTACTAGCTGTTGCTGGAGCGCTCGCTCTTCTCCCATGCAGTATCTACTGGCAGACACAGGGGATCACGTGACTAGAACAGAGTGGGCTGAAAAATGGTAAGTATTCACATCTTTCTGAGACAGGCTAGGTGTTGGGAGGGAGGAGGGGACAGTTGCAAGGCTAGTTAGGGTTTGCCTGGAATTCCACTTTAATAAATACACATCTGTATTCATTTATGTCTTTTATATCTGATCTAGAATTCAGCTTTAGCAAGAATAACATTTTGTAAGAAGAGACTAAATCATAAAAATAGTACCTGTCAGCATTTTTTTTTTTAAGTTTAAAGTGTTACTAAACCCATGACCCTGCATTCACTATATCTGGTCTCCCGCAGTACACAGAACATGGAAATGCAATTATTTTAGTAAATATAAACTGCTAAATACCTTTTTTTCATCAGCAGTTTGAGCAGTCTTGAGACTTCTATCAGTGTCTGGTTAGGAGTTTTCATTCTCCCCTGATTGTCCTATGAGGCTGCAGGACCCCTGTCCTGTCTGGACAGTGCTGATTGGCCCTGTGCTAATCACATGCACTCTCTCAAGAAAAAAACCTCTCTAGCAATACACACCAAACTTAGCATGTGCAGCTTGCCCCCAAGGCTCTGTTCTGACAGGGGCCCTACATCTGTGTTCCAACCCATCTTGCAAGGCAACAATAGGCTTTGCACACTCTGCTGTAATAACACTTTGAAGTTACAGAAATGTGGCCTCATTTGCTCTTTGCAGTAGCTACCATGGTGATTACAGGCGTGTCTACATATTTCCAAGAACATGGTTTGGATTGTGCCAGCAGAGCATGGTGAAGCTGTAAGTTTAAAAAAAATAAAGTAAAAATATTACCCATATAGAGTTTATGAACTTGCACGATCTGCTGCCTAATCCACAATTCAAATCCTGCTATTTTATGTGGTTTTGAATAATTGTAATTATCCCATATGGAAGGAAACTGAAATATCCCTTATCCATTCTTTTCATTTTTGACCAGATACTATCCACCATATAGAGCAGTGGTTCTCAACTCCTGTCCTCAGGACCCACTACCAGGCCAGATTTTAAGTATTACCTTGGGGGAGATGTAGACTAGAATACTGCAATCACTGAGCAGCAAATGATATCACCTGTGATGTATTTCAGTTACCTTGCAAACCTGGCCTGTTAGTGGGTCCTGAGGACAGGAGTTGAGAACCATATAGAGGGTGGGTTCATCTGGAATGCTGATTACAATACAACATGAAAATGCCAATTATAGAAGAATTTGCATAGCTGTGTTTTAAAGTGACAATGTACAATATGTAATTT
Organism: Lithobates septentrionalis; assembly: GCA_037952835.1. Lineage (NCBI taxonomy): Eukaryota > Metazoa > Chordata > Amphibia > Anura > Ranidae > Lithobates > Lithobates septentrionalis. The sequence goes on along the minus strand of JBBDGP010000393.1, from coordinate 7,712,441 downwards.
TACATAAATGAACCATCTATCTAATAATCTTAAATCATGCAGTGTATACTTCAAAAGTGTCCTTATATAAAATCATGTGAAAAAAAAAGTGTATAACACCTTCCGTGAGGGAAAGACAAAGCTATAAATTCAAAATGAATATTTAGAAAATGAAAAATGAAATGAATAAATAATGATGAATAATATATAATAAAAAAATGCAAAAGTGTTAATAAATGTTCAAGTCCTCTTTAAGTGAATAAATAAGTGGATATAATTCTGTTGCTATCAGGATTGATAGAGAGGGTTGTCCATAAGTAATCCTGCTGTGGTTTCTTTAATATTAAAATCTCCTAAAACTCTCACCTCAATGCTATGGAAAACAAGCAATCACCATCTGAGATCTCCATTGGCCTCAATGGGTGAGCAGATGTAACAGGGCTCCTCCTATAGGCGCAACGATTCGCTCCAAGATCGCAATGGTATGAGGGGGTACCTCAGTGTGAGATAGGGAACAAAATAGAGAAACCTCCAATAGTGCAATATGTCGGGGCTAAAAACTTCTTTATTAAAAAAGAGTAAAGTGGACTCTTACACAGTAACAATAAAAACAACACATGGAACAAATTTGGCGTTGCTCCTCGCCTTCTCACGTTACTTCCGGTTGCGGCTATCCCAGCCAATCCCTACGCGTTACGTTGCACCTCGCAACTTCATCTGTCCCCAGATTCATTTCATTTTTCATTTTTCATTTTCTAAATATTTATTTTGATTTGATAGCTTTGTCTTTCCCTCACGGGAGGTGTTATACACTTTTTTTCACATGATTTTATATAAGGACACTTTTGAAGTATACACTGCATAATTTTATTAGATATATGGTTAATTTATGTAATATTACATATTGTACATTGTCACTTTATTTAGATGTTTTAGAACACGTTTGTATCTATTTATATACCCTATCTGATACAATATTTATTCAGTGTATTTATTACTACAATTTGCGTGAAATCACTTTATTCACCTCCACCATTCTGGTAAGCCTTGACTTCAGAGATAGAGGAAGATTAAGATTAACTTTTACAAGGGTCTTTGACTCCCAGGCTTGACCTTGAGAGGATACCAGTATAAAAAAGGGTCTTTGTGTTCTGGCTGAACTCTTGCCAGGAGAGGAGGTCTTCCCTTTTGAGCTTCTGCCTGGAGAAGAAGCAAATATTGTCAAAAAAACAAGAGGTGTGCATTGAATACAGACCTGTGTTACTTGAATCTTGGTGTGCTTTGTATTTTTTTCCAGATCTGTGAAGTAATCCAGTATGAAACTTTACCTCTGTGCAGGAGCTTCCTGTATTAAAGACCAGTCACTGCTGCTCTCTCTCCTTAAGCAGAGTGTCTGGTCTTGTCTCCTCCCCCTCCTGTCGTTTTCTGCAGGCAGCCTGCAGTGGGTGGAGTCTGCTGGGTCACTGCTCTTTGCACAGGCTATGTGCAGCACAGTGATGATGTCACTGCTATGTTTACAAGGTAATAACTGGATTTGGAGAGGCATTTGGTACACACAAACTGAATGTACTGTATATACTTTGTGGTTACTGAGGATTACATTTTAAATGAAGATTTTTGTGCCCTAAATTCAGTTTTAGGGCAAGTATAACTTGCTTACCAAAAGTGGTTTGCTTTCTCAATGCTGCCTATGCATTTGGAAAATTCATTGTACAACGTATGATAACATTACAGCCAAGTGTTGCTAATGACAGGATTAGTCTTTTAACATGGTACGGCTTGCTGCAGATTGCATTACACTCAGCCCCTCTGCTCTCACAGAAGAGAGAGGACTTCTATCCAGTAAACAGCTGTGTGGTATTACACTGATACATGCCACATATAACTCGGCTGCCAAATGTTTGTGGGATGAACTCAGATCCAAGACATGACGGAGATGTAGGGTAGCTGCAGTAGGATTTCTGAATTGGGACTTTAACCTTTTACAAGGACGGAAAATGTACATTGATAAAAGACAGATCTCTTTTGTGGGAGCTGGCCCGGTCTGACCAGTCAGCTAGAGGGCCACGGGGCTGTGCCACGTGGGCTGCCATGGCTCAGGAGACTAGGATGGTTCTCCTTAAATTATGTTTTTTCTATTTGTTTGCCAAGAAGACACACATGATTTTTCTCTTATTTATCTATATATTTTAGCGGTGCAGCACATTTCCAAAGTTTGTCCATAGAAAAAAAATATTATGTCATCCTGGAACTTAGATGAGGGCACAGACTATTTTCTATGAGACGACTTCAGTTATATCTAAACCCAAGAATAAAGAATTTAAGATATTGCAGCTTATGGACTTCATAGATGTGGTGGCTTCATTATTATTCTTATTTAGGTAACTTTACTGATATATCAAACAATATTTATTAACTATCTCTGGAATCTTCTGTGAACTACAAAGCAACACTCCTCTATGCAATGCAGGTGAGATGAGGGGAGGTGTTTGTATTCCAAATCAGGAGCGCAACCTACAGTGGATATAAAAAGTCTACACACCCCTGTTAAAATGTCAGGTTTCTGTGATGTAAAATAATGAGACAAAGATAAATCATTTTTCAGAACTTTTTCCACCTTTTTAATGTGACCTATAAACTGTACAACTCAGCTGAACAACAAACTGAAATCTTTTAGGTGGAGGGAAGTAAAAATAAAAAAATAAAATAATATGGTTGCATAAGTGTGCACACCCTTAAACTAATACTTTGTTGAAGCACCTTTTGATTATATTACAGCACTCAGTCTTTTTGGGTATGAGTTTATCAGAATGGCACATCTTGACTTGACAATATTTGCCCACTCTTCTTTGCAAAAACACTCCAAATCTGTCAGATTGCGAGGGCATCTCCTGTGCACAGCCCTCTTCAGATCACCCCACAGATTTTCAATCGGATTTAGGTCTGGGCTCTGGCTGGGCCATTCCAAAACTTTAATCTTCTTCTGGTGAAGCCATTCCTTTGTTGATTTGGATGTAGGCTTTGTGTCGTCATGCTGAAAGGTGAAGTTCCTCTTCATGTTCAGCTTTCTAGCAAAAGCCTGAAGGTTTTGCGCCAATATTGACTGGTATTTGGAACTGTTCATAATTCCCTCTACCTTGACTAAGGCCCCTGTTCCAGCTGAAGAAAAACAGCCCCAAAGCATGATGCTGCCACCACCATGCTTCACTGTGTGTATGGTATTCGTTTGGTGATGTGCAGTGTTGTTTTTGCACCAAACATATCTTTTGGAATTATGGCCAAAAAGTTCAACCTTGCTTTCATCAGACCCTAATGCCGCGTACACACGCTCACACAAATCTTGTCGGAAATTCCGAGCGTCAAGAACGCGGTGACGTATGACGAGCCGAGAAAATTGAAGTTCAATAGCCAGTGCAGCTCTTCTGCTTGATTCCGAGCATGCGTGGAATTTTGTGCGTCGGAATTCTGTACACACAATCGGAATTTCCGACAACGGATTTTGTTGTCGGAAAATTTGAGATCCAGATCTCAAATTTTGTTTGTCCGAAATTCCGATGGAAAATGTCCGATGGAGCCTACACACGGTCGGAATTTCCGACAACAAGCTCCGATCGAACATTTGTTGTCAGCAAATCCGAACGTGTGTACGCGGCATAACACATTTCCCACATACTTTTGGGAGACTTCAGATGTGTTTTTGCCAAATTTAGCCGGGCTTGGATGTTTTTCTTCGTATGAAAAGGCTTCCGTCTTGCCAATCTACCCCATAGACCAGTTATATGAAGAATACGGAAGATTGTTGTCACATGTACCACACAGACAGTACTTGCCAGATATTTCTGCAGCTCCTTTATTGTTGCTGTAGGCCTCTTGGCAGCCTCCCTGACCAGTTTTCGTCTTGTCTTTTCATCAGTTTTGGAGGGACGTCCAGTTCTTGGTAATGTCACTGTTGTGCCATATTTTCTCCAATTGATGATGACTGTGTTCCATGGTATATCTAATAACTTAGAAATTATTTTGTACCCTTCTCCTGACTGATACCTTTTAACAATGAGATCCCTCTGATGCTTTGGAAGGTCACTGCAGACCATGGCTTTTGCTGTAGGATGCGACTAAGAAAATGTCAGGAAAGACCTACTAGAACAGCTGAGCTTTATTTGGGGTTCATCAGAGGCACTTTAAATGATGGCAGGTGTGTACTGACTCCTATTTAACATGAGTTTGAACGTGATTGCTTAATTCTGAACACAGCTACATCCCCCGTTATAAGAGGATGTGCACACTTATGCAACCACATTATTATTATTTTTTTTATTTTTACTACCCACCTCCCCAAAAAAATATTTCAATGTTTTTCAATTGAGTTGTACAGTTTATAGGTCGGAAAAAGTTCTGAAGTGATTTGTCTAATTTTTTTACATCACAGAAACCTGACATTTTAACAGGGGTGTGTAGACTTTTAATATCCACTATATGGTACCAATGCTGCTGCTTCTTAGACACAGTGCAGTGAGTGAGCGTTAGAGGTATGAGGAAAATTCAGGCAACGAAGGCCAGCTAGTTTTGTTGAAGTGTCTTCCAGATACCTGGCATCACTGCCAGAAATATTTTCTTTCTTAATTCACGGTGGTAAAAAATATGTTTTAGTTATATAAATGTAAAATATTGCATATTATTATTTTGTACTTTCAATTTTTAGCCAGCAGGTGGCATTTTAGGCTGCTTTTGTATGTTTTAGTCTCCCCATTTCCTTTTTTAATGAAAAATTACAACTTTAAAAAAATATGAAGTCAATTTTGAAAAATGATCTAGTCTTGTAGCCAGCTAGCAGGTGTGGCTTTAAAGCCCAACTCCGACCAAAAATAATTGTTCTAGTTTTAAATTGTTCATCCCGGTTTGATCCTGTGACTGCAGGACAAGAAATGAGGGTAGATGTCATCACAGAGACAGGAAGACACATAG